>CM069857.1:229460516-229933016 GCA_036172795.1 Pelodytes ibericus | reverse complement strand
CTGATCGCATGCAAAAACGAGGATCTCTCGTTTCGGCAGTCAGAGCAGAGCAAACCCCCACTTTGATTGGCTTTGTTTGTGCTGACGACAACCCGGAACTGCTGTGTCTTGCGTGTGAGACACAGCAGATAGTAAACATCGGGTTTACCTAAAAGTCCTGGGACATATTTTGTTTAACCCTTGCTTCCTTTAAGGAAGCAAGTGTTAAACAAGGTTGAATGTTCCTTTAACTTCACCACGTAAACTGTGTTTCATGCACCTTGATGAAGCCATTATGCGAAATGCATCGTGCTTGCAATGTGGTGACCTCAGACAGTGTGCAGTGCAAGTGTCTGGAGTCTCCTGAGTCATATGACATCGCCTGTGGCTTGATATGCAAATTAACTGGTTTTCAATAGGAAATGTGTAATTTGAATATCATGCCACAAATGATTGATTTTTTTTTTATTTTTAAACAAGGGACACCTTGCATTTAAAACTAATTTAGGCATATACTTGCTATTTCGCTAACACAATGTACAGTTAATTTTCAATCTTTTTCTCTACATTCAAATTAAAAACAAAGTTTAGGCTATACAGTCTTTATTTCAACTAGAATCAACTCACCCCATCCATCCGCTCCCCAAATATAGGGGATGTTGACAATGGATTGAGACCAAGCTTTTCTGCGTGTTCCAGGCTTGCATAGTTGCCAACTGTCACCTTTTTTCCGGGACAGTCCTGACAAAACCTAGATTGTCCCAGGGAATTCTCTTCCCCGGGACAGACCCCGGCACTTTGCGCAGTTTTACTGCTATCGTGGGTCACATGACCGGCACAGGTCAGTCTGTATGAGCTGAGCTCACATCGTCCTGCATTAGCAAGCCCTGTCACACGCGTCTTCTGGAAGCAGGCAGGACGCTTGTGGCATTGCTGGGTAACGGAGGCTCATATGAGCTCAGTCAGTGGCGTCACCGCAACAAACTTTTTTTTTTTCTTTTTCAAGTTTTTTTTCCCTTAAAACTTTTTTAGTTAAAAAAAAAAAAAAAAAATAAGTTTGAATAAAAACCTGTCATTGTCGGCGGCCAGGGACACTGAGCAGGTGAGTTCTTGGGAAGAGGGTGGTATGTTTGGGGGAACATGAAAGTGGGCAATTTGGCTGTGGCAAATTAATGGGATGTTTTGCTATGGCATATTAATATGCAAACCGTGGCATTTTAATGAGCAAATTGGCTGTGGGATAATAAATGGGCAAATTTGATGTGGCATATTAATGGGCACGCTGGCTGTGGCATAATAATGGGCAATCTAACAGTGGTGCATATTAATGGGTACCTGGCTGGGAAATATTTTAATAGACAAACTGGCTGTTGCATATGTTAATGGCAAAGGGGCAAAGTAAAATGTACTATGAGGGGAACGTGATATATATAATGTATAGTGTGTGTGTGTACACGTATATATGTATATGTGTATGTATGCATATATGTGAAGAGGAAGCTCCTCTCACAGCTAGAGATGGACCAGCTTCTCCATTAAACCCCTGATGCAAGAAGAACCAGAACAACACCAGGATGTGCAGCAGACACTGGAAGCTGACACCTCATGGCCAACACCACCATTACAGTGCACAGCAACTGATAGGAGGAATAACATCATGGATAAACTAGCTACAGTCACCTGAGGAGACAGGTTACCAAGGCTCAGTAGAGAAGTGTCATCAGATAGTATGCTTGAAGATGCCAAAAGAGCCCTCATGACAATCCCTACTACCACCATAACACAAACCACTGAACTGGCTGCACTGAACTGTATATATACCCCCTGGAAAATTAGGCTGAAGGCTAAGATCAAGGCAACTCAGAGAAATTAGTCAGCTGGTGGGAAAAAGAAAATCAAGGGATGTACCATAGATAGACAGCTCATGTTGCTGACATTTTGGAAATCCTACTAGTGGCACTAATCATAGCAGCACAAGCACTGAGCACCAGATCCAGGGATGGACCACATCACAGAGGATCCAAGGTGCAGACTGTGTAAAGCAGGGCTTGACAAATTTCATTTGATTTTAGGAGCCAGACAAATTTTTTAGGAGCCACACAATCACGCAAACATAAACGCAATTCATAAACACACACGCCTACTTCACATATATACAAACACACATACTTTACATATATACAAACACCTCACACACATATATACAAACACCTCACACACACCTACTTTACATATACACATATATACAAACACCTCACACACACCTACTTTACATATACACAAATATACAAACACCTCACACACACCTACTTTACATATACACAAATATACAAACACCTCACACACACCTACTTTAGATATACACAAATATACAAACACCTCACACACACCTACTTTACATATACACATATATACAAACACCTCACACACACCTACTTTAGATATACACATATAAACAAACACCTCACACACACCTACTTTACATATACACAAATATACAAACACCTCACACACACCTACTTTAGATATACACAAATATACAAACACCTCACACACACCTACTTTACATATACACATATATACAAACACCTCACACACACACCTACTTTAGATATACACATATAAACAAACACCTCACACACACCTACTTTACATATACACAAATATACAAACACCTCACACACACCTACTTTACATATATACAAACACCTCACACACACCTACTTTACATATACACAAATATACAAACACCTCACACACACCTACTTTACATATACACATATATACAAACACCTCACACACACCTACTTTACATATACACATATATCCAAACACCTCACACACACCTACTTTACATATACACATATATCCAAACACCTCACACACACCTACTTTACATATACACATATATACAAACACCTCACACACACCTACTTTACATATACACATATATACAAACACCTCACACAAACCCACTTTACATATACACATATATACAAACACCTCACACACACAGCTACTTTACATATACCCATATATCCAAACACCTCACACACACAGCTACTTTACATATACCCATATATCCAAACACCTCACACACACAGCTACTTTACATATACCCATATATCCAAACACCTCACACACACACCTACTTTACATATACCCATACATCCAAACACCTCACACACACACACCTACTTTACATATACCCATATATCCAAACACCTCACACACACACACCTACTTTACATATACCCATATATCCAAACACCTCACACACACACCTACTTTACATATACCCATATATCCAAACACCTCACACACACACCTACTTTACATATACCCATATATCCAAACACCTCACACACACACCTACTTTACATATACCCATGTATCCAAACACCTCACACACACACCTACTTTACATATACCCATATATCCAAACACCACACACACACACCTACTTTACATATACCCATATATCCAAACACCTCACACACACACCTACTTTACATATACCCATATATCCAAACACCTCACACACACACCTACTTTACATATACCCATATATCCAAACACCTCACACACACACCTACTTTACATATACCCATATATCCAAACACCTCACACACACACCTACTTTACATATACCCATATATCCAAACACCTCACACACACACCTACTTTACATATACCCATATATCCAAACACCTCACACACACACCTACTTTACATATACCCATATATCCAAACACCTCACACACACACCTACTTTACATATACCCATATATCCAAACACCTCACACACACACACCTACTTTACATATACCCATATATCCAAACACCTCACACACACACACCTACTTTACATATACCCATATATCCAAACACCTCACACACACACCTACTTTACATATACCCATATATCCAAACACCTCACACACACACACACCTACTTTACATATACCCATATATCCAAACACCTCACACACACACCTACTTTACATATACCCATATATCCAAACACCTCACACACACACACCTACTTTACATATACCCATATATCCAAACACCTCACACACACACACACCTACTTTACATATACCCATATATCCAAACACCTCACACACACACACCTACTTTACATATACCCATATATCCAAACACCTCACACACACACACCTACTTTACATATACCCATATATCCAAACACCTCACACACACACCTACTTTACATATACCCATATATCCAAACACCTCACACACACACACACCTACTTTACATATACCCATATATCCAAACACCTCACACACACACACCTACTTTACATATACCCATATATCCAAACACCTCACACACACACACCTACTTTACATATACCCATATATCCAAACACCTCACACACACACCTACTTTACATATACCCATATATCCAAACACCTCACACACAACTACTTTACAATATATACAAACACACACCCACCTCACACAGTCTTTTCTTGTTTTCTTCTTAATGTGTCCCCCCTCCCTGCCGCTTTACCTCATTGCAGGGGAGGGGGACATTCGTGCTGCAGCATGTCTTCTTTTATCGGCCTGCTGAGTGCCAGGATGTCACGTGACGACACCCGGCACTCAGACACGCGTTGCGCGAGGGGGCGGAGCTTGCATTCTGTGCCATTTGCACAGACTATACCCCCTCACGCTCCGAATTTTTTAAAAAAAATCGGATGGCAGCGGCAAAGGGACCATTAGGCTGACAGCACCCAGGCGCCAGGTCTAATTTTCTGGTCGCCATGGCGACCTGGCGCCTGGGGTTTGTCGAGCCCTGGTGTAAAGAGGCCTCTGAGCCAGTCCAACACATAGTGGCAGGATACTAGATACATGCAGGAACAGCATACACTGAACGGCACCACCAATTAGCTGTGTCACTTACACTGAGAGAGTGGCTCCAACAGATTCCCCCGCCCCCCAAAAAATACTATCATTAACATTTATTAACTTTTATTATGTTTGGTTGTTGTTGCTACTACTGTTAGAATACAGTAGACAATGTAAATGAAGGTGAGCGACGCTGGTATAATAGAATGCTTGAAGTATAGTTTTTAACAATGAGGAAATCAAAAGAAGAATGCACATCTAATGAGGTTCATTACCCAGTAGTTCCCTTGATTGGTGAACCTCACACTTGATTTCTAGTGCAGTATAGCAGTGTTCTATGCAGCACCAAGAGTCATGGAATTGTAAATTTGTATGACTCGGTGCACCCTCCATGTAAATAGTGTACCCTCCATGTAAAAAGTTGACCTATTGGCTCACAATAAACTAGGCTTTTATCTCTACAGTGTTGGCTAACTTACATATTTTTAAGCAAAATTATCACTTCCAGTAATTGCAGAGAAAAGTAAAAAAAAAAGAAAATCCCAGTTCCATGAAGTATGAAATATATTTCTGTTGTGACTCAAATGTGCCAGTGTGTACCCAGAACAGCGCTTGATCAATGTGCAACATGTCACTTTATGTAAGAATCTAATTGGTTCAGGACAATGGGAGAAAAGCTTAGCCTGGTTCTGAATTCTTCAACCTGACAGCTGAAGAAAGCAGATCTCTACATCTCGGCCATTGTCAGTTGTAGCCAGAGGCTATTTTTCAAAGCAGCTAAAACATTGTCCTTTTGGTTAGCAGAGTTGTTTTGAGAACTTTTGGTTTCTAGAATATCTAAAGTTCATTTCACACATTAAAGAGATCAGTTCAGTTCTTTTGTATGATACCATGAAAGGTGATATACAGCTCCTTGCCATAGGCCATGCATTTAACCAACATAGGTGTGTGTGCGTGTGCGTGTGTAAGTGATGTTTAGAGTACCACAAATATGTCATGGAGTCTAAATAAAAATGGCTAGCTAGGAAATGTGACCCTTCCTGATGTTTACATGGCTGTGCCCTGGCCTGCTATGAACCTGCTATGATGGCACATTGCATCAAGCTCTGTGGCCGCTTATGAAACGCGTTAAGCGTCTAGTCCACCTCTTATGGCCATCCTGTTTTTTGCTCCAGTGCTTTTATGGTCAGTGGACATTCTAATAAATTTCTATGTTGGAATTGTTTATTTATCCAGAGTCAGTTGGTGGTTGCTGTGGCCTCCAGTAGTGATGACACTTGTAGGCATGTCCTGACTTCCAGCACTGCACTATACACTGCGGAGGAATCCTCTATCCATGAGCTGAGTTTTGATAGAAATTGGGACATGCACAGGGCCATGATATTTAACTAGTAAGCAGATCTTCGCAAAACGTCACTTACAGAGGAGAAGGGAAATAGACATTTTTTGGCCTAGTCATAATCCAGATTCAAAACTCAGTTGTGCCAGTTCCTGAAGCAAAGTCTTAAATGTCACTGACTCGAAGCTAATGTCAGGTCATTTATTGCTCTCGTCGCTGGGAAGCAAAAGTTCATGCATTTTTATTATACTTGGATGTTGCATCAGTTGTGGCTAAATAAGCGCTGAAAAACATCGTGTTTGTCCTCTGTCTTAATGAGACCTATGATACACACATGCTGGGGCAAACAATATAGCAGAAAATAATGTTTCCTTTAGCGCATGTGAAACCTTGCATACTATTAATAAATACTTGATGTCCTAGAGCAGGGGTCCTCAAACTTTTTAAACAGGGGGCCAGTTCACTGTCCCTCAGACCGTTGGAGGGCCGGACTATAGTAAAAACAAAAACTATGAACAAATTCCTATGCACACTGCATATATCTTATTTTGAAGTGAAGAAACAAAACGGGAACAAATACAATATTTAAAATGAAGTAAAGTTAAATCAACAAACTTACCAGTATTTCAATGGGAATAGTGTGCCAGTCAGATGCCCAGGAATATTATGCCAGTCAGATGCCCAGGAATATTATGCCAGTCAGATGCCCAGGAATATTATGCCAGTCAGA
Source organism: Pelodytes ibericus (assembly GCA_036172795.1). Lineage (NCBI taxonomy): Eukaryota > Metazoa > Chordata > Amphibia > Anura > Pelodytidae > Pelodytes > Pelodytes ibericus. Next base: position 229,926,089 of record CM069857.1, on the reverse strand, counting down.
TGCCCAGGAATATTATGCCAGTCAGATGCCCAGGAATATTATGCCAGTCAGATGCCCAGGAATATTATGCCATTCAGATGCCCAGGAATATTATGCCATTCAGATGCCCAGGAATATTATGCCATTCAGATGCCCAGGAATAGAGTGCCAGTAAGAGCCCAGGAATATTATGCCAGTCAGATGCCCAGGAATATTATGCCAGTCAGAGCCCAAGAAAATTATGCCAGTCAGAGCCCAAGAAAATTATGCCAGTAAGAGCCCAAGAAAATTATGCCAGTCAGATGCCCAGGAATAGTGTGCCAGTCAGAGCCCAGAAATAGTGTGCCAGTCAGATGCCCAGGAATATTATGCCAGTCAGATGCCCAGGAATAGTGTGCCAGTCAGAGCCCAGGAATAGTGTGCCAGTCAGATGCCCAGGAATATTATGCCATTCAGATGCCCAGGTATAGTGTGCCAGTCAGATGCCAAGGAATATTATGCCATTCAGATGCCCAGGAATAGTGTGCCAGTCAGAGCCCAGGAATATTATGCCATTCAGATGCCCAGGAATAGTGCCAGTAAGAGCCCAGGAATATTATGCCAGTCAGATGCCCAGGAATAGTGTGCCTGTCAGATGCCCAGGAATATTATGCCATTCATATGTCCAGGAATATTATGCCATTCAGATGCCCAGGTATAGTGTGCCAGTCAGATGCCCAGTAATAGTATGCCAGTCAGATGACCAGGAATATTATGCCAGTCAGATGCCCAGGAATAGAGTGCCAGTAAGAGCCCAGTAATATTATGCCAGTCGGATGCCCAGGATTATTATGCCAGTCACAGCCCAAGAAAATTATGCCAGTCAGATGCCCAGGAATATTATGCCATTCAGATGCCCAGGAATATTATGCCAGTCAGATGCCCAGGAATATTATGCCAGTCAGATGCCCAGGAATAGAGTGCCAGTAAGAGCCCAGTAATATTATGCCAGTCAGATGCCCAGGATTATTATGCCAGTCACAGCCCAAGAAAATTATGCCAGTCAGATGCCCAGGAATATTATGCCATTCAGATACCCAGGAATAGTGTGCCAGTCAGATGCCCAGTAATAGTATGCCAGTCAGATGACCAGGAATATTATGCCAGTCAGATGCCCAGGAATATTATGCCAGTCAGATGCCCAGGAATAGAGTGCCAGTAAGAGCCCAGTAATATTATGCCAGTCAGATGCCCAGGATTATTATGCCAGTCACAGCCCAAGAAAATTATGCCAGTCAGATGCCCAGGAATAGTAGAGTGCTCGTTATACCTCCCTCCTCCCCCTCCTTCCCCATCACTTACCTCCAGCTGCTGTGTCCCCGGGCCGGACGTCTCGCGCAGTGTTCCCTCCTCCCTGCACGGAGGAGGGAAACAGTTACCGGGTCCGGATGTGACGAAACGTCACATCCGGTCGCGGTGATTTTTTTTTTTTTTTTTCCCGTTTTCCTGCAGCCGCATCTTCTGCGGCTGCAAGGAAAAAAAAAAAAGGTAATCAGCGGGGAGCGGGGGGTGCCGGCAGCACCCCCCGCGGGCCGGACAAATGTGCTCGGCGGGCCGCATGTGGCCCGCGGGCCGTAGTTTGAGGACCCCTGTCCTAGAGGCACTGCAAGTATGCCTGTTCCATATCCACTCATATAGGGGCGATGCACCCTGCCCCGCCTCCACTGCAGTCCTAGACCCAGCTAGTATGACAGGACCCCAAATTTCATGGTACTTATGCTCACCGGTCCTCCTGTGCCTACTTGTTTTATTCATTTATAAACCATTCTAATAAATTGTTGCTTTGAGCATGCCTTTATAAGTAAAAGGCCTCCTGTGTGGTTGGGCGTAGTGTTGATTTTGAAGAAATGTGTTTATTATACTTTGAAACTACACTAACCATTCAGGGGAACAATCTATACATACTTCACCTTGAATATGGTGTAGGTGGAAACTCCACATTAAATTCCTTGAATGATATGGGTGACTCTAGTAGGAGCTTGAAGATCTACTGTCTCATGTTTGAATGGTTAATCTTGAGTAGGATTTGTAGCACCAAGGAACCAGATGGTTTGGTCTTTATACCTGTGAAAGCCAGCATAGCAGCCGACAGCCTAATCTAGCTTCTTATATTGTATCCAAATAACCCAAATTTGTTTCATAATCTAAATTAAATATCCCATTCTGAAATTTGGAGGGGAACTAACAAACGGTTTTTGGGTTTTTTTTTCTCCCACAAAATGTTTTTCTTGACAATAATACATCAAGACACAGGCTTGCTGCCAACACGTAATACCAATTACTTGTTAGCTTAATGAACAGATGGTTTAACCCAAACAGTGCCAGTTTTGATGCATTACTTCCTGCACTCTTGGCTACTTTGCTATGAGATAGCAAGTCACATAAACAGTGATATTTAGTAACTGGCTCCTTTTTATAAATGGATTATTACTTTTCTTTCTTTTCTAAAGTGCTAATTAGTAGCCATTGCTTCCCCAGTGGAGACAGGTTATTTCATAAATGGCTTATCTCTTATTGTTGAAAGTGAGCGCCTGTGTTTGCTGAAATGTGAAATCCCCCAGTCATAAAGATTTTAATCTCTCTTGATGCTTTATGTAACACTATGTCATGTGACTTGCAGCTTGTGATGTCATTCTCTGCCCTTGTTTCCTCCTCTTGATCCCAAAGCAAGCTAGCCACTAGCAAGTGCACGTACAGGAGCCAGCGTGTCCTAGACTGCAGGAATATACTGCCTACTCCACCCCCATTACACACAACGATTACAAATCACAAAGAGCCCTGAATGCAGAAATGGGAATGAGCTGTCCTGGAAGAGATCTGAAATGAGAAAACATGAGGGCTTCACTTGCAAGCTAGTCTGTAGATTTAGACTAGAAATTTCAATGCAATGGACTATTCACCATAGCAGAAGCTGTCACACAGTAACCATGAAGGTGCTTGTGTTGGAGCTGGAGCAGTATCTTAAAAGGTATTCCCTTAGTGCTGTGTGAGGGGTGTATTATAATGCACATTATTCTTGGTTATTTTATTTTGTTATCTGGAGAGATGCATGGTAGGTCACGAGGACCAACAAATAGATTTTTTTTTTTTTATTTATTTTTTTTAGCATGAACCAGTGATTTTTTTAAACGTAGACTGGCTTCTTTACACATCATTTTCCGTCTAAATGTATGTTGTCATTGGAAATGAGCTGACAGTCTGTGTTGTGTTTGGAATCTGAATGTCTTCAATTCTTGTAAACAGCCAGGTAGAGACCATTTCTCCCTAGCATTGATCACATGGACCCTGTGCAATAATGTCACAAAGATGTACATTAACTGCCCTTAAATTTCATTCAGTTCAATGTGTTCAAACATTGTCTGACGTGTTTTTATTTATTTATTGTGGTGGTGGCGGGGGGGATGTATTTACTATGTAATGCTCCCTAGATCAGTCTTTGGACTTATTTGTTGATGGTTTAGGGCATGTTAGTGCCATAGATTCTTAAAGGCAATATGTTTTATAGTCAATATTTGTTAAATTAATATTATTTGCTGGGGATTACCTTCTGTACAAATCTGTAAATATATACATATCCACTGACAACATGTTTGCTAATGCATTTCATTTGTAAAAAGCTGTGAAAATTCTATCTTAATAACAATAATTATGCCACCATCCTATTGTTTTTGTTGACCTTTGCACATAAACAAGGTGTATGCGAGGACACACTGCACTCTAAAGATTAGTTTGGGGGTATATGGTCTTTTAGTTTGGTACAGCTGTGGTATACAGCAGCATGTACCTTGGAATGTACAGTGTAGTTAGTGGATGATCAAAATCTGTACGGAGAGGGGTTTTATAGTTTTTAAGGTGATTGTAACTTAAATTACACAAATTCAAGGTGAAAAGAGGTTTTTGTCCTCCACCGACAGCTATATTAGTGCTTCCAAGGCAGTGATTATTGTGGTGTTTGCAGCAGAATGATTGTTCATCCCTTACTGGCCATTCTTACCGTGTGTATCTCTCTCTGTAGCTAACTTTTGCATCAAACAGGTTCAGCTGAGTAATTTGGAAATATCTCCTAAAATGTTTAAATAATATATGACATTTAACATTAGTATGAAATTAAATTGGTTTAAATGCTATTAGCTTGATATGCTAATTGTTTAAAGGAATTATTTTTAAAAAAGAACACTTTTAGGCAAATAATTTTGTTTAATTGAAAGATTGAGTCGCAAGCGTAAACCTCTTAAATTGCTCGAATGAAAGAGAATACAATAAAGTACCCTTAGAATGGACCCAATGGTATAAAAATTATACTGTTACTGTACAAAGTAATAAAAACAATTTAAAGAAATGTGTTGGTGAAAGAGGAAATTTCAAACCATATGGCCAAAGTAGTAATGCTGGAATAATACTCTAAATTGTTGTAACAATTTGAATGGGATAATTTTTACAACTTTTTACTTTGGCCTTAAGTCTGAGATTCCATTCTCAATTCCCTTTTTTTTCCAGATTTTTTTTATTTTGTAAATTCACTGTATAAACAATGTTTATGCGATTGGGTCCTTATTCAAGGGCCTTCAAAACATTCATTTTATAAACAAGCAAGAAATTACTGTTGAGTGATGTAAACAAATGTTTGTGAAATTCTATCTGAATTTTAGATATGTACACCCAAATGTGTGGTGCTTTGGAAAACTAATGAAACTATCTGTAACCTCAGTAACCAAAGCACAGCTGGCAACCTTTTGGCCCTCGGAGGCCAACAAAAATGTAGTGGCCCGTTTTGCAATTTTATCAGCCCACGCATTATCAGAGACGGTCACAAACACCCAGGACAGATATACTGCCGGATAAGATAAAGAGATTAATTGATAGAGACACACAGAGATAGCCAAGGTGCTACACATTAGGGCCTAAGTGCCAAACTGCAGCCCAACCAGTTGTTTCTGAACTAAAACCACCATAATTCTCTTCCCTTACAGAAATCTGGTGTGGAGTTTATGGGGTTTGTAGTTCTGCAGCAACTGGAGGGTTGCAGTTGGAGCCTGGGCACTAGGGCATTAAGAATTGAAAAGTGCTGCAGCCCCAGCTCATTGATTTAGGGCAGAGGACCCCCCCACCCCACCCCCTCTTGCCAGCCCTCACCTGTTAGTAACCATTCCTGGACCAGTGCTTTCCACGGTCGCTCAGACAAACAAATTAGTTACACATTAACAATATTTAGGTATTGCATCCAAAAGAAACCATACATATCAGGGGGAGAGGGCTGGAATTTAAAACAAACAAAGTACTTGAGCCGTCCACAGGGAACTGTCTTTTTTTTTCTTCATATTTAATTTTGTTTTCTATAGTCCTGTGGATTCCATATTTGATGTCACTGAGAGATATGATTTGGACAGTTATCTGCTGTACAAAGGTGCGGGGCATATGATGCATTTTGCTTACAAGTTATTTATTAGAAAGTAACCAGCCAATTAAAAAGATTTTAACTAGCGATTCACTTTATTTTCATGAAGTACAAAATGTGAGTACTTGATCCAATGAGGAATATGGTACCACTACAACCTGGTGTCTGCCCAGGACATTACTATAACACTACAACAACATGTCTATAACTATATTGCCACACACTATCAGTATGACTCCACAAAACCTAGTGTAAAGACGTATAAAAAATAACCAAGTTGTTTACCATCTTCTACTAGTACGGTGTCTGTTATTGTTAACTTGTATTTGAGCATGTTCACTAGTCTGATGGCTTTTGCTGACTACCGTATTCTTGCATTGGGCCATTGTATTGAACTTTTAAATATGTACTTTCTCATGTAATGGTTTCCAGTTCTGATCAGTTTTCAACTGCAAGTTTATTAATTAGTATGAGGCAAACACAAGCCCGCTCTAGAAACATTCTGTAAAAGTTATGATTTTTTATTTTAATCCTTTTTTTGTTTTGTTTTTTAAATAAGTTTGTCATATGTGGCATGTAATGTGATTTGGGACACCGAGGGGTGTATTGGGATGGCCATGAAAAGTTTTATACTAATGGACTCACTAGTACCTTTTGCATGTTTATTAGGGGGCTTCTGGTTCTGACTAAGTGTACCAGCATCATTCGAGCCATGTCATCACCTTGATGTATCAGTTTGTCTTTGCACTTGATTCAATGCTTAAAACATTGTTATAATGCAATGTGAATTGGTTGCTCTATGTAATATGTTAAGAAAGATTTACGTTACATCAGGATTCTCTGTTTAGTCAAAGCCCTTGTGTTTCAGATTTAAATATAAATACTGGAATTCACATTATCAAATTGTACAAAGTCCTCATGTTGTTGTAGATTGGTAATATTAATAATTTTCCCGTTAATGTGTATTTTTGGTTTTCATCTTTCTATTAACTAGTCAAAAAATCCACTTTCTCCTGAATGTCAGGGTGTCTGTGAAACACTGGTTTTTCAACATTTTCTGTGTACAGATTGAGTATTATTTATACGAAGATCCATTATCCAAAATGACCCCAAATCCAAACGAGTATTTTCAGATAAGGGATATTAACCTTCTGAAGCTCCTTTATTCCACCCTGCTGGGCACTGTCGGTTGGAAGCAAGTGGTCATGGGAAATGTAGTATCGGCAGCAGCTTGGAGCAGGTGTTTTTGGCAGCTACAGTTACAAGTATTCTCTACCTTACCTATATCTAATGTGAGCAAGTTGGATTTAGGCAAGGTAGAACATTTATAGGGCTGGTGCTGCCGAAATGATCAGTTATCCCAAATGCTGCTTGTCCCAAGCATTTCTGATTAAGCGATACTCAACCTGTATTGTATATTTGTAAAGGATCACTGAAGTCTGACCAAAAACTGGACAAATAATTATTTTTTTGATGGTGTGTTGGCTTTTTTGCAATATGTTGCTTAAAAACTTCATTTTGTAAGCTTTCTCCTGGGATTGATAAAGTCCATCATGACATAGCAAAATATTCCCCAGAGAGTCCCCAGCACCCAATCAATGGTCTTTGTGTAGAAATACATAGTAACATAGTAATTTAGGTTGAAAAACATACCAAGTCCATGAGGTTTAACCCTTCTACCAATCATTCCTGCTGTTGATCCAAAAGAAGGTAGACCCCAAGTAAATGATTTAGAATTTTGCAGCTTAGGAGGAAAAAAATCCTTCTTGAATCCAAAAGATTCTCAATAAAAAGTAATTCCCTTATATGAATGGCCATTCACATAACTTGTACATTGGATGTCCACATTCACCTCTATACAACTGTGAGCACAGGTAGCATTGTTAATCCCCACACATCTCTGGGAAGAAATGTATGCTTGTATGCAAAGTATGGGCATAGTGTTATTTTGTTAAATGTAACCTGTGCTCTCCATGAACTTCGGTCACATTTAGCTTGTCAGACAGAGGCTACTCAAAGTGCCCTAATCTGACAGAGTGGGTCTTGCTCCAGAACCCTGCAGCGGAATCCAGAGCATGGCTCATCACGGGGGACAGCCATTAGCTGCTGTTTCTAGAATGTTCTAAAGCATTGAGATGAATGCAGCTATGCATAAAAATGGAGAGCTCGAGAAACAATTGATACACTTTTTTTTTAAAAGCATTTCATACTTTTGGATATTACGCTTATGCAGAATAGCACGTACACTGTAATGTTGTATTGCAATGTATAATATACCACTGAAGCTTTTATTTTTATAGGTGCTGGTGAATTATTATATAGTGGCTGTTTTTGTTCGTACCGCATATGTAATAAATGAGGACAAATAGGGTACTAAATATTTTTATTTAAAAGTACTAATTTCAAAAAGCATTTTTCTTGTAAATGACTTAAATTGATGTATTAGAAATGATTGTATGTATTGAATTCCTGGTGTTTGTAACATCAGCCATATAGAGAGCTAGTTCTTAAGCCAATGAAAAGCACTATTTTACATATAGAATTGTGGACCTGCTTTGTTGGTGCTAAGCTATATCTGAGATGATAAATCCAGTGATGTTGAGTATTTGATCAGGCTGTTTATGTATTTATATATGTAAAAAAATCAAAATGTGATTTTTCTCTGCAGTTAAAATATCATACATAGACAGAAATAGCTGAAACATTCAGCACCTAATATTTTTAATTGAATCTAAGAACAGACTGACCACATATTGTCGTGACCCATTTAGTGACATTCGGGATACTGAAAGTCTCCGCCAGGAGGCAGTATAGTACTGCAGAGCATGTAGCATAGCATTCCTTGACTGATTTCCCAGCCCAAAGCATTGTTTGCCAGTACTCAGTCCGTTGGCAGGTGTTGAAAGCGTTGTATGACTGGCCATTGTATTGTAAAGTTGTACACACCCCTATAAAACGACTGCATGTTTCCTGCATCGCACGCATGTTGCACACCCATTGATTGAAACATTCTTATACAACCATGCGTGGTGCTTGCAGATTTCCAAACGGTGGGTTAGCATGATGCAATATTGGTGAAACAAATACCGGGTGGGGGGGGGGGGGGTTTCAAACGACCCTGTCATTAAGCCTAAAGGTAGATCGACGATATTTATAAGCCCCATAGAGTAGTGGTGATGGAGCATTACCAGTAAACAGTATATATGCCAAATGAAAGAATAAATGATGACTTGGCTAGCACGTTTCCCTGCACCATGGATGATGATTTTAGATGACATATATATACTATATTATGGTGCTTACTCGTGGGGGACGCCCTCGATCTCCACACGGACACATAGTGATTGGGATACTCTCTTTAATGTGAAGTTTAATGGCCGGGACAGTGCGGTTTAATGCTGGGGAACCAGTCGGTCCCTGCATGGAGAATACTTCTCATCTCTTTCAGCCAAACTGTTATCCTCAGCCCCGAAAGGGTTGCCGGGAGTGCAATGGGTGTGGCTATCACGGTCTCCGCCAATGGGCGCTGCTCTGTGTGAATTAATTATGCAATGAGCCTGGGAAGCGATGAGCTGGGGCATTTCATCCCGCAGCTGCTGCAGCATCACTAGCATTATCCCCAGCATCACAGTGCCCGCCGCGGCTCTGCTCTCCGCGCCTTGCATGGAGCCCTGAGCCGCCTCATTCATCGCCAGCCCAGGGTGTGGATGAGTCAGCTCCCAAATGTAGAGCGGCGGTGGCAGCAATGGATCTAGGGGTCTACCAACTGAGGCACTTCTCCATCTCCTTTCTGTCCTCACTGTTGGGTACAGATACCGCTGCCGTCAAAGTAGATCAGAGGTAAAGGCGGATAGAAAGCCCCCACCCCCCTGTGTGGCACCTGCTACCCTGGGTTCCGTGCCTATTGTGTGTGCAGCGTTTAGCACTCCCAACAGATTACGTTTCCGGTGATGGTCAGTTAGCCATTTAGTGCACAACCACTGGAGTTAGCCATCACTATTCCAATCGCAATGCTAGGCTGATGTAATGCTTATGGTCTTTGCAAAATAGCACTGGGAGGGTTTGTTTTATAGCTCTGTGCACTAACGCTTCACAGATGATCATTTTCTTATCTTTGTTTTTTTTTTTTGTTTTTTTAGCTCCTCGGGTGCAAGTGTTGTAGCGATTGACAACAAGATCGAGCAAGCCATGGTGAGTACGCGTGCTATTTCACTGCTATATATTATTTTTACCACCACATCAAGTGATGTCTCCTGCACATCTGTATACCGAGATGCACAACGTGTAATGCCTCCTGATTCTGGAGGCTCAGTGTTTATTCGGGGTAGGGGGTACTTAAGGTGTGTGGGGGGCTTATTTCCCGTTCATGCACCTGGCACACGGCGAGTGGGTTCAGGGCAGCACCCCCTCTTTGTTATTAGAACGCTGCCCGCTGAGCTCCTGCTCTCACGCGATTCCCTGCTCGCTGTTACTAGGCAGGAGGAGAACCTTTAACTCCCGGCTATAAATATCTCAGAGGCTGATTGGCTGTAAGGGAGTCAGGATGGGAGGGCGGGGTATGGTCTCCGTGACGTCACTGCTGAGGAGGAAAGCACTATGCGGCAACCTGCTCGGCTCAGACTAGCTGCAGCCGGTGTGCGCCGGGCTGGCTGCTTTGCTGTGAGCATCTAGGCTAGAGCTTTTGTTGCCATCGAGACATGCTGCACTCAGTTCACACAAGGGAATGCACAATAACACACCCGTAGGTTTATAAAGCCCCACAGCTAATGTGCAAGCTTTGATCTGGAAATATTACATACATCACTTACCAGGTGTTTTAATGCTTGGTTTATAAATGTATTTTGAACAATACATTGGTATTATTATTATAGTCTCTCAGCTTAAAGTGTGACCAGGTTATGTTACCATTCTGCAACATCATAGGAAGGGGATATCTGTGGTGAATTACAATATTTATGCGGTTTTCTTTAGCATCCTGCTTGTATTCTAAATTATTATCAATAAATTAAAGGGGATTTGGTAGGGTGGTAGACCGAAATCTTATTGGAGCTTTTTAATATAGTCTCTTTATTTGAGATTAGTACCCAGATCACATTTATTAATTGGCACAAATCATATTATTCTTACACATTTCAGTGTATTAAAATGTAACGCCTATCATTTATATACCCATGAACATGTCTCACATTGACTCAATCCATCAGCAGTAGCTAACTTACAGGCAATGCAGCATATTAACAAGGTTTTAACCCTTTGCCCAAGGAGTGTGAAAATATGTATATTCTCTCTCCTGCTATTAGTTCTCCTCATTCCCTTTTGCAGCTATTGTTGTTTATGGCATGCATCCTCTCATTACATGTACATATTACTCCTCTCTTGGTTTAAAATGCACCATTGTGTTTTGTAATTCTATACAATGGGAGAACACAAAACCTACAAATTAGAGGAGATAAAAAATTAGACAAACCTTGGCAAATGATGAAGAACTCTTAATAACTACATTCATATTTTGAAGCTATGTTTTTGAGTTTATATTCCCACTTTTTTTTTTAATCACTAGTAGCTTGATTTTGCAAGTTGTACAGCCTATCACATTATATCTAAAAATCAAAATTTCATGCTGGCTGGGGGCAGTGCAAAAAGTGTATTTGGCCCCAAGACAAGTTGTACAGCCATGTCTTATTTTAGCCTAAAATTAATTAATTTAAAAAACTAAATGGAGCCTGTGAGGTTTTCAGGCAGGTTAGGGGGATAATGTACATAAATGTATAAGGGCACAAAGGACACATTAGAGCTCTCTTGGCTTTATATGATAACATATATTATCTATACCTTGGGGGGGGGTAGTAAAACATGGCAGAATATTGCTTTGCTAGTAAAACATGGCAGAATATTGCTTTGCTATAACTGATCCAGCAATTTATTTTCAGAAATATTGGAAGCGTAATGGGGAATATTCCTTGCATTAAGAAAAGTACATTTTATTGTTTTATGCAGTCATCTCCCTGGTTTATGGACTGACATGTTATTTGATACTTTCCTTTAGAATCTCCTTGAAATCTATTTTCAGATAATTGCTCTAAAGCCTTTATACTTGGGTTGAAGCAATAGGGTATCACTGGGACCACCATGATACAAGTATAGGTTTTCATTCATTTATAAGCTTTTGGATTTCATACAGCATTACAGGAAAGGCAACGGTTAAAACTTGGTTCTTTATTGTAATTCAAGTACAATATTTAAATGTTATTTTACAATTGTGCATTACCACCATAAACACACACCTCATTAGCCAAAATGATTTGTTTAATGTTTGCATGTGTGAGATTCTGGATTTAGTCTTCTAGGATGCTCCACCTGGTGTGTTGCACGGTAGATCTTCTCAAACCACAGGAAAATAATCAGGTGTATGCTATCACATCACTGAAATGGACGGGGTGTAGTCACTAGCCTGCGCGTCCCTATGATATACACCCTTCCCATGAAATGTTTGACAATACTGTTTAGTGCCGTGATGAGCAATATGTAGTTCTGAACTACAAATCCCATGATGCCAAGCCAGCTTGCATCATTATGAGAGCTGTAGTTCATTAACCGTTAAGACCGAACTTGGAGGAAGCAAGGGTTAAAAAAAAAACAATGTTCTCCTTCGCCAAGTAAACCCAGAGCTCAGGTGGATGCTGACACACACTGTGACCGTGTGCAAGCAGTGCAGGGGCTTGCCCCTGGCTATCTGTCTCCGCTCACAGGGTCTCTCTGCGAAGCATTGACATGTACATGCTAGTTATCCTGTTACTAGTACCTCTAATTGTTTTGTTTTTATACTAGAAGCACAAATAAAATATAGTTTAGTGACACATCAAGGTATGCCCAGCCCTGGTGTAGTGTTTATTTCCATATTCTGTGCACTGACTGCATTCTGCTACATTTCAGGACTTGGTGAAGAGCCATCTGATGTATGCTGTCCGTGAAGAAGTGGAGGTCCTTAAGGAGCAAATCAAGGAGCTCATTGAGAAGAACTCTCAACTTGAGCAGGAGAACAGCTTGTTAAAGACACTGGCAAGCCCAGAACAGCTAGCCCAATTCCAGGCTCAGCTCCAAAGTGGTTCTCCTCCATCATCTTCCTCGTCATCATCTTCACAGCCTGCAGCAAACACTCCAGCACCCACCCAACCCACATCACAAAGTTCAGGGCCTAATGCATAGCCACTTTAAATATTGTCATCAAGCAATACTATTCCGAACGCAGTCATTACTACTTTCCAAAGGGGCTAGTTGACTTTACCAGTGACTGTACATTGTCATCATAAAGACAAAAAAAATATGGAAACGTTTTCTTACAATTGGGTCATGTTGTTCAGAAGACTGGAATGTTTAATACCATCTGGTGATAACTGTAATTTTGGGTGCATTAAAGCATTGACTTCAATACTTAGTTGGGAGGAGGTCAAAATGTCAGCCTTCTCTATGGAAATGAAGTGTCCTGATAATTTCAGCAACTGCAAAACCCCCTTGCTTCTCCTGCCTTGGATGTGCCTCAGATCTACACATCATATTTAATATACAGTTATCAGCTGTGGCTCCAACTCCTCTTTTACACAGAATCCAACTTTGCTGCAAATATTCTTTTTGTTTTCAGTATTAAAGAGCTGTTTCAACTCCCCTTCTCATATCTTGACTCAAAAGAATATTTTCATTTTAAAGTGTGATGGATTGGGAATGTATCCTCTTGTACCACAGACAGACTACTACAGATTGTGTAAATACAAGGAACTCTGTCATGTGCAAGCTGTGATTCCTCACCATTATCCCACCGGTTTTTTTTTTCTTTTAATCTGATTTTATTCTGCTCATCCTATGCTGTAAATGATGCAAGAATTATCAAGCATAAAGCTGATTGAACTGGATGGGAGATGACCTGTAGGCGTTAATCTTTCAGCAACTTGGTTAGAGAAGATCTTCACACAAACACACACGTTCATAGTGGTTAAAGGTATTGAAGTGTATTCAATGTTTTATCAGTCAGCTGAGCCCTTAGTTTGCAATTCTCTCATTGTTCCCATGGCGAATCATACACAACAGTTGGATAAGAGCATGCTGTTGGGAACCAGGATTTTTTTTTTAATTTCAATGAAGTTAATTTGCCTACTGTATATTTGTGTATGTAGTGTAAGTACTCTGTAATATAGAAACACTTGTAAGTACTGCTTAGGTTGTACAGATTGAAATTTAGTGGTTTCATTGGCTGATCTGAATTGTTTGACTAGTTCTTTTTTTTAATTATTATTATTATATATATATTTTTGTTTTATTTTAAAGCTGCTATCTCCTTGGGTGCCAGAATAGCCCTAGTTGCACATTCATCAGGCACTAAGAGGTGTTAGCCAGGAACACATCTACACAGCTGTTTAGGACATGGTAGATTCCTGCACTTTTTTGTGTGTGTATTATTATTTTTCAGAATTTGCCTTGATTGGTGAATATCTTTTTGAAGTAAGACCCAACTCACCTGAAGTATTTTTTTTTGTTTATACACTCCAGATGCTGACCACTTTCTGCTAACAAAATGGGATATACAGTACATACTGTATGGTAGTATGCATATGTTGTGCATGGTCTCAGTTGTAACATGTCGATGTATTTAACTGTTGCACTTGTCAACTTTCAATAAAGCATACGTTGTTGGTAAAGAAATCTCTTTTCATAACTGATCTGCAGTTTCTTAAATATGTAATATCTGCTTGTTTTTAAAATTACTCTTGTCCTTTTTACAAGAGGGAGTTTATTTATTGATGTCCAGAGGTCAGTGACCACTTTGTTGTGCCATAGAAGGGAGAGACTGATTACCTTATAGTGCATAGTTAGACTGGCACTGGAAGAAACCGATGAAGGTCAGGAGATGTATTTTGTTCTATGTGAAGCTTTGAGGGTCTGGCATGTAATCCATTTGAAACTGGTGTATTTTCTTTTTCACTGCAGAATGTTACCAATAAATTGAAATGAGCATAATGTATCATTTTATTGGACTGAATTTTCTGTACAAGTGTAATGTAGCCCTTCTATTACAGAATGTATACTTGGCTTATCCAACTGCACTTGGAAATAAAGCACTAAACTTTGTATGAAACACATTCACTTGGAAACCGGCCACACCTCTTTATACTAAGCTGTGGATGGTGTTCTGTGCATATGAGCACAGTGTTGAAAATGTTAGTTGATCTTACAAATCCTCAGTCTTGCATTTTTGGCATTAGATTTAAAAACTTTTTTAGAACATGAGCCTCAGTCTCTTTCAAATATACTGACTGTATTTGTATGTCCTTTTACCCATGTATGCATTAAAAATGACATGAGCTTAAAAAAAATAATTTAAAGGTACTTAACTGTTTCTATTTCATTAAGCATACAAAACAGACAATTCTATGTACATACCTGTTCCCCCACCCCTGTACTTGGAAATAATATGTTTAAACTTAGTGCATTCAGGCTGATTTGCCCATGCCGTCACGCAGTCTCCCAACAGATGCTAACTAGAGCCCCTTTATTGAATTGAACCTAAAAGCTTATGATGGGGTGAAAGGACATTTCCCTTTAACTAGTGTTAGCGGGAAAATCTTCTGCTTCTATTAGTTATGTTTGTTAATGGCTCCTCTTCTTCTTTTTTTTTTTTTAAGGATATTTATTTACTAACCAGGCCAGTCTAATGTTACATTTCTTTTGCACAAGGTCATATGCTTCAGTATTTGTGTTATTTTTTCCTTTTGTTGCACCATCCACCTAGGGAAACTGCATGTCTGACTGCTAAAGCTACTTCCTACACACAAAGCACAAACCACGGATTATGCAAGCCCTTTTTTGGTAGGGAAACTAAACTGCATATTTTTAGGGAATTAATAGTTACAGACATGTAGCAGAAAATGATTCAGCATGAGCATGATGCTGAAAATGGTTTTGTACAGTATAACTACAGGTAAGTACCTCTTTATTTTTTTTTTTTTTTTTGTCTCAATCCCAAATATTTCCGTTGGTGAATTCAGCATTACTTTTGTTTTATTACTAAGCATTGAACATTTTAATTCATTCAGTGTAGCATGGTGTTTATCCTGCGCTGCACTCTATACCTATAAGCAGGAGCCATGGTTCTAAAAAAAAAAAAATACATTTTTTGATTTATGTAGAACTCTGTCGAGTACTCATCTTTGGCTCCTGAAAGCATCTAGGCTGGAAAAGTTCTAATTGGCTTTTTATGTCAACAGTTTGTACTGTTCTACAATTGTTTTTATTTTTTCATTAAGGACATTGAAAGCAAACTGTATTTTAAATTCAGCTTTTTCTGCTGCCTTCGAATATAGATGATCTGATCTCAAATGCTTATTTATAGTACAACGTGTTCAGCATTTTTACCCGTAGAGGTTGACTCATAATTGAGTCCTCAGGGGGCCCAGGTTCATGGTACTGTATTCTCTATAATCCTGATAGTGCATGCATCCACTTAAATGCAATATTCCTAGGAATTCTCTGTGAGTTTAGAGTAAACCTCAAATTAAATGAAATAAGTAAAATGCTGGCAACTTGTTGAACCTAAACACACGTTGTGCAATGTGCATGTGTTGCAAAGTATGCCTGTTTTTTTACAGTACACATGCTGTTCTGTTTTAGTGAATAGACCTGCGAGTTTCTACCATGGAAAGTAAAGCTGAAGAGAACATAAATAGGCAAATTTGGGGCTACAATGATTCTAATTTCAAGAATGGTAAACAAAATATTTGCATAATATAACCCCTCTGGCTCTTGCAATAAAATTGGTACCTTTAATGTGGGGAGCTTAATGCAGAGTATCTTGTTCTCATGCTGTGCACCCCTCAAGCTTGAGAAACGGCCAGTCTGGTGACGAGATTCATCGAATTGCAGGGCTTGGCACCTATACATAAACATAACTTCTAATTTGTATATAAAAAGTGATTCAAGGTTTGCATTCGGAGCCGTCACCATGTAAACCAATATACTATACCTACCAATAGGTAGGACATAACCCCTATATCTCATTATCAATTAATAAAATAAATACTGCTGGAACATAATAAAAATAATTGAAATTGAGCTTTTTTTTTTACTAGCGGTGTCTGCGTTCGAAAGATCCTGCCAAAATATGGCTATTAAATTTGATTTTATACTCTGAATGTAAACCCTGTCTGCTGTATACACTAGAAGGATCTTTCCTTAAATTGATGGAAGACCTAGAAATAATTTTTGAAGCTGAAGGACTGATCTCCACCCTTAACCAAGCATGCATGTGTAAAGGTGTTTTGGAACACAAGCTATGCATCATCCATCCAGGGTGTAAAGACAAAAAAATGTACATATTTATTGCCTGAAAAACTGTTTTGGTTTTCATAGCATCTTGAGAAGTTAAACCCCTTGTAAGAATGACAGCCTGGCACTTTTAAAGACTCATGTCCTATAGATCTATTACTTTGACAATCATAGGTTAAAATGATTGACAACAAATTCCTTCACATAAAGTTTTTAGCACATTATTGTACAGATTCAATCTATATTGGTGATGTAATATGGTCTTTAAGACAAAATGAGTAAGTTGTCGGACATCATATATTTTATAGATTAATTCTTTTTTATGTTGCCCCACAACTGAGGTTCATTCCAAGGTGTTCTACCATGATGACGATGCTTATTGATGTGTTTAGACAGACATATCTGGCTCCATTATCTATACTTTCATCAGAGAAAAATCCAAAATGTTGGTTGACATGAAATACTATGTAAACCACTGCACAATAAGACGGATTATTAGTATGTGTTTTGTGCTTCTTAACATACTTAGACCCATCTATTTTAAAGTGATATTCATTAACAAAGTGTGGACTGATTCATGTAACAAATTGAAGTATGATGTGGAGATCACAAAGTACTATATCATTAAATTTGTCACACATGTAAGGTGTTTGACCTCCTTGTGCTCAAAATAGTTTTAAATACACTGTGTGACTGATTCATAGACCTCTTCTACACATGCCACGCAGTTTAGCTCTATATCTATAGATTTACACATTCTGCAATATTTACATTTATTCTAAAATGGAAATTTGTAGTTGCACTGTAGATTTTTGTTTCAGTGTGAAAAGGTCTTTTCGGAGTTGAAAAGAAAAAAAATAATAACATTTGTGTATATTATCAGTTGTTCACACCAAATGTAAAGAGACATCATACATACACTATATCAGGGCTTGACAAATTTAATTTAGTTTTAGGAGCCAGCTAAAAAATTTAGGAGCCAGACAACGGCACATCACAATACCATAAACGCACGGAGACAGTCGCATACACCCACCTCACATACACAGCCAGTTACATTCACACACACCACAAACAGTCAGTTACATTCACACATACATACACAGCCAGTTACATGCACACATACATCCACAGCCAGTTTCATTCACACATACATCCACAGCCAGTTTCATTCACACATACATCCACAGCCAGTTTCATTCACACATACATCCACAGCCAGTTTCATTCACACATACATCCACAGCCAGTTTCATTCACACATACATCCACAGCCAGTTACATGCACACATACATCCACAGCCAGTTACATTCACTCATACATACATAGCCAGTTACATTCACACATACATACATAGCCAGTTACATTCACACATACATACATAGCCAGTTACATTCACACATACATACATAGCCAGTTACATTCACACAAACATACACAGTCTGTTACATTCACTCATACATACACAGCCAGTTACATTCACTCATACATACACAGCCAGTTACATTCACTCATACATACATAGCCAGTTACATTCACTCATACATACATACATACATAGCCAGTTACATTCACTCATACATACATACATAGCCAGTTACATTCACACATACATACATACATAGCCAGTTACATTCACACATACATACATAGCCAGTTACATTCACACATACATACATACATACATAGCCAGTTACATTCACACATACATACATACATAGCCAGTTACATTCACACATACATCCACAGCCAGTTACATTCACACATACATCCACAGCCAGTTACATTCACTCATACAT
Organism: Pelodytes ibericus; assembly: GCA_036172795.1. Taxonomy (NCBI): domain Eukaryota; kingdom Metazoa; phylum Chordata; class Amphibia; order Anura; family Pelodytidae; genus Pelodytes; species Pelodytes ibericus. The sequence goes on along the minus strand of CM069857.1, from coordinate 229,907,563 downwards.
ACACAGCCAGTTACATTCACTCATACATACATAGCCAGTTACATTCACTCATACATACATACATACATAGCCAGTTACATTCACACATACATACATACATACATAGCCAGTTACATTCACTCATACATACATACATACATAGCCAGTTACATTCACTCATACATACACACAGACCAAAGAACAAAAATGTATTTGTTACGGTGTCCTCCCTCCCTGCTGCTTACCTCATTGCAGGGGAGGGGGACATTTATGCTGGAGCTCGAGCTTCTTTTGGTTCCTGCTAAGTGCCGTGTTGTCACGTGACAATCGGCACTACAACGTGTTGCGCGAGGGGGCGGAGCTTACAGTCTGTGTGATCCGCACAGACTTTCTCCCCTCGCGCTGCAAGTAAAACGGATGGCAGCCGGCAAGGGCACTCTGTGACAAACAGCACCCGGGCGCCAGGTCTGATTTCCTGGTCGCCATGGCGACCTGGCGCCCGGGGTTTGTCGAGCCCTGCACTATATGAAAAAAAATTGTTGGGACACCTGCCCATTACACCAACTAGGACTTTTATGACCTCACATTCTAAATACATAGACAATAATATGTAGTTGGGCCCCCTTTTTGCAGCTATAACAGCTTCCATTCTTCAAGGAAGGCTTTCCACAACATGGTGGAGTGTTTTTCTGGGAATGCTTGCCCTTTCATCCAGTATAGAATCTGTTCTCACAATCTCACTTCCAGTTCATCCCAAAGGTTTTTGATGGGGTTGAGATCAGGGTTCTGTGTGGGACAGTCAAGTTCTTCCACACCAAACTCATCCATCCATGTCTTTATTGACCTTGCTATGTGCACTGGGGAACAGTCATACTGGAATAGAAAAAGGCCTTCCCCAAACTGTTCACACAAAGTTAGCATAGCATTGTCCAAAATGACTTTGTATGCTGAAGCATAAAGATTTCCCTTCACTGGAAGTAATGGGCCTAACTTTTAAAACACAGCCGCATATCATTACCCTCCTCCACCAAATGTGACAGTTGTCACAATGCAGTCAGGTAGGTAACGTTTTCCTGGCATCCACTAAACTCAGACTTCTCCAGAAGTCTGCCAAACTTCATGTGAAGCGTGATTCGGCACTCAACATAACACGCTTCTATCGCTCCAGATAACCACTTGATCAGGTGCTTCGCTTTGTATTTGGTGATGTGAGGTTTGCATGCTGCTTCTCGACCATAGAAACGTATTCCATGAAGCTCCTGCCGCACAGGTTCTGTGCCAATATTAATATTGGAAGTTGGAAGTTCTCAGCAATGGAATAGAATCGGCAGAGCAGTGGCAGCTTAGCACCATATTAATATTAATGCACCATAGCACTCTGTGACCCCGCACTGTGACTTTACCAAGGCTTCTGCTTCATGGCTGAGCTGCTGTTCCTTTAAAGTTTCCAATAACAACCCAGTTGGCCGTGGAATATCTAGCAGGGATGAGATTTCACTGACTTATTGCAAACGTGGCATCCTATCACAGTACCACGTGTGACTTCACTGAGCTCTACAGAATGGCTAATTTTTCTCACAAATGTTTGTAAATATAGAGTGTATAGCTAGGTGCTTGATAGATTTTATACACCTGTGCCAATGGGTCTGATTTAAACAACGGAGTTCAATAATTAAGTGGTGTGTCCCCCCCCATACTTTTGTCCATATAGCCACACTGTATAAAACAAGGGTTCCTGTTACCGTTTTAATGTGAATTTACTAAATGACTTTCCACTAAGCTACTTTTTTGACTGTTCAGAGTTCATCAAGGTTGTTTACTATTAAAATGTTCAGAAATGAAGGCTAACAAACTGTGGTCATGATCTAATATAACCTACAGCAATATCAAACTATATAATAAATATCCGTGACCTGTTAAATCTAGAAAACTGAGCTTTTTTTACTTTGTATCAAGTAGCAAGAATTAGAAAGGACCAAGACTATGCTGCCAGCCTGCTTTGTTTCAAAACTGGGATTGTCCTCAGATTAATGTAAATATTAGTGACCTTTTCAGGCTCAGATGGAGTATCACTGGAAACAAGATTATCCAGAGTTATTATCTATAGAAATAAACATATTTACTGTCATGTTAAAAAAAAAGCCTAAGTTCAAAACAAAGCCGTACGTTTTGTCTCTTCTTTAGACACATGCTTACACTGCTTTATAGAAACTAGCAAACGTATCGTCTTCCTGATTGTTGAAACTGGGCTTAAACACATATGCCTTTCTGATATCTTTCCCTGTGCCCTATACCAAGAAAAGATAGTATGCATTGCCACAGATGGCCACAGATTGGAATTCATGCAGGCTGGTACACCCATACAGTAATTCTCTATGACTTCATAGGGAAGGCTGCACATGTTCATTGGGCATTCTTATGAATGGCTCCCAGGAGATGCTCACCCATTTCAGAAGACTGTCATCTGGGAGGTTTGATCACTGGGAGAAAACCTTCAAAATGAACACACTTACTAGATGGATACAGATTTTAAGTGGCTCTATTCCCGCTAACCTCCTTTCAAGTCATAGTGTACGACCTTTTGTTCCTGTCTTTGTACCAACCAAATATGATAATTTATCAACATCCCTTAGAGGGATGCTTTAACCTAAACATTACTTATATCGAAGAAAAATTATCTATACATTGTGTTAGTAAAATTGCATTTACATGCATCAATTAAGAGAAATATGTTTTAAATGTGACTGCAATGTCCCCTGTTTATGACATCACATCTGGCTTGATATGCAAATTACCCATGTACCATTGAAAGTTAATTCACATATCCAGCCAAAGTGTAATGCCAGGAAACACAACAGCCACATGTATAACCTTTATTTTTCTTTATTCATGTGCATGCAATTTTGCTAACACAATGTATAGATAATTTTTTTTAAATCATTTGTATTCTCTAAATTTACACTGTAAGCAATGTTTAGGTCTTTTTAAAGTGCCTTTTACTACAATGTGTAGCTCTGATAGCTACAATGTGTAGAAAATTGGCAAGTGCGTATATATTCACCCCTTTTGTTATGAAGCCCATAAAAAGCTCTGGCTACCAATTACATTCAGAAGTCACATAATTAGTGAAATGATGTCCACCTGCGTGCAATCTAAGTGTAACATGATCTGTCAATACATATACACACCTTTTTTGAAAGGCCCCAGAGGCTGCAACACATAAGCAAGAGGCACCACTAACCACACACTGCCATGAAGACCAAGGAACTCTCCGAACAAGTAAGGGACAATGTTGTTGAGAAGTACAAGTCAGGGTTAGGTTATAAAAAAAAATCCAAATCTTTGATGATCCCCAGGAACACCATCAAATATATCATAACCAAATGGAAAGAACATGGCACAGCAGCAAACCTGCCAAGAGACGGCCGCCCACCAAAACTCACGGACCGGGGAAGGAGGGCATTAATCGGAGAGGCAGCACAGAGACCTAAGGTAACCCTGGAAGAGCTGCAGAGTTCCACAGCAGAGACGAGTATCTCTCCATAGAGTTGGGCTGTATGGCAGAGTGGCCATACTTTCCGCAAAAAACAAAATTGCGCACGTTTTGAGTTTGCGAAAAGGCATGTGGGAGACTCCCAAAATGTATGGAGGAAGGTGCTCTGGTCTGATGAGACTAAAATTTAACTTTTCGGCCTTCAAAGAAAACGCTATGTCTGGCGCAAACCCATCACATCACCCAAAGAACACCATCCCCACAGTGAAACGTGGTGGAAGCATCATGCTGTGGGGAAGTTTTCCTGCAGCTGGGACTGGGAAACTGGTCAGAGTTGAGGGAAAGATGGATGGTGCTAAATACAGGGATATTCTTGAGCAAAACCTGTACCACTCTGTGCGTGATTTGAGTCTATGACGGAGGTTCACCTTCCAGCAGGACAATGACCCCAAACACACTGCTAAAGAAACACTTGAGTAGTTTAAGGGGAAACATGTAAATGTGTTGGAATGGCCTATTCAAAGGCCAGACCTCAATCCAATAGAAAATCTGGCGTCAGACTTAAAGATTGCTGTTCACAAGCACCCCCCAAAAAAAGAAAAATGCCAAGGGGGGTGAATACTTTTGCAAGGCACTGTATATATGTAGGGTGTTTTCCACACTAGTGAAGATGGAAAAAAAACATCCAAAGTATTGCATATTGTGCAATTTTTAGACATAACTCATGTGCAGATTTTCCATTTCTTTTTGGCAATCACCAAAATAAGATAATACAGATTACTTATCAGGATGTAAGTTTTCCATAGTTGCTAAATTAATTCCAGTCAAAAATAATATACAATCCTCTACCTAGTAAGATCCCAAAACCTTGTTAATTTACTTTATTTTAAATGCTTACTACCCGTAACTGTACTTTTATAAATAAGAGAAATCTCAAATATTAAACCTTATACTATTGAGTTAAAATGCCCTTGTGTTTAATTCCGTATTGAAGGCTATTAAGAATTTTTTTTTTATTTTTTTATATACAGCACACATTTCTTTTACGTCTGTAGTTCATTTGCATAATTATATAAACTCTATATTGTATTGCACACGTTCTCAATCATACTAAAAATAAGCTAGGAAAGAAAGTGAAACTGTAGATATATGTCAGATCTCAAGCCTATTTGAGTCAGGCCATATCTCAGGCTGAAGCAATAATCAAGAATAGGGTTAAACAAGCAGTGCTATTTTAGAGAAGTATGTCTCCAAAACGATGCTTGAAAAATACCTCTAAGCACAGGTACAGCATCTGTGACTGTACGAAGAAGATACGATTGTAGCTGTCATTTGTTTGCATTTTGGTGTTTTTAAAAAATAAAAAAAAATTATCAAAATGACAACAATAAATATAAATTTTAAGATGTTTAAACCCGTACATTGCACATTTCACTACTGTCCACCATGCATTGAACCCTACGAATATATCTTCTAACCAGTAGAGTGTAATCCCAGCTTAATAACCACAATTCATTCATTCGTTCCCAACCCTTCTATAGCTGTTTACAACACTTGCCGTGGTTAATCTCCTCTTCCCAAATGAAAATTGTTGAACAATCCAAAAAGCACTATCACAATGTGCATACTGGTTTTGCTGTGATTTTACTAGAGCAAAATATATACGAACATTAATACGGTACCACTAGGGTTGCCACCTTTTCCATAAAACAAAACCGGCCTTGCTATTGCTTCCATAGACTTAATATTGTCAACAAGCCAGCCAGTAAAATACGGGCTTGGTGGCAACCCCTATCAAATACATGTAAAAATGAACTGCTACTTATATCCTACCCCTATATGGTATATCTCAAAGTATTAAAAAAACATTGATATCATGTTATGGTACACTGAAAAATATTATTATTCCTGTCACTCACCTAGGAAAAACAAATATAAAATGGGGAAATTTATCAGACATTAAAAAGTGGTGTATAGGACTATGGTATGTTCGAATGGTAGAAAGGATATACTGCATGCATTCGAAGTTACCACCCCGTCATGCTCAGCGTCAGAAAGCCGGTGATCACATGACTAGTGAAACTGATGCGGACTGCAGCAACTGGATAACAAGACTCCTCTCCCTCTGTCCTGAGAGGTAAAACAGCTGGGACAGAGGGGGATTTAATCTGAAATATTTTATTTTTCTTAAAAATCCCCAAAACTCCTGTCGTGTGTGTGTGTGTCTCTTTAATTATGTATATGTAACCCTGTATATCCTCAATCTTGGACCTAGACAGTGCAATGTTAAGAGACAAACCTAGATTGTAGCAAATATATTAACCAATGTATTTTATTGCACTCCATTCAACAAGTTCTGAAATATTCAATAATTAATGTTTGTAAAAAATCCAATTTTCCAGAACAAGACTATTTTAGTTCCTTCATCTGTACTTGTTTTTAACAGTATGGATAAAAGATGGAGCTGCAATATATTAACAATAGATATACACCGGTGTTGCAGACAGAAAACTATACTTACATTGTGTATCTTGATGTATGTGTAGATGTGTTTCCACATTAATCAGAAATCTTCCTCTTCAGGATATTCACTGATAAAAAAAAAGAGGGAAAACAGTAATAGTTCCCTGTATATATACCTTCTGACTATATAAACTGCACCATATGTAATGCACTCACTTGTGCTGGAGCAGGGAATACACAATAGATATATTCGGCCAGGGGAGGGCTGGCAGCCTTAGGCCTGGGGGGCAAATCCAGTCAAGTGGCCCATTGCATCATCGAATCGCCTCCCCATCCACGGCCATCTTTTCCTTGTTTTATAACGAATATTGCCAGGATTTTCCCCCACAATATGCCAGGATTTGCCATTTAATATGCTAGAATTTTCCCTTACAAAATGCCAGGATTATGCCCCTCAGTATGCCAGGATTATGCCCCTCAATATGCCAGGATTATGCCCCTCAATATGCCAGGATTTTCTCCTCAATATGCCAAGATGATGCCCCCTCAATATGCCAGGATTTTCCCCTAAATATGCCAGGATTATGCCCCTCAATATGCCAGGATTATGCCCCTCAATATGCCAGGATTATGCCCCTCAATATGCCAGGATTTAGACACCCAATATGCCAGGATTTTCCCCTCAATATGCCAAGATGATGCCCCCTTAATATGCCAGGATTTCCCCCTCAATATGCCAGGATTATGCCCCTCAATATGCCAGGATTTAGACACCCAATATCCCAAAATTTGGGCACCCCCCCCCCCCCCCCCACCCACGTTGCACACCTACGACATGACCCATAACCCACGTTGCACACCAGGACATGCCCCATCACCACATTTACATGCCTCCATCACCCCATTACATACACATTTCCAATATTATTTTCCATTAATATTCCCCAGCCAATTTGTCCCATAATATGCCAGTGTTATTCTGCAATTTAATATGACTCAGTAAATTTGCCCAATAATATTCCAAGGTTATCTGCAATTTAATATGCCCCTGCTAATTTGCCCAATATGCCAGTGTTAATTGCCATTTAATATTCCCCAGCCATTTTGCCCAATAATATGCCAGTCTTATTCTGCCATTTAATATTCCCCAGACGATTTGTCCAATAATATGCCAGTGTTATTCTGCCATTTAATATTCCCCAGCCAATTTGCCCATTAATATGCCAGTCTTATTTGCCATGTAATATTCCCCAGCCAATTTGCCCAATAATATGCCAGTGTTATTTGCCATGTAATATGCCCCAGCCAATTTGCCCAATAATATGCCAGTCTTATTTGCCATGTAATATGCCCCAGCCAATTTGCCCAATAATATGCCAGTCTTATTTGCCATGTAATATGCCCCAGCCAATTTTCCCATTAATATGCCAGTCTTATTTGCCATGTAATATGCCCCAGCCAATTTGCCCAATAATATGCCAGTCTTATTTGCCATGTAATATGCCCCAGCCAATTTGCCCAATAATATGCCAGTGTTTTTTGCCCCCCCCCCCCTTACCTTTTTCCCTGGTGGCTAGTGGCAGGACTTCCCTGGTGGCTAGTGGCAGGAGGACTTCCCTGGTGGCAGGCAGCATGGTCCCTCCATGCTGCCTGTTCGGCCTCCCGGCGGTTGTGCCGACAGGTCACGTGATCGGCGCGCGTCTGACGTCAGAGCGCCGATCACGTGACTGTCGGCACTTCCGTGTCAGACTGCACGGGGAGCCGAACAGGCAGCACGGAGGTTTCTCTGTGCTGCCTGTTCGGCTCCCCGTGCAGCTTTGCAGGCAGAGCGGAGGTGAGAGGGGATCTTCCGATCCCTTCTCAGTCTCTGCCTGCAAGCGCGTTTTTATTTTTTTTATTTTTACACTGGCCCAGCGGCCGTGTTTTACATAGCTTAGGGCGGCCTGGGGGCAATTGCCACCCTGCCCCCCCGGCCCAGCCCGCCCCTGTATTCGGCATACACCTTCCATAGCTGGTACAGGTTCTCACTTCTTGATGCAGAGTTAGCTCTAATATGATTAGAAGAGTAAAAAGCTTATTTTAATATACAAAACAAAGGATTAAAACCTCACATCAAATCTTGGTGACTGCTCTCACCAATAGTGAAAAGTATGAATGGGTCTGCACACTTACAAGTATCGGGTGCCACGAGGGAGCGTCATTCACACCCATAAAGCAAAAAGAAAAGATAGGAGTTTTAGCACACCGTTTAAGGGAGTTTAATCCAATACTATTTTTTGGTGGATTAAACTCCCTTAAACGGTGTGCTGAGTCTCCTATCTTTTCTTTTTGCTCTCACCAATGTCACCAATGTGGTCAGAAAGTTGTATATATCAGCCTGTGAGTCCTGTGAAAATTCATCAGTGGCAGAATCTCGCACTTCTTCAGGAAGATGACGTCAGATGCGTTTCACCCCGCACAGGGTTCTCTTCCGACTGCTGTTTCTTCCACCAGTGCAGAGGCGTCGCTAGGGGGTGGCTACTGGGGCTGAAGCCCCGAATCTCCAGATCAAAGATCTCTGACCCGGGACTTCCCCTCTGAGCCTGGACTTCCCCTTTTGAGAAGGGACTTCATGCTGCTCTCACTGCAACGCGTGTTTTTTTGCTCTTTGGTCTGGTGAGTATGTCCATGTGAGTGTGTGCTGGCTGAGTGTCCATGTGAGTGTGTGCTGGCTGAGTGTCCATGTGAGTGTGTGTGTGCTGGCTGAGTGTCCATGTGAGTGTGTGTGTGCTGGCTGAGTGTCCATGTGAGTGTGTGTGTGCTGGCTGAGTGTCCATGTGAGTGTGTGTGTGCTGGCTGAGTGTCCATGTGAGTGTGTGTGTGCTGCCTGAGTGTCCATGTGAGTGTGTGTGTGCTGCCTGATTGTCCATGTGAGTGTGTGTGTGTGCTGACTGAGTGTCCATGTGAGTGTGTGTGTGCTGACTGAGTGTCCATGTGAGTGTGTGTGTGTGCTGACTGAGTGTCCATGTGAGTGTGTGTGCTGGCTGTGAGTGTGTGTGCTGGCTGTGAGTGTGTGTGCTGGCTAAGACTTGGGACTTATCACTTTGACAATTTTTCTGGCAGTAAGATGTTCAAAATTATGCAGTTTGAAAGCATAGCTTGCTTAACAGAAAACCAATAATCCTTCACATGTGAGTGTGTGCTGGCTGAGAGTCCATGTGAGTGTGTGCTGGCTGAGTGTCCATGTGAGTGAGTGTGTGCTGGCTGAGTGTCCATGTGAGTGTGTGTGTGCTGGCTGAGTGTCCATGTGAGTGTGTGTGTGCTGACTGAGTGTCCATGTGAGTGTGTGTGTGCTGACTGAGTGTCCATGTGAGTGTGTGTGTGCTGACTGAGTGTCCATGTGAGTGTGTGTGCTGACTGAGTGTCCATGTGAGTGTGTGTGCTGTCTGAGAGTCCATGTGAGTGTGTGCTGGCTGAGAGTCCATGTGAGTGTGTGTGTGCTGCCTGAGTTTCCATGTGAGTGTGTGTGTGCTTGCTGAGTGTCCATGTTAATGTGTGTGCTGACTGTGAGTGAGTGTCCGAGTGAGTGTGTGTGTGTGTGTTACAAGCTGTTTGGGCTCAGATGGCACAAGGCCAGTTCCCTGTGGGTACAGTATTAGAGCAGTTGCAAAGTTGGGCGCATGCAGCAGAGAATAGCGCAAGGGGTGCATGCTCTGCCCCCTCACGCTCTGATACTGTAGGAGCACCGGAAGGCTTGGGAACTTGTTGATAGAACACCAGCTGCAGGGATTGGAGGAAAATAAATCTCTCTGTATGTAGGTGGGTGTTTATGTAAGGGTCTGTGTGACTGGTGTATGTGTGAATGTGTGGCTGCGTATATGTTTGAGTATTTGTGGCTGTGTAAGTATGTGTATAAGTGTAAGTAATTAATGTGAGTTTTTTGTTGTTGTGAGTATTATGGTGTATTGTGATATAGTAATGTGTGATACACTCACACAATGCATATTACTGTGAATTTTATATATGAATATATATAACGTAAATTTTCTCAAGTTACAAAAATAGTACATCTATCAATATGTCCCCCTAGGGTTGCCACCTTTTCTACATAAAAATACTGTCCATTCTACTGCCTCCATGGAGTTTACATTGGCCTCACACCAATTTTTTATATCTATATCTATTTCTGTCTGTATTCCCCACTAAGTATATGAGCTTTTTTCTTACTCCACTTCTTAAAATCTGTCATGGGCTCCAGCCCCTGATCTTTTGGAGACCTAGCAACGCCCCTGCACCAGTGTACAGGTAACTGTGTGCCGTTCATGTGTAACCATGCACCCTTGTGCAGGCTCATGCAGGCATTTCAGTATCCTTGCTTTTCTTTCTTGTTTATTATTTATGCCCTTTCCTGCCCTGCCTTGTATTCCTGCCCTGCCATGGAATCCTGTATGTTTTCCTTTCTGCCTGTCTATGTTTCATTCCAGGTTTTCTCTCATTCCATCTGCCTTGTTAGTTTACTTCTATATAAACCACACCCGTTTCTGGTCAGTCCTTAGTAGTACAGTCTACAGGTATTTTCTCTGTGTTTATGTCTATTCCATGTATGTCTTTTAGATTCTATTATTTGTTCTTTGCTAATATTATGTCTTAGTTAGGGATTTGCCAAATTGTGGGGTACCTTGAGGGGGTTGGCAGGCTAACATCTAATTGGCCAATAGGTGAACCAAACCCCCACTATTTTATCGTTTTCATAGTTGTTGACATCGGCCATGTTTCCAGGGACACATATTTGTTCCACATGCTGCAGGAAGAGCATGCAAAGTGCAGCCTGGCAATCTCTCGGATGCATATACACAGAGACTGAATCCAGTTAATTAATCATGGTAGGTCCTATGAGATCTCCACCCTGATTAATCATTTGGATTGTGTCTGTGCGTATAGCCATCCTTCATACCTCCAGGCTGCACTTTGCATGCTCTTTGTGCAGCATGTGGAACAAATATGTGTCCCTGGAAATATGGCGATGTTGGCAACTCGGCAGTGTTTCAGACCATGCGGAGAGCGCAAGAGGCAGCGATGTATAATGTGTGTGTGGACACCAGGGAGCTGTGGGTGTTGGCTGGGGTAAGTCTTAGGAGTGCAGTATGGTGATGGGGCATATCCTGGGGTAAGTCCTGGGTTTGCATTGTGAATGATGGGGCAAGTCCTGGGTGTGCACATCGACGGCATGGTCTGGATGTGCAATGTGGGTGATGGAAAATGTCCTGGATGTGCAATTTTGTTGATGGGGCATGTCATGTGTATCCAATGTGTGTGATGGGGCATCTCCTGTGTGTGCAATATGGGTTATGGAGAATGTCCTGGATGTGCAATTTGGATGATGGGGCATATCATGTGTATCCAATGTGGGTGGTGAGGCATCTCCTGGGCTACTGGGGTAAGTCCTGGGTGTGCAATTTGGGTGATGGGGCATGTCTGGTTTGTCCAATGTGGGTAATGGGGCATCTCCTGCCATGGGAGTTCTGGGACACGTCCTGGGTGTGCATTGTGTGTGATGAATCAAGTCCTGGGGTGCTGGGCTAAGTCCTGGATCTGCAATGTCCATGATGGGGTATGTCCTGGTCCTGCAATGTGACTGATGAGACATGGGTGGAGGGGAGTGCTCGAATTTAGTCAAGCCTAGGCAGCACAAAACCAATTGATAACATGCAGCAACAAAACTCCTTTTGCTTCCCAGGACCTGTTGCCAAGAAAGTGGCAAGTGTTGAAACCATTTATTGAGCATGGTACCACAGACACTGAGCTCTTTCTGTAGAAAGGTCTGTAGCTCCATCATCATCAGATCACAGAGGCTATTCATGTTTAGTTATGGTCTTGTCAAACCACACATATGCAAAAGAAATGATTCATTTGCATATGAAATCACAAGGTTACATTATCAATGGGAGACAGAACAAAGGGAATTAAAAGATGTTTCTTTTAACAGAATTGTCAGCAAATATATACACTGCTATTGTCCTCAGTACAAACTATTGTGCATAGTTATTATTGCTATTCACTATAGAATTTCTCTCTTCCTACACGTATGAAAAGTGCATACCCCAGAGACAAATTTGTGCACTAGTTTACACACTCGTAAACACACAGCTAGTTATCCTGTATCACAAGGCTTGCACAAAGACTGCAGAATAGACTGAACCCATAAGGTTACCTATACCATAAGATAGCTGTATTCTCACTATTAGCTACAATGCTATAATGCAATTGATATAAAAGTACAATAATGAGGGTGTGCACTGTGTTGAGGGGGTGCCAAGCCAGGGATCTCCACCTTGATCCCCAAATGATCAATAATACGCAGCCGGCACTCAGTGATAGGATTTATTCCAAACAAAAGCAACGTTTCAATCCAACAGGATCTTTATCGAGCTCAATACAGATCCTGTTGGACTGAAACATTGCTTTTGTTTGGAATAAATCCTATCACTGTGAGTGTCGGCTGCTGCGTGTTATTATTGATAATGCAACTGATGACCCTGCCTTTAATTAGGGACACTAGTAAAAAATATGAGTCTGATAGGTTGCCCATAGAATTTAGTACATTCTCGCCAGGTCTGCCCTATTACCTTCTCCTTCCTCTTCCCTTTCATTCTCATAGGGACCTCTATACCTCCATATGGTGTCTCCTCAATACAATAAAATGGGAGCAAATTATATTTAAGTCAAAACTAATAATGACATCTCTTTATATAATCTGCACTTCTGTGTTTGTTTTTTTCATTAATGCATGGGCCTGTCTATATTTCTCTGTCTCTATTTGCCAACCTATATATCTTAGCTACACATTTATCTACTGTTAATGTCTTTGTGTGTTTATCTATACAAAACTCTGTGTGCCCATTTAGCCATGTTAGTATTGTAGAAATTCTTTGGCACCCTAGACTTTATGGACTGCAGATTCAATGACATTCAGCCAAGAAACGGACTTAATATCATGGGAACTGTAGGTCAAAACAGTTGGAGTGCCAAAGGTAAGCAATCACATCACTAGTCCCTAAACTCCTATTGAATCCAATGATTGCTCACCAGTGCGACTAACCCTGCTTCCATAATACTCAAACTGTTGTAGCTCATGGCTGGCTTACCACATAGGTTTGTAATTGTTAGGAGAGAAGGGTCTTATGGCAGGGATGGCCCACTAACCCCAGCAGTTGTCCAACCAGCAATTTAGAGGCAGAGGGGAAAAGTTACAAAAGTTTTTTAGGGTGTATAGGTGGGTGACAACTGGGCTTGAAAGTATGTGCAGTGGTCTTATGGTGCTGGAAAAGAGTGCCCTTTCAGAAGAGGCGTAACTAGAAACCACCGGACCCCGGTGCAAAAATTGCCCTGGGGCCCCCCGAAGCCACCATGCAACTCCTATATAGTTGGTTTTATATATATATATATATATATATATATATCTCAGGTTTATTTAATATGTGTATAACATAAATGGCTGGTTTTATAATATTGATATAACAAATATTCTATAAAACCAGCTATATATATATATATAGTTTTATCATATTTGTTATAATATTACAGATACATACATACATACACACAGCTGCATACAACGGGCCGCATTTCTCTCTACCGAGGGCCTGTACTATGCGATCAGTGCAGATTTTAATCTATCATTATTGCAGGGGTCGACAGGGCAGCCGGGCCCCTGGTGTGACGAGCCCGGTCGCAGCTGCGACCCCTGCGATAATGATAGTTCTGCCACTGCCTTTCAGAGTGGGCACTGGAGAGAGGGTCTCCAGGCCTTTGAAAAGGATGGCATGTGAGTGGATTTAACAATTTTACCCCAGAAATAATCCTGTGGACACACATACCTGTAATATGTTTTGTTGCTGGTAAAATGTGACACATAATCACCTTGTTATACCTTAATGTACTTGTCCTCAAAATATACATAATGCTATTTAAGACCACAATATTTGCACTTTAATGAGAAATTGTACAAAAAAACATGAATTCTGTAGAGCAGCATCATATTTGATACAGCCCTGTAAAATACATTATTTGTAAACCTATCTCATAATGCACACTGATATGTATTTTGTACCTACTAAACTACACATATTGCTTTCTACAACAGTAGTTTTAAGGTTGTTGGTTAGTGGCCACTAGTAGTCACAGCCAGGGCCGGCGTCACCAGTAAGGCGACCTAGGCAGCTGCCTAGGGCGCATCTTAGCTGGGGGCACCAGAACCCTGCTTTAAAAAAAATTCCTCCCCCTTACTTACCTCCTTGCTGCTGCTCTGTCTCCGGTGCAGGTCCGTGGCTGTGAGGGAAGCGTTGTGCGCTCCCCTCCAGCCAATGCGCATTCAATAAAGTTTGTTTAAACTAGGGCGGCAAAAATACTTGCACCGGCCCTGGTCACAGCTAAGTTGTGGTGAACCCCAAGTAGTTTAGTTGATTGTGCGAAAGATGCTGTGGTTTCCATGGTGATGGTACTTATTGAGTGGAATGCAATGCATGATGGCTACGTGGGGCATTCTGATTGCCCAATTAGATTGACGAAGGCTGTTACAGGTGAATTGATTGGCTGCTCGGCTTTGCTCCAGTAATCAGTTGAGTCCCTGACAATATTTGTCATCCACATGTACAACATTGTACTCCGTAAAAATGAGTTGAGAGACAATGTATGCTGAGACATCCCGTATTTCTAAGGTAACAGCTGAAGGTTGTATTATATGAAGCATTACAGATAATTGTTTTGAAATCAGTTCATACCAGCTATCTGCCTTTAGCTCAGCCTGGAGGGGAAAGGTTAAGCATCTTGTGAAAAACAATAGGAGCCCCCACCTACTCTAAGTGACGAGTTACAGCATTATGTATTCTCTGCATTTGTTCCTAATTACTAACTCTATACATAATAGAGAGAAAATCTTTATATTACTCACCCATCTGGTACTCAAAATGGAAATATTCTCCAAAGCCTGATAGCACATTGCTTATCTGTGTGCAGCAGGCCCTTGGGTTTGAACAGTCAGCAATGTGGGAGTGTGTTTGTGTTTTAGTGTCGGGCCAGACAGACTGACAAGACAATATTATAATTGCCCAAAAATGCATGTACCACAAATGGCTAAAACAAAAACCTGTATCCAGGGAAGTGTATGCTTACCAGTCAACCAGCCCAGCATTTATTAATCGCATGAGGGTCTACTCAGTAAAGAGACAATTTCAGGAAATTGAGGTGGGCATTTCAAAGTTAAGGCTAAAGTAGCCGACTCCTGAATTCTCCCATTAAGGTGCACTGGAGAATATTTTAAACTCGGCTACTCTGGTCTAAAATGTAAAATTAGATAGAAGTAAAGCCACTGGAACAGGCCGCCCAAACACCAGACAAGTTAACTCCACAATCCCAGCACAGGTGAGTGCAGTAAACGAACAGCGTTCCTTGCCGTGATAAGAATATCCGAGAGATAGAGGTGGAGCAATCGGTGCACCTCTCCAAATGCCGGGTGAAAGACGAAAATAGTCAGGATTCTCTATTCAATCTTCAAAGTTTATTCCAAACTATTTAAAAGACAAATACAGGACCAAGCATAGTCTCGGGGCAAAACGCATGAGACTATGCTTGGTCCTGTATTTGCCTTTTAAATCACTTGCTCCACCTCTATCTCTCGTATATTCCAAAGTTTAAAATTCCCATCTCAATTCCCTGCAATGTTCTCTTTATTGAGTAGACCCTATGGTAGATGACTAAGGATACAATTGCAAAAAAAAAAAAAAACTGAACATTTAATCTACTACAAGGATGGCAACATATAATGAACACATATTTTTATATTTTTATTACAGGTTTTAGAAGATTAGAATGTTTTTTTGTTTTTGTTAAATCACTAGTAGTTCTGTCAGTAGAACAGATGGAGCTGTAAAAAAATGGTATAGCCACTAACTGGTCTAGGGAAACAGGGTACAAAGAGTAGGATGCCAAACAGTATAAGATACATTTGTGAACAGTTTTAGAAGTCTGTGAAGTCCAATTTACATCACAAGAGTCCTGGAACTATTCCATTTCGGAGTCTTCGCTTGCCGTCACAGTGCTTGCAAAAAGTTTGCAATGTCTTCCTCAAAGCGCAGTCACGCACTTTAATGATAGTATCTCTTGCAGCTTTGTTTGGTACCTTGTACTGCACTTTTTTAAAATCAAATTTGATTGATTTTCAAAATAATGGTGTTACAATAAACTCCGAAAAGACAAAGTGAGTAATGCAGTTTTATAATGCAATAATGTGTACAAATATGGATAATCTTGCTGGAGAAGCTGGAGAACATTATAGAAAGGGGAGAGACCAGAGGAGAAAATGAAAATTAATAAAAGCAGAAAAAAATAAAGAGGAAAAGAAAATATATAGTACAATGCGGATAACCCCCCTGGTGGGACAGACTAGCATCAGCAAAGAGGAGCAGCTCAAAATATGGTCTATTAAGTTACTCAAGGCAAGTACTTCATGTGCCCAGTTGGCCTTCAGCCAGGTTGGGGTGTCCTGTGGGCTTCCTGACCAATGGTGAATCTCGACAGACACAAAATATATAGAACCTATGCTTGCTCTTCACAATTTTTACATGAAATAGATTATTGTCCAGCCCCCTGGCCTGGTCTCATTTTGGTAAATAATCTGCACAAGTGAGATGATAAGGTAGTGGGCCCAACTTCCTCCGGAATACCACATACCCACAGATTCAACATGCGGGAATGAGTCCATAATAGCCATCTGCTGGTTAAGATTGTGGATTTAACAGACACAGAGGCCTATTTGCTTATCATTGTCCACTTGGCATCAAAGCATTAGAGGTATTAGAACTATGGTGTGAATGCCGGTGACATTTGCATGGATAGGAAAGGAATTGCTGCATCTGTGGGTGAAAGTCATCCTAGCCTAGATGGTTGCATGATGTTGGCATTAGCTATTTCACTGGGTTACCAGCTTTGTGTTGCAGGAGCTGGAAGTGGCTGCCAAATTCGGGCAGCGGGTGGTGGTGGTAGTGATGATATTTGCTAGCTTTGTGCAACAGATGGAGACATTTGCCCGCTCTGCGTAGGAGACATTAGTGGTGGGCATATAACCTTTGCTATAGTAGAACAAAGTCATCAGTTGGGCCTTGGAGATGTTCCCCTCACTATACCACAAATGGTGATCCCATACATCTCTTCTTTTTCATTTTCGATTTACTGTATCTCATTTCCTTTTGGGGTTGTTACAGATGGCAGAGTAGAGTTCAAATGTCATTCTATGAAGTCTTTGGACAGCTATCTTCTTCATATACAGGTAAGTGGAATGCGTCCTTGCATGTTAATCAGTTCGTACTTATTAGTCTTAAGGGTCCTAAGTTAAAAATTTGCATCTCTTGTGCACTATATTCCAGTCCAGAAAAACTGGTGACTGAGTCTAGAATTTTCAGAGGATCAGTTTTGCCACCTCAGATACAGACAGCAAGCTGGGAATAGCCAGCCAAGTGTCCTTAGTAAAGGACTTTATGCCTAAAAATAATTAATACACGGCACATGTTAATTCACTCTCATAACATCCTTATTCACAAATCATAGAGGTAACCCATACTGTATAAACTAAATGTGCATTGAGACATTAAGACAAGTCGGTATTAAGAAAGGTAACACGAAAGCAATCATCTGGAGCAATCACGCTGGAAATCAATGGAATCAGAATATAACACGTAGCTTTAGAATTGCTCTTTATAAATGTAGCTCAGTGTATTTTACACATTTTTAATCCCACAAGGACACATACTTATGAAAGCATGATGATTCCTGTCCCTAAATTACATTAACAGATTCAATTAAAGGTGCTATTTTATTGTTGGGGTGGCAACTGCCACGTCTAGTTCTTAATAAGCTGGTGCCAACCACAATTAACATAAATACCATTACTGCCTTACAAATTATTAACATGTAACTGTTTGCCAAGTGTGGTAAATCATGGGTGTTTCCTAAAGCCTGGCACAACAAGTTAGGAAGTATGTACATAAACAACTTGAAGGACATCTTAATTAGTAAGTCATTTTAATATGAAATGAGTAATAAAACATCAAAGCCAATTGAGGGGGGAGTGGTGCAGCTTATATTGTAAAATGATGAGCTTGACTTGCTATGGCCCAGCCTACCCAAACAGGCCTTTCCTGAATGACATTCATCTTATAAACGGAATATCCTGTGGTAACTCTCCAACAATGACCCATGATTAAAATCTTTATGTGGCCTGTTTTCTCCTCCTGGCTTCCTCCCGGGTTCCGTCATAATAGACGGAATTGTCGGACTGCATGGAGGATGTCTGCACTATTGTGCAGACATCCCCCGGCTGCCCGAATCTCCCTGGTGGGTGGTGGGGGCAGCCGGAGGATGTCTGCATGATACCCGCAGACAGCCTCTGCTGCTGCCCAGCACTTCCGCCAGGACTTTTATGATGAAGCTGGAAGGTCCCGGATTCATCATCGAAGTCCCGACGGACATGCCGGGCAGCAGCGGGTGATGCGCAAACATCCCGCGGCTGCTTGCGAGCGGGATCCAGGTTCCCTGCAGCTCTGCGGGAGACCTGGATCCCAGTCTTATAGTCTGACCTTGATTTGAGGTCAGACTATAAGATGACCTTGAATATAAGACGAGGGGTCTTTTTCAGAGCATTTGCTCTAAAAAAAAAACTTGTCTTATATTCAAGCAAATACGGTATTCCACAGAAGAAAACAAGTCTTATACTCACACTGGCTGGGGATCCTTTAAAAACGTAATCCTTTATTGTAGTAATATAATTAAAAGAAGCACATCGAATGAAGTTGGACCAGTGACCAAAAAAAGACAACAAGATGATAGGGCTAAAAGCCCGTGCTTGACGCGTTTCATGCTGAACACGTAATCATAAGCTTCCAGAGACTGATGTGATTGCAGTTTAAATGGATGAAACGTATGGTGAAACTCAACCCTAATACAGGTGGGTTCATTACATGCAATACACCACGTCTCAATGATAAAGGTTTGAATAACATTTAAATAAGTGAAACAGAGCACAGAAGTTATTTTCCTCCTGTTTTTAAAAACAAATATGATACATAATGTAAATGTTAAAAGAAATATCCATAAATACATATATATAAATAAAAAAAACTGGCACAGATAGAAACAGGTTCTTATTATACGGAATACAAACAGCATATGAATTATAATATATATACTTTTTTTTTATTAGACAAAATTTTGGAAGTACAAAAATTATCAAAAATATAAAACCAATTATAATATGTTAAAGGGACAGTTTAGTCCCCAAACTCACTTTGGTGCAAGATGAAGATCACTGCTTGTATAATACACAGGCTTTGATGCCTGTGGGATTTGATGCAGGCATTCTGTATAAATCACATTTTTCATATTTGACTCAAGCCCTCCCCAGTGATTTACTCTGCATGTTTACTGCAGGTGCGGCAGCACTGATTCTATAGACACTGAGGATATCAAGTTGTTTCATATAGTCACTTCCTATCCTCCTCAAATTGAGTCTATTGAGTGGCCTATGAGTGACCTTGCTCTTGTATACAGTAGGATCCTGCAGCAAAAAAAAAAAAAGGAAATTACTTTTACTCATCTAGTGTGGGCAGTCCTTGTTCCTTGCAAACTGCTGGAATTTCACAATTTCTTCGAGCTGTAAGTATTTTATATTTTGAGCAATGCAAAATGTAAGAAGTGCACTTTAAAGTACTTTGAAAGCACATTAATATGCATTAATATTTGGAAGATGCATCTTGGGAACTAGATAGTCCCTTTAATGAAATAGTCCTGTAAAACAAAGTACCTCTATCTTGTGTCTTTTATTTTATGTTAAAGTCTAATCTTAAGCTCTAATATTAACTCTAATGTTATCGAAGAAATACCCAGCATTTTATTCTGAGATTTAAAATTTGCTGCTTTTTATTATATTACTACAATAAAGGATTATGTTTTTAAAGGATCGCCAGCCAGTGTGAGTTTGAGACTTCTTTTCTTCTGTTGAATATATGTCTGAAATGGTAGCCTCCTCTATCCTCCCCACAGACTTCTATGGGAAGATTCTTTACTGCAAAAAAAGCCAAACTCCTTCCAAAATGGCCCCGAATTCAAATAAATTAAAATAAATAAAAGTTCATTAAAATCAAATTACAATAAAATAATAATAAAATAAGACAATATATTAATGTTGTATATATTCTGATAATGCATTTAACATAATTTAAAAAAATGTTTCAGTGCCATCATAATTGTTTTAATATACCATAAGAGCATATTTCATTAAAAAAAATAATTATTGTAATATCTTATTAAAAGATGTTATTATGGCATAAATGGTGCAATCACCACACCAACAAACACGTCCTGTAATAAATAATACACATATCAGATATGCCACTTCGAAACCCCAATAAAAGTTAGTGAATGGCCACATATAAATAGGTACATACATAACATTTATAATTTCATACACTGGATGTCGAGTCCCGGACCCACCACAGCCGATTCCCCAGGGTTCCCTACCTGGTCCAGCGCCTCCACTCTCTGCACGTCCCGCCGTGGGGATAGGCTCGTGAGCATGATGTAGGCCACATCCCCAGCCTGTAGTAAGGTGCGCCTCACGAGCGTGAGTGCTGGGCTGCAGAGGGGTGGTGTGTCCTGTGGTCCGCTGGTGCACTCCCATTGGGGGGGGAAGCAATCCCTAGTCTTCCCAGAGGTAGGGGAGTCTAACTGAGGGGTGGTGGGAGTGGTTAAGGACTGGCAGACTATAAAACAAGCAGGCACTGTTCATTCAGTGCTTGCTTGTCCCTTCTATTTCTGGACTATACCTGATCTACGCTGCGGTCTCCACTCTCCGGACCGAATTTGACTTCCTCTTTGTCTACTCCTCTGGTACTTTTGCTACGGCTTTATTTGCGGACCTCTCTGCAGTGGTGACCCCTACGCTTCGCTCCCTGGTATACCCTCTGACACTGGCATAACAGCTCTTGTGGTATAACAATACTGGTGACGTCATGCCAGCTATTGGGAGGCATTACATCGCCAGTTTTTGTTCATTGTCAACAGCTGTTAGGACAAATGCATGTTCCTGATGTCATGCCACATATATCACAGTACCATTTCATGTCCACGGTGTGGATGTTGCTCCATTGTCCATTGTGGATATGTAAGGGCACAATTACATATGTGGGTGTGCTAGGCAGTTATGTGAATAGAAAGCACAACAGTAAGATTGCCATGTGGCACTCTGATCATAATAGCACATCACCGAATGATACCACGATTGCAATACACTTCCACTGTCCACATACCAGCTTTGTCCACACTCCACTTGTAAGTACACCGGGGTAGCCACTGTAAATGGAGTGGCTACCGTTGTTGGCCCAAGCTAGTACATAACATAGACATTGAAAGTGTATTATCTGGCAAATTGAAATGTCCTCAATTTGGCTATTTTAGTAGAATGTTGTCCAATTTTGGGGGGTTTTAGCACTTTAATAGTACATGCAGGTTCCCTGAACCTAATATGACTGACAATTGGCCATAATCAGTGTAAATTGGCTTTTTCTGGTAAAAAAAAAAAAAGACCATACTAAGTAGCCGACTTGTGGATTTCTCCTCAATTCAGCTATTAGCTCCAATCTGACCGATTTAGGGTCAGATCGGGTCATACTGAGTAGACGCTTAGGTGACTGCAATAGATCTCACTGTTTTAGAATTGATAGTACAGACCAGCATAGGTAGCTTATTTTACAACTCTTTTCACCAAATTTGATTTAAAATCCACACAAATCATGATCATTTGTGTTAGTTTGTAAATAATTGAATGAAATAAACTATAAGTACAAGTTATAGGATCACAAGAAGAATACAAGCTACTCCTGATTAGAAGTCCATTAAGAAACAAATACGAAAAAAAGTGGGCATATCTATTGAAAAGAAAACATATTGATGTTTCAATTTTTTAATGTTACAGCACAGGTAATATATGAGAGTTTTAAACTTAAAGGAAATACATAAACGAGCAGTTGTTTGCAGAGGGAATCTAGAGAATAAGATATGATCTATGTGTTGTTTAACAGAATTGCACTTTCACCTCTGAGTTGATTTAAAAATGTATAGTTTTCATTTTAATATAAAAATAATGTGGAGCCAGCTAATGTGCACATACAGAGTTGGCCACCCCATCAGCATTTCAGCAAACTGCCACAAACTATGCAGGTTGGCAGAGTAAAATAGGGTGTACAAAGCACAATCAAAGTCTATAAATCTGAAGTCAAACATAGTAATGTATTCCAATGTAATGAACAACTTTTAGGGTTGGAAATGATGAATCATCTGTTCTCTAGAAAAAGTGAAAACTATACTGTAATAAACATTATTTGAATGCAGTAGGCTGGAAAGGAAGATGAGTAAGTTTTATTATGGGTAGATCAGACACATCCAGCTCACTTACTCCTTCTGGTTTGTGTATGTTGCTGAGGTGTAAGGTCAAAAAAACAAAACATGTAAGTAATGGTGGTGTAAAGGCATTATCAAACAGAAATCTACAAAAACCAAACAAGCCAGAATGCTGCTTTTCACACAGAAATCACACATTCACAGTACTACCAACACTGCAAGGGATTCTGGGTAGGCATCAGCAAATCAAGTCAACAATAATCATCTTTTGCCTTAATCCATTTTTGATATACATGCTGTACTAGACAGCCTTTAAACACAGCTCAGGACAGAGGTGCAGAAGCCAAAAGGTCGAAGGTAGGCAGTCTGCATTAGAGTACACATTTCCTGACTGCATAGATAAAATAGTGGGTGCTATTTACTAAAGTGTACTGTAAAAATAGGGTATTCATAATGTTGGAAACATCGGCACGTTGGATAATTTCCCAACTCCTTTACTAATGCCTGTCTTTTATTTAGTTCATTTGTTAGTACAATTTTAGCATAGCCCCTCACTAGATACAGTACAGTTTAATAATGCTTTTGTGTTCTCCTATTCAAAATGGCCTACCTTTTTCATGCAAATTAAAGTGTATATGCTCCCCTGCAGAATGTAGAAAACAAGTGTTTCCAATAGAAATCAGTTAATTAATGGCAGAGTGACTCCCACAGGGACTATCTTTGATTAATTCACTTAATCACTTCATTTTCTTCTGCATATATGTGAATTATACATTCTGCAGGGCAGCATGTAACCATTATGTGTCCATCAAAAAAATAGCAGGAATCTGAAGTAGGAGGTGTTAGGGTAAGATCTATGAAGGTAGCAATTCTAACAGGTCTATGCTGATAAAAAGGGGAGATGTCACTTAAAAGACACACAGGGCAGGAGTTGCTAATATTGGTATCTCTTGAAACTCTAGGTGTTTACAACAGTATGTCCCATGAAGCTCAGAGAGTCATTTAATGGCTTGCCCAGGACTGCAAGAATATTAAAGACAGTGTATCTTTGCAAATGATATTAACATGGCAAGTAATTGAATAGACATTGCTCACATGAGGATTTGTTTGGTCCTTTATGATAATCTTAAAGATTTTAATCACTTTAGTACTTTGAAAACGACTCTGCTGGACACAGATACGATCAAATAAGTGCATGTTAAAAACTGGGGTAGATTCATTTCTCATGATGACCTTCAGCTTGAAAAGGAAGCCAAATAGCAGAGACTATCCATTTACATTGATATGGCTGTAAAAACAAAAGTCCTGAATCTTTGATAACACTGGTTTCGTAGCAACCATCTTCAGCCAACAGTGATAATAGTGTTACAAAACTCCACCACTTAGACCCATTGTTTTTACTTGGCAGTCTTCAGGAATTAATAATTTATACAGCACATGTGTGCCAGAGTCAACACTAATTCACAAACACAGAACCAAAACAAAATGTGAAACAAGAGGGTAAGGTGAGTCTGAGACCCGAATACAGGTTTAATAAACTGAAACGGTGTAGACAAATTAGACATGTTACACAAAAGGTGGAATTATCAGCTTCACATAAAGATAGTCAGGGATTTTCTTTATTGTTAATCTCACTGTTAATTCAAATTGTGAATGTAACTTAATATGACAGCATTAATGGGATCAGAGGTTATCTGTGTATATTGTCTCCTCCAGTGCAAAATGTACGGTATTCCCTAAGCAGAATGTATACACCATAACTCCTTAAAGGACAACTGTTGGGAAAAATATGTTTTGTTTAATTGAAATATTGCATTTAGTGTAGACATTTTAAATAGGAATGCTTTTAATGAAAGGATACACATAAAGTACCTTATTGAGCCCTTTCTGCTTGGATAGCTCTATCAAGGGGTGGGAATATTGACTGACATGAAGACAGATCGCTGGTGGAAAACACATTATGGAGCTGCAGCTCTGTGAGTTGGCACTCTGTTTTTTTTTTAATTTTACAGGATTAAACTTAAATATATTTTCCTGCTAAGAACAAGAAGAGCATCTCTTTGGGGATTTACTCCCACTTTAAAGCATTTACTTTAGTTAAGTGGTATGTACTGTATTTGTTAAACAGACAGTTCCACTTACAGTGTCCTTAAACATATTTTGAGATAAGTACTGCACTACAAAGTAGTCAATCTTATCCTTTTCATCCCATCAGTTTCCTGTCTCCTAAAACTGCATATAAAGTGTAACAGAGTAATTTCTCTTGCTATAGCAACAGTCCTGTCAATCTCATGCGTGGGATAGGCACAAGGCTATCCTAGATATAAGATAAGAACATGGACTAATAAAAGTATTTAGAAAATTGGTCAGATTAGATAGGCCAAATGGTTCTTATCTGCCGCCATATTCTTTTTTCTCTGTCTATTACGGCAAGCTTGCTGGAACCACAACGTGATTGGTTTCCAAGCACTTGAACAGAGAGCTTGATTTGATAGTACTCACTATGGCAGCTAGTTTGTAGAGGTGAGCACAAAAACTGCTACAGAGGAAGCATGCCCATCTATTGCATACTCCCTTTTACTCTTGTCCCATAATTTAGAAGCCCATGCAAAACTGTGCTTTAAAGTAAAAGTAAGTGTATTTTACATATATTAAAAACAAATAGGACCTGTGGAACTTTTACTTTTTATACTATTTAATATATATATATATTTTTGTTACTGGTAGGTCCTTGACTGTAATTTTTCCTATAGGAGAGAATGGGCATTTGAAGCTTGAGTTCAGAGACCAAAATAGTCTGATTTAAAGGGCTATTTGGATCACTCATCACAGTGCATAAACAGCAATGGACAAATATAAGTCCATAATAGGTTCAGATGAACAGTCCCAGGATAGTTCCAAAAGTTTGCCTCTCAGTTCATATCCCTGACTCCAATGTCGTCTTCCTCAGGATAAAATTGGCATAGGCAGCCATCAATATACTCACGCCTATTAACTTTGTTTTACCATAAGGTGTTTTAACCGACATGGTGCTCAAGCCCTCCTGTCCGTGTTTTACTTTTCCGGCTGATGGAAGAAAAGGCAGCAATTTAATTCTGCTATATATCGTCTTCTAATTTAACGCAGTGAGTGACCTGACAGATTTCATCTTTGGTGTGTGCATATCTACATGTAGCATCAATATACACTTCATGGCCATCGTGTCAATGTTTTTGTGTTTAGTTTTTCAAATGGTGAAATGTTTTCTCAGATATTAGGGCAAATAATTGATTTTTTATTTTCTCCACTGTACTCTGAGCTCACCACTTATCTCTTTCCACCTTGCAATACTACCAGGACATGTTAGCTTCTACAAAAGAGGTGGAATCAATTATTGTGAATGAGTCTATAGTGGTGAAAGTAAGCAATCAACATAGACAGTTCTTCCGAATCACAAAGGATTTATGTAATCAGGATTATTCTGTCATCTATGTGACAGCCAATTTTAGCACCATAGCCTTGTTTTGCTTATGTACTACATGATTACCTACAAAGGCAGGCTCAAAGATTAGGGTACAACAAACTAATACAAAGATGTCTTATAGACATCTTGAGCTAGATCTACTTACGTCATATGGCTCCTAAAAGAATCAGAAGACACAAGAACTACTCCAACTCCTGATTTGTTTTGTGAAAAATTCTCTGCTCTTTGATTATTTATATTTATAGAATAGAAGTCGAGATGTAACTCTTATCACCAGAGTTTTAGCACTATTTGTCCAGAAATCTATTTTACTCTGGTTAAACTCTGCAGCATTTCACTTTTAGAAAATCTACCCAATTTCCCCCCAAAAATAAGTATTTATTTATTTCTCACGTAAGAATAAAACCAGGTCGGGGGGGGGGGGTGTACAGAATAAAAATGAGGGGAGTAGGGGTGGGTTAATACAGTACGGAAACAGGTAACGTGTAAATAAAGAATACAGTGTTATGTGTTATGCAAAAAAAGTTGGCGAAGCGGAACAGTGTGGGTCTGGGGAAAATTGGGGGGGGGGGGGTGAACGACAAAAATGATTACATACAGGGGGCGTACAAATTCCATCAGTCGTAGTTGTCATAAGGAGAGTAAATCTACCCAATTGATGTCTACTTAGATATACTACTATTCACACTCAGATTATAGACCTTACTGGTTTAGGTGAAATTATTTTATTCTGGCTGAAATATTGTATTGAAGTCTAAATCAACACATCCTGTGCCAAGTTTCGATTTACTGTTTAGGATAAATATATAAATCATTATACATTGAGGGAAATCCATTCATACTTTATTGATGAAGTTTTGTGCCAAATGTTTGAGCATTTACAAATTTTTACCACATAAACCGAACTAAAATATATACAAAACATAATACTTTGCAGAATGATTTTGGTTCTAATTTAATGGCTTCCAAGCATTACCATGCAAAGTGTTCATCGCTCTTCTGAGAAAGATCAAATATTGTCTTCATTATTTCACTAGCATTTCTTTACATACTGTAACATGATATAGATCCTTTAAGAGTTGGATCAGTCTGCTAGTTTTTTCTTTTACCAGCTCTTCCCCTTCAGCATCACTTTTTGTTTTTTTTTTCTAAGTGTTTAGAACTGCTTTGTTTTTCTGTTGAATACATTTTTATTAGTATTTAATAGTCTTTTCTCCTGATAAGGGGGCAATGCAAGTCAAAACAAATATGTATTTGGTGGACAAGGTTGTGTTTATTTAACTCTATTTTGTGCACTCTTAAATATGTATATCTTGATCATGTACATGTAAAACATAGGATTGCACATCTTTGCTTCACCCCCATGCCTATGTTTGGAAATTATGAGTATACAACTGTAATAATCGTGCAAGTAATTGGTTAGTATTTCAGAAATGTTAAAAGACAAATGCAGATTTCTAAATTTCAGTTTCAATATGTAATTTTAATTTTTTTCAGCTCTATTAAACTAAAATTTGACTTTGGAGGTCGACTTCAAATTCGGCAAACGAGTTTGACTCAGTCTCAAGAATAGCTTCACTCCTTTTGCTTCCCATCACTTTCAATGGGAAAGATTCAAATCTGTTTTTTTTTTTGTCTAAGTCAAACTCGGGGTGCTGAATGTGGAATTTTAGGAAAAGACCCATTAGAGTCACTTTAATAGTTCAGATTTTATGAGGCCCATTGTGCTCTCAATCTAGAATGCAAATATATAATGAATGTGTCAATCAAATGACAACAATAGTGTTGTGAGGAAGGATGAATAACTCCTGGGATGCCAGTTGCTAAGGGCTACAACTTCCATCTTTGTGGGATTATACTTTGTACACTTGGATACATGATTTAAAATTAGAAATTAAATCCATGCCCCCTCACATGGGTGGCCTAAATTAAAAGTAATCTTTAATTGGCTCACTTGCATTGCGATTTAGATTACTGTCGACTTGTTGAGTATTATTTCCGTAATCCTATACAAGATGACAGTTTAACAGATGAAATAGGAGTAAAAGGATTCTAGAAGGATTAGCCAAATCAGAAAGAATTAAAATAAAGAAGATTGTTGTTATAGTTTAGAAAAGCATAGCTGATCATATTATCTTTTTATGTGTCTCTTTACAAAACTATGTACAGGATAATGCAGTAACATTTATTGTAGAGCTAAAACAGAACATTTATGTCATCAACAATTAGGATAAAATATTTTAAATATTGCAGGATATGAGAATGAGGATGCTTACTAAGCAAAACATTTCTAACCTAGAAGCCTGAGCAAATACAATTACCGTTAATAAGGTTATTAATCCAAAATATATTACTATTTTTCAAAAGATAAATATTACATATTTTAATAAAATAAACTTAAATATCTAATTGATTCTGATGACTTTATTAAAGGACAGCTAAACTGTTTTATAACACTGAGTCAATAATCAGCTTAATTGAAAATACTTTATTTCATTCATAGATCTGTATAAGGGTTTGGAATGGGCATTCACGCAATGCTGACATCACTCAAATGTGCACTGTGCATGACACTGGAGTCCTCTGATTGGATCCCAAGAGGTGCTAGGGATGTCCTCAGGAGAGAATCAATCCCTGGAAAAAAACTGCATAACATAAGTTTTGAAGGCAAGTATAGCAGAAACAAAAATAAGAAATAAGTGCATATTTGTTTTTTAGTGACTGTCTTATAAATATGAATTTATCTCTAACATTTTCAGTAGAAGTGGTCCTTCAAGCCCATTATGCATTTTTTTGTGAAAATAATTATGATAGAATGCAAACATTTAATGTAATAACATCAGTTTCTGGTTCTTGCCTCACACAGAAATATGGGGAATTTCCAGCACCTGGGAATTATTCGGGTATTTCTTGTTATTTGTATCGTGGTTGTCATGGACACAAGGTATGTATTATTCAGAATAGGCACATAGGAGTGCATGCTTCATGTATAGCACTATTGTTACACAGTTGGCTCACGTCCACATTCTCATAGATCTTCCTTAGAATACAATACTTACTCTATGTAATGATTTACAGAACTACAAAACTATCATCGCTGTTGGGTAAAGATTTCCCAAGTGACTATGATGTTGTAACACCTATCCCATTTCAAAAGAAAACAATGTCATGCATTATAATAGCACAATATCTTATTATGGATCAATTACATGGCCTCACTTTATAGACAGCAGGGACCTATTCAATAATGTCCATTAAGTGCCCTACATTCTAATGGCACTGGTTTTACCCCCGGCCCCTCATTTGAAATTTCATCCCATTGTGCTCAGCTATGGATGAATCATGTAGCTGAAGTCAGATATATATTTTTTCCGTCTGGAGTTTTTGGGAGGATTATTTTTTGGATGACTACTTTCCATGGATGGAAGATGAGGAATTGTCAGTGATTATCCATGGACATTCATTTGGGTAACATTTTTCCACAGGTGCAATCCTTGCATGCCAGGAGGATGAGCAGTGGCTTACACTGCCCATACTCCTGGCACTCAAAGGGTGTCTTGTTTTTTAAAGGTTACACCTCTCCATACCCCTACCTGGGCAACAGAGGTTGGTAGTAAAACATCAAGGTGCCCGTGGACCATCTAAAGGAATAACATACACACTGTACTATATATGAATGAACTTTGTTACTTTCTATGCAGTTTGTATCTGATACATTATTACGTTACATATATCAGTACGTATATTTGTAAGTCATATTTTCAGACATCTCTTTATTTGTTTTGATAATATACAGGACGGACTTCTTTTCCTCCCATGTAGTAACCACAGTAAAGTTTTAGAAATATTATTTTCTGCCTCTTTATTTTAGGCAGTTCCAACTTTTTTTTAATTTTTAAACATGACAACATGAGAAATTAAATGTCAAGGATTTTGAGGAAAATACCATTATGGAAGTTTACCCAATCACAGGCAGTGGACTTGGGTTATGTAACAAGCATTACATCCCACATGGATGCTTTCTTTACAGACTTTGAGTGTTTTCTTTTTCCATCTTCATTTGATCCCTTATTGTTTTTAATACAAATCTGTCTTTGAGTCTCTAGAACATCCTACATGTTAACTCAGCATTTTTGCAGAATTTCAGTAATGTGCTTGTCTTTCATAATAATTGCCTTAGTATGGAATGCCTGATTATATTTCAGTAATCTATTTGTCATCATAAAGTCAGGACACATTCATTGTGTCTGAGTAGTCAGCCAAACAAAAATGAACAGACTGTTTACAACATCTTGGGTTACCACAGAAGAAGACATCAATTAGAGCCTGGCAGGGAGAAAAGTAATTTAAAGAACATTTAGCAAATATATGACTGTCATATTCACACATATTTGTTCAGTAAAATGGTTTGTATAAATACCATATGTATTGATCTCCGGGTCTTCTATAGTCAGAGGTAACTATGGATGGTAGTGATTTGGGTGATTTTAGGGGAGTTGTGTTCCTGTCCAAAACAGTGTATGCTGTTTTTTCCCCCTCTTTTTCAAACTTGGGTGTCAAAACTCGCCATACAAGTCTGATTTAGAGGGGGGAAAAAATCTTAATATCGGGGTGCTGCATCAGCGGCCCCCTTCTTCCTGTGGCGCTTGGGAGTGGAGCATCCTGTGCACCTGCCCAGGATCGGTCCTGACACACTGGGCATCCCAGGCAACGGCACCCATCTAATGAGTGGAATCCTGAGCGCCCCTTTCCCACCCCCGTTATTCTGCCACTGCATTTTAACACTGACATCATTAATGAATCATGGAATCACACCTCACATGTAAATATTTTTCAAAAGTAGAAAAGCCGGGGTATGTAACTTGGGGTATTTTGACACTTTTCATGCAGTAATGTTACCACTAATTTTTGCCAAAGTATGCAATAGTATTTTTGTGTGTGTTTTTGCCCACACATATTACACCTCAAGTATACATTTACAGGGATTGTATTGTGTTACTGCCAAATAACTATCCAATATATGTTCATCAACTGCCCCAGAGTAGTGTTATACACCCAGGGCTGGCCTTAAGTGTTCAGGCCAAATTTATTAGGGTGAGAAGCGCAGACACTTTTCATAGGAAATATATTCTATAGTAGGCAGCTACCCTGCAGCTGTATGGATCACTAGCAGTATATTTTCTTCATGTCCATAAAAGAAAAGTGAGAGTCTTAACATGTCACGGTCCTCTTCGGGATAACTGTTTATTTATATAAAACTGTATTGTTTATTTTAAAAAATAATGGGAAGGCTGGGTGAGTGCTTAGGAGATTGGGGCAGGCTGCCTATACTGTTATCAGTCTCTTTGTGCCCCCAATTGCTGTAGAGCAGGGAAAGACTAAAACCAGGCACTGGCTGTTTGTCGTG
This sequence comes from Pelodytes ibericus, assembly GCA_036172795.1. Taxonomy (NCBI): domain Eukaryota; kingdom Metazoa; phylum Chordata; class Amphibia; order Anura; family Pelodytidae; genus Pelodytes; species Pelodytes ibericus. Next base: position 229,876,333 of record CM069857.1, on the reverse strand, counting down.
ATTGTCGGTCATAGCAATCGGATGTGTCAGAGGGGGCCTCCGCAGACATGGCTGGAGTGCCTTGGTCCCGAGGCACTCAGTCATGCCATTTACAGCCTGATCGGAGTATGCCAGCCTGCAATCGAATCTGCATGATGTGCCAGGCACATACATTGATTTTTTCATGATGTGCCTAACATGAGGGGGTCAAAGGTACATGACTCATTTTCAATAATAGTTGCCACAACTCAACTGACCTCTTTTTTGGGGCTATGTAATGTATGTAATGTCATCACATTTTCAGTATACACCTTATTGAGCTGCCTTTATGTAAACATATTGGAAAACAGTGTAATAAGTTGTGGTGTAACCTAGGTAAGGAAGGACATAGAGTTGATAATGAACACACACTGAAGGGACCGTCTAGTGCCCAAAATGCATTTTCCAAATGTTAGTGCATATTAATTACATAAAATATAAAAATATTACACTGAGATGAGTTTGTGACATTACTAGTAAAAATATTTCTGTTTTTTATTTCTGTAGGAGCCAAGGAAAATAATTTCATTTAAATGAATGGTATTTCCTGTCTCTCTAGTGATGTCATCAGACAATGTGTTACACTGTTAAGAGATCCTACTGTGCACAAGAGGAATGTCACTTAGAGTCCACAAATTGAATTCCAGGAGCACATGAAGTGACTAAATAAAACAAAACTTTATATCTCAGTGTCTGTATAATCAGTGCTGCCTGACCTGTAGTATACAAGCAGAGTAATGACTGGGGAGGGCTTGTACCAAATATTAAAAATGTGATTTGGGGACTAGACTGTCCTTTAAGGGCATTGTGGGCTAATTTTCAAACTCACTGATCATAGATATGTCAAGTAGCTGTAAATGAACTTTAAAACATGAGATTATGGAAATGACCAATATTCAGACTTTATATGCAAAATCTAAATAATTATGTAGAAAAGAGGTATTTCAAAATATGTGTCCTTACTTAGCCTTAACAAATGAAGGTTTCCAAAATATAAAAACTGATAATGCAGAAACATGGAAATGAAATCAACTTATCCTTAATAGGTATATATAGGCGGTAAATTGTTTGCCTTGCACATACAAGTGCATGATGTATGCATCTTCATTAAGCTGAGTAGGTGAGGAGAGGCCATACATTTTGCATTCACTGACATAACTTCCATACTGCACCTGGTAGCTGCTATTTGGAAACCCAAATCAATAGATCTATAGGAAGCACTTGTCATCTGTATCATGCATCTTTCAAGATGTAATTGAATTCAATTGATCATTTGTCCTTTTCATTGCATTTGCATCATTAATCTAGTAAAGTCATTGAAAATCAAATGAAATAGACTTTTTTTTCAAGAACCATTTTAGGTTGAAGAAGACCTGAAGGACAACTAATACAGGCTTCACATATGAAAGCAATTCATTAAACAATTAATTATGTTGATTTGCCATGATAGTCACAATAATCAGACCCAAAAAGATAAGTTGGAAAAAATAGGCAAACAGAAGATATTTTCAACACCTCTATTTTGGGCTGACTTTTTAAATTCAGTTTCCAGTTTGCCATAATTTACTGTTTATGAAATAGGCACAAATTACATGTTTTGGGGTCCAAAATGCATCATGGAGGTTTCAGTTAACAGTGTTATTATTAATTTGTTATTATTTGAAGTAATTTAAATGTGCCCATGGGTTGGTAGGATCATGGCCGCTGTTGATGTAAAGTTAGTGTTTTTGATTTCTCTTTACCAGTCCTATAGTTATCCTGCATGGATTGTCAGTCATGTCGCTCTAGAAAAGCTTCTTAGTGTATGCCAGGAATCTAGTACTCATAATGTCAAATAATACACAAAGATCTATGTAATGTAGGAAAGCTGCTGTCCTCTGACATAATTTCCTCTATTTGTGTCAGCAAATCAGTAATGTATGACACATACAAACACTCTCTCTGCCAAGGGGGAGATACTTAAGCCACATGCGGCCCACGAGCCAAAGCAAGATTTCATCACAAGATTCGGCCCACCTGTCCTAACTCCCAGTATGCCTATTTGCCTTATAAATATGCAGTTTTGTTGGAATAACATTTGTATAAACTAGTATTTAACATTTCCTATGGATAACAAACTATTCTTCAGAATTACTGTAAATAAGACATTTTTAATTATTATGTATACGTATTTTGGGCTATGTGGTCCACTTCAGAAGCTTGGGCACCCCTGTCCTAGCAGTTAGCAGTCAATACATGACTGATGAGCCCATATGCAAATGACAGACAATGGCAGTTGTTCTACCTGTCCATGGTGCTGCAGCTCTTTAAGTTGGCAGCCTGGATTTCTAATTTTACTTGCTATTCAATTTTAATATCTTTTTAATGGTTTAGCTAGGAGCACCATTAAAAGGTTTTCTCCCCTTCCTGTAATTGTACAGCTTTTTTAGTGCTACCCATTTGTTATGTATAAAAGCATAGCATATACCACACTTTGTAATAAATACACACACTATTTAAAAATACTTCCCCAGTGTAACACAGCCTCCCAAAACTGGGTACTCTCCCTTGCGCCAAAAGATACACAAACAAAGAACAGGGAAAAATAAAGCATAATAAATAACCACAATATTGTAATAATATTAGGGAAGTAAACGTGCATGAATGTGTGAATGACACTCACAAACATAGATGTAATGTTTGCCTCCAAGAAATATGTGCTCACAGCAACTGGATCTATAATCTTTTAATGCTGGAAGATAAAAACCGAAGACAACACAATGGTGCAGATCGCTGAAAAAACAACTTAACCACCACTGTGCGAAGACTTACAGAATGTCAATGTAAAAACGGGCACTTCGCTGAAGTGGCGTCTCAGCTTCCTCAGGAAGACTACAGACATACATAATATAAGCCTTTAAGACACTTTTTAATTACAAATCACTAAAACATGTTTACAAAAATGTTATGCAACAGAATTTCTCAAATGCATACACATATATATTAAAACCATGTCTCTTAGATAAGAATGACTGTGTAACCTTCAGTTTGTATAGGTGCTAAGATTTATGTTAGATCTGGTAAATCAAATATGTTTTATATTAAAACCCTAATAAAGCTGGTTATATGAATTGGCCAAAGCATATTTCAGCTCACTAGCCACGTCAAGGCACACTCTCAACATAGTTTCCAACATTGGCCATGTTTTCTGGGACACATATTTGTTCCACATGCTGCAGAAAGAGCATGCAAAGTGCAGTCCGGCAATATGTAGGTTGGATATACGCACAGACACAAGCCAATTAATTAATCATGGTGGAGATCTCACAGGACCTAACATAATTAATTCATTGGATTGTGTCTGTGCGTATATGCATCCTGCATACTGCTGGGCTGCACTTTGCATGCTCTGTCTGCAGCATGTGGAACACATATGTGTCCCTGGAAACATGGCTGATGTTGGCAACTATGTCTCAATAGGGTAAAAGCCTACTTTCATCTCCTATTAGGGTTGCCACCTTTTCTTCAGAAAAATACTGGCCTTAGTACTGTCTCCATACTTAACATTGGCCTGATGCCATTTTTTTGCCGCCCTGCCGGTAAAATACCAGACAGATGGCAACCCTACCTCCCATCTAGTGGGCAAATAAAGCAGTTTATACTGCTACCAAAACCTTTTTAATGAATTGGAGGAGGTGCAATTAAACCTCCTCCCAACCCCTGGACAGGAAGCTGCAAACAAACAATGAGGAGCCAACAACCCTTAACTATATGCAAGCAGGAAAAATAAAAATGTTGGTGTGCTAAGCTAGTCACAGGCTCAAATAATATAAATGTATAAAATGAAGCTTACCACACAGATGGGAGCATGCTACAAATACAGTGTGCCAAAGCAAATCACCTGAACATTATTTTTACTGTGCATGTCTAGCATCAAAAAGTATTCAAAATGATCTAGACATTGTATTAGCAAAACTGCATGTCTAAATTAAGAGAAACGTGTTTTAAATGTGTTTGATGAGTTTCCTGTTTATCAGATCACCTGTGGCACTGTATGCAAATTACACATTTTCCATTGAAAAGCAGTTAATTTGCACACAAATGGTGTCATAAACAGGAATCTCCACAGATACATTTAAAACATATTTTTCTCTTAACCCGTCGCCGACATAGAATGGACTCGGTTCGTCCTGCGTGTTAAACAAGTGGTGTTCGCAATTTAAGTACGCAAACTCTGCTCAGACGATGCAGACGATTTAACTCCTTCGTGACCGATGATGGTCCTGGAGAGCTAGAGACTAAATATGGTGCTGCAAGTCTCCCCCTGGTCCCGTCCCCCAGGCACCTTCAGCAAACCCCCCCCCCCCCCCCCCCCACTCCCCAAGGATTAAAAAAAAAAAAAAAAAAATTGATCAAAACCCTAATCCTAGAGTTAGAAATAGAGTCGAAATTCATACGAATTGACCTATTTCACCTCTATTTCGGTTTATGTAATGCCAATAGCATTACATACAATAACTTAAGCCGAAATTGAGACGAAATTCGAATTCAACATATCAGAATGGCTGTCAGCATCTGAATGAACTAATGGACTAATGATTTTCGTTCATTTAGCATTCGTTCATTCGGATTTTGTTAGTTTATCAGTTATGATAAATTACTAATCAGACATTCAGTATTCATCAGATTAGTTTTTATTCTGCATAACATTATGCTATGCCGAAGAAAACTGTCACTAAGTGGTTAATTTAGGAATTTTCTTGCAGTTTTGCTAATACAATGTGTAGATCATTTTCAATCATTTTTTTATGCTCTACATTCATAGTAAAAAAATGTTTGAGACAGTCCCTTTAAGCTCAATGGTTTGAGGTGCATGGCCTATTCTTAAGAAGCATTGAAGCCTTATTAACTAGAAATAGCAACGCTAATACTATTTTAAAGCAAAAACGAAAAAAGTTTTTTGATGAAGCAGAAACAAACTTGCATGACTTTTCTTTAGTACCTGAACAGGGATAAATGACATCAGTCACATTAGCATCCAGGAGAGGACTGGCAAGGGGGGCAAGAGGGCAATTTCCCCCAGGTTCTTTCTAAGCTCTCTCTTTTGGCTAGGAATTTTCACTTTAAAATGCCCCAGTCAGTAACACTTTTGATGTTTTTATCCAGCTATCTTGTCAACCTATCTCTCTGTCTTGCATGTCTATGTGTGTCTATCTGTGATGATATCAGATGGGCTGATGAAGTTCCACCAAGGCAAACTAAATTGTTTTTGCTCCCTGAGCCAACAGTTGCCAGCCCTCTTAGCCCTGTTAGATTAAAAGCATGAACTCCTTGTGTTCATCTTTCTCTCTTTGACATGTTGCATATGTACTCTGAATAAACAGGAAAAAAGGCCAACAAAGATTCCAGTTTAGAAAGAACGTGCCCACGCAGACCACATCCAGTTAGTTTGTCTCATATACTTAGCCACACACCAGGATTTTTCCATATTAAAGTGACCACACACACATTACTTTATTTTCCTATTTTTCTTGTAGGGGTCTTATAAGACTTAATGTTGCCAGTAGGAATATCATAAGTAGCTTCTTCAGTAGCACTTGTCGTGGGTGATCTAAGAGTATGTTATGGGATTAGTTTGATTTATTCACTAAACAACTTCAGTGAGTTATTTTTATGTTGTCCAATTAGCAATCAGGCTAATAGGGGAGATGCAATCCTATGGGTTTTAATCTTTCAGTACAGTCTTCACTTCTATCGGTGCCCTAGCCATGGGAATTCATCTAGCAACTACAATACTGAGTTAATTAATACTTCTGGCAACTTAAAAATGTTTATGATATGTTAATATCACTGAAGCCTGAATTCATTTGGGATTTCAAAATCTCGGAATTACCTGTGGGCCCTATTTTTTACTCTTTACGTAGGGGGAATAAATCTGATCAAAGCACTATCAAATAAAGATGGTAATCAGAGCACAAGAATTGAATTACAGTATACAAAATGACCTAACGTAATACATGGTTATCTCTTATTTTTAGAAGATATGCAGCTTATGACTAAGATACAAAAATGTAAAACAAGGATTCAAACCATAAGGATTCAAACTCTGCTGTTTTGCTGTTAATTTACCATTTTGTCCTAGTTATTAAGTTTGCACTCGAAAAGTAGAGCAATCACCATGGAAACCACTAGAAGGGGGCTGCTATTTTGACAACTTTTAGGGCTTCAATAGATAACCCCTTTTGTGCTGCATACCTTAGGATGTTAATTTAATACCATTATTTGGATGTTCCTGGCTCCTCAAAACCCTTAATTCTCTTTGCTCACCATTAATATATAGGAATGGATGCTATCAATGCTGGATACTACCATTTGTCTCGGAGTATGTAGAACTATCCTTTATAGGGTTAGAGCAACCATTTTTTAGGAGCCACATATTATATTTACATGTGTCCTGCAGAAAGAAGAAGTCATATCTGTCCAGAAAGAAATCAAGTAATCAGTGAGGGACTGTGGTATCCACTCATTGATCGATTCATTGATTTCCTTTCGGACATTTACTGCACATATTAAAGTTATTGCCATATGTATATTGCATGTTGATTATATTTTATAATGCATTGTTTTATTTTTTTATAGTCATTTTGGGAAATTAACATTAAACAGTAGTAAAAAAAAATTAAAGTTAATACATCAAAAATAAACATTTGCTGTATACTGTGTATACTGTAGCAAACTTCAAATTTATATCTAAAATAAACAAATGGAACAATTATGTAACTAAAATAAAAAAAAAATGTCAAATAAAAGCATGTGTACAATGTAAGTTGTACAAAAATTAAATAAAAAGTAAATTCAACATTCCAGTCCCAAATAAGTGAAATGTGGTAAACTGACAAGCGAACTGTAAAAATCAGGCATCAAAGGCTAACTTGAAAAGATAAGAATGCTGGAGTTTTTTTTTTATTGTAAATTATTTTTACTACAACCCCTGCAGTTGGACACCTGGGGTCCAGAGTATGTGTTCCAATATAATTTTAGGTATTTTTTAATAATTAGATTGTATGCAAGTTAGTACTTTACAAGAATTTATTGTATTTTATGCATATTGTGTTATTTTAGATTGACAGGAAATAACACCATGAAGAATGTGCATCTTTTAGATTCTAATATATATATATATCTATATATCAGTATTTTAGACATTGCCTAGATTATAATATATCCAATAATATCACAAGTTCCTCTATTATACTCTATAGGGGTTTTTTGCCTTCTTTTGGATCAAAAGCTGTAATGATAGGTAGAAGGGTTGAACTTGATGGACTTGTGTCTTTTTTCAACCTAAATTACTATGTTACTATGTTATTCTGCGATTTATTGGAAAAACATAGAAATAAAACTATACCATACATGGTTCTCATTTAACTGTGATTTATTGAAAGTTTCAAGAATAGTTTGTTATTTGCTGCATGGTTAATTAAGTTTAAATCTTTTTTTCCTTTTAATATTAATAATTACACAACACTGCTACACGAGTTTGCTGCTCTCACCCAGATTTTAGCATAGCATGTTTAGTGACTGTGGCAGACTTGGAAGCACAGCTATTAAATGGGTCCTTTGATCTACTTACAATATCTGTTTTCATCAGTGAGTCATGAATCAAACAGTTTTGTCCTTAGGCAAATCTGGATATGTTATCTTGATATGATATGTTACTTCTTTATGGCAATGTGTTCTCTATGGGATTTGTTCAATAGGTAAAGTCAATTTTGTTCTGCTTTGCATAACAATAGGAAAGTCATCATGAAATACTGTAGAGATTGAAGAAGATGGCAATGCTGGTTTCTGTGTATTGTCTTGTCCAAATGATATTCATATTCATGTATAATATTAATTCATTAAATCAGAGATAACATGCCACTAGTTTCAGGAGCTTAATGTGTTTGTATTCTTGCTGTAGTGGTTGTTGTTCATTATATTATGCACATTAAATTTGTTTTAGGCCCTGGGGCCTGCTCCCTGGCATTGGTGGGAGGGTCCATTCATATATACTTCCTGCTCACCTTGTAACCTGTGCTTGTGTGTTCTGAAGCTCTGGTGCCTATATCTGAGCAGATATCATTCTCTACAGTGTTACTAGCTGCAGTTAATCAATTATTTATTTTCTTCCCCCTGAATTTCTTCCTTTACCATGCCATACAGAATCCTTAGTAATGCCAGTCAGAAGGCCCATTAAATATGCCACATACAAATCATAGGCGTGCGCAGCCTATTGCATTAGGGTGTGCACCCTAAAGCACAAACACACACGCCGCACACGTGTGTGTGTATAGATATATAGATAGATATATATCTATCTATATATCTATACACACACATACACAAATGCACTCTGCATACTTAATACAGACCCGCATTCATATAATTATCAATATAAACAAACATTTAAAAACTGTATTAAAACTTTTTTTTATTAATTAAGCATTTAGCAATGTAAACAAACATTTCACATTTTTTAACTTAAAAAAACACTTACTTAAAGTTTACCAGCCAGCCGGCCGCCCCAGAACCCCTCCTGGGAAAAAACGATGTGCCTGTGCTCCGCTCTGCACCCTCTCCTCTGGCACTGCGGCTGGGCCTCACCCTTGCGTTGCCGTGACTCCGCCTCTGCGTGACGTCACGGAACGCGTGTACGCGAACGCGTACATTACAGGGGAGGTCTGAGGGAGGAGAAAGTCCGTCCTTCACTATGCGGCGCTTCCGCTCGCATAGTGAAGGATCGGATTAGGAGACAAACTCGGGCGGCAGACGGCAGTGCAGCACGGAGGCAGAGCCGTCTTTAATAGTGATTGGACCCTGGGCAAGCATTTGCTTGGGCCCCCTGGACCCTGCCCCCTCCCCTGCATGCAATCCCGCCATCCATCGCAATGTTACCCCCCCCCCCCCCACACACACACACACATATGCCATAATTGTTGTGCCATTCAGATGCCAGTAATATTGTAACTTTCGGATGCCAGTAATATTGTGCCAGTCAGAGCCTAGTAATATTGTGCCAGTCAGATGCCTGCAATATTGTGCCAGTCAGATGCCTGCAATATTGTGCCAGTCAGAGCCCAGTAATAATGTGCCAGTCAGATACCAGTAATATTGTGCCAGTCAGATACCAATAATATTGTGCCAGTCAGATACCAGGAATATTGTGCCTGTCAGAGCCCAGGAATATGGTGCCTGTCAGATGCCTGTAATATTATGCCAGTCAGATGCCTGTAATAGTGTGCAGTCAGAGGCCAGGAATATTGTGCCAGTCAGATGCCTGTAATATTGTGCCAGTCAGATGCCTGTAATTTTATGCCAGTCAGATGCATGTAATATTATGCCAGTCAGATGCTTGTAATAGTGTGCCAGTCAGAGCCCAGTAATATTGTACCAGCCAGAGCCCAGGAATATGGTGCCTGTCAGATGCCTGTAATATTATGCCAATCAGAGGCCAGTAATATTGTGCCAGCCAGATGCCCAGTAATATTGTACCAGCCAGATGCCCAGTAATATTGTACCAGCCAGATGCCCAGTAATATAGTGCCAGCCAGATGCCTGTAATATAATGCCAGTCAGATGCCTGTAATATTATGCCAGTCAGATGCCTGTAATAGTGTGCAGTCAGAGGCCAGGAATATTGTGCCAGTCAGATGCCTGTAATATTGTGCCAGTCAGATGCCTGTAATATTATGCCAGTCAGATGCCTGTAATATTGTGCCAGCCAGAGCCCAGTATTGTGCCAGTCAGAGCCCAGTAATATTGTGCCAGCCAGAGCCCAGTAATATTGTGCCAGTCAGATGCCCAGTAATATAGTGCCAATCAGATACCCAGTAATATAGTGCCAATCAGATGCCCAGTAATATAGTGCCAATCAGATGCCAAGTAATATAGTGCCAGTCAGATACCCAGTAATATAGTGCCAATCAGATACCCAGTAATATAGTGCCAATCAGAAACCCAGTAATATAGTGCCAATCAGATGCCCAGTAATATAGTGCCAGTCAGATGCCCAGTAATATAGTGCCAATCAGATACCCAGTAATATTGTGCCAATCATATACCCAGTAATATAGTGCCAGTCAGATACCCAGTAATATAGTGCCAATCAGATACCCAGTAATATAGTGCCAATCAGAAACCCAGTAATATAGTGCCAATCAGATGCCCAGTAATATAGTGCCAGTCAGATGCCCAGTAATATAGTGCCAATCAGATACCCAGTAATATTGTGCCAATCATATACCCAGTAATATAGTGCCAATCAGATGCCCAGTAATATTGTGCCAATCAGATGCCCAGTAATATTGTGCCAATCAGATGCCCAGTAATATAGTGCCAGTCAGATACCAAGTAATATAGTGCCAATCAGATACCCAGTAATATAGTGCCAATCAGATGCCTAGTAATATAGTGCCAATCAGATGCCAAGTAATATAGTGCCAGTCAGATACCTAGTAATATAGTGCCAATCAGATACCCAGTAATATAGTGTCAATCAGATACCCAGTAATATAGTGCCAATCAGAAACCCAGTAATATAGTGCCAATCAGATGCCCAGTAATATAGTGGCAATCATATACCCAGTAATATTGGGCCAGTCAGATGCCCAGTAATATAGTGCCAGTCAGATGCCCAGTAATATAGTGCCAATCAGATACCCAGTAATATTGTGCCAACCATATACCCAGTAATATAGTGCCAATCAGATGCCCAGTAATATTGTGCCAATCAGATGCCCAGTAATATTGTGCCAATCAGATGCCCAGTAATATAGTGCCAATCAGATGCCAAGTAATATAGTGCCAATCAGATACCCAGTAATATAGTGCCAGTCAGATACCAGGAATATTGTGCCAATCAGATGCCCAGTAATATTGTGCCAGTCAGATACCAGGAATATTGTGCCAGCCAGCCCCCCCCCCCCCCCTACTTACATAAAGCTGCTCCGTGTCCCCCGCCGGATGTCTCCTCCGTGCAGTCTTCCCTCTTGCACGGAGGAGGGAAACAGAAACCGGATGTGACGCGACGTCACATCCGGCGTCAGTTTTTTTATTAATTTTTTTCCGGCCGTCGCATCCATCGGATGTGGCTTGCCGGAAAAAAGCGTTCGCAAGCACAATGCGCTGTGAACGCGGCAGCAGCGGCTGGGGGCCCACGGGACAGCTGCCTTGGGGCCCCCCAGGAGTAAATGGGCCCAGGGCAGCTGCCCCGTTTGCCCCGCGTTAAAGACGGCCCTGCACGGAGGTGAGAGAGCCTCAATTTTGAGGCTTGATTAGGGTGTGCCCAGGCACACCCGGCACACCCCGTGCGCACGCCTATGATACAAATGCCATTAAATATGTTACATACAGATGCCCATTAAATATGACACATAAAGGGAGCCCGTCAAAAGCATACACCGAATCTGCCCCCAGACTTGCCAATCTGCCCCCCAGATTAGCCAATGCTTCCCCATACTTGCCAATCTGCCCTCTAGACTTTCCAATCTGCCCCAAGACTTGCCAATGCACCCCCAGTCTTAACATAAGATAAGGCTAAGGATCAAAAAAAGGCAGGGCTTAACAAATATTTGTAGACTTTAGAAGCCAAATAGACAAATTAAGTTAGTTATTTTTAGGAGCCAGGGAAATGTAAACTCCCATAAATATATAGTGAGCCAGACACAGACATAGTAAAGCATAGCTCCCATCTATACATAGTTTGCAAGGTACAGACGTGATACAGGAGAGCTCCCATCAACATATATAGTAATCCTATTTATGGTACCCCCCACCATGTCATCCTAGACAGTCTTGCTTTCCCTCAATGCAATGTAGGTCTGTCTCGCTCTTCCTCAATGCCATGTAGGTCTGTCTCGCCCTCCCTCCATGGCATCCATGTCTGTCTCTCTTTCCCTCCATGGCATCCATGTCTGTCTCACTTTCCCTCCATGGCATCCATGTCTGTCTCACTTTGCCTCCATGCCCCCCATGTCTGTCTCACTCTCCCTCTATGCCACCCATGTCTGTCTCACTCTCCTTCTTTGCCACCCATGTCTGTCTTACTTCCCCTCCACACCTTCCATGGTTGTCTCACTCTCCCTCCATGCCATCAGTGTCTATCTTATTCTTCCTCCATGCCATCATGTCTCTCTATCTCTCCCAGATGCCACCGATGTCTATCTCCCCCTTTTTTTATTTTTCAAAATGACAATAATATTTAACAAAAATTAATCAAATAATTCAATACATTAAAACATAAATAACAGGGCCAGAAAACTGAAAAATGTAAACATATGCTGAGTATATACATGTGTGTAAATATAGTACTTACAAAAAGACAACAGATCACTCGTTTTTTTAAAAAGAGAAATAGTCAATGTCAAATAAGTACCACCAAACTGAGAGAGACACAACACCATCAACTCAACTTGAGAGAGAACAGATATTATACCGTATTTGGCCAAAATAACCGGATTTTATCAAAAGATTTAAAATTCTCATGAACTATAGCAGTTAATCGACCACTGTCTGAATGGAAGCTGATACAGTGAATTTGATTCCCAAACGTACTGGTCTCCTAACTGAATAAAGCACTGCCTATTATCTATGTAGAGCAGACCTAACAAAGCCAAGGGAGCATGAATTACTTTTAATTGTTCTAACCTAAAAATGATCTTCGTCAGATCAACGGCTGGACAAATTATGCCACAGTCCACACAGATCTTCTTCATTATAGTATTACAAAGTTTCAGTGTGTTAATCTCACTGATATTTGTACACATAACAATGTAATCAGCATAAATAGTGCTAAGACTGGTCTCATTTCAATTTCCTTTTTGAGTTTTTAGCTCTTTTTTTATGCCGAGGCGTCACTATGGTTGGTGTCACCCGGTGCGGTAACTCATGGTTTCACCCCCTGGATTTCCTCTAATACTATGCCAAACAGATTCCTTAGTAATGCCAGTCAGATGGCCCATTAAATATGCCATACACAGGAGCCCCACAAAATATGCCATATAGGAGCCCCACAAAATATGCCACATACAGGAGCCCCACAAATTTTGCCTCACACAGGAGGCATATAACTATGCCACACACAAGAGCCCCATAAATTATGCCACACCAGAGCCCCATTAATTATGCCTCACCTCGGAGCCCAATTAATTATGTCACACACACAGGAGCCCCTTAATTATGCCACACACGAGTGCCCCATAATTATGCATCACAAAAGAGCCCCTTAATTATGCCACACATGGGGCTCAATAAATATGCCACACATGGGACCGCCATTAATTATGCGACACATGGGAGCCCTGCGAGGTGACAATTGTACAATTCTAAAACAATAAATATCTATACACACAGATATCTCTCTTTATCTCTCTCTATATATAACTAGTTTCATTTATGGTTTTTAATATTATATTCAACTATTTTCATATGTAATAAAAATGTTATTGAAAAATTGCATTCCTTGTTTTTATTCCCTTCCTCTGCACCCACATTGCACCTATTAGACTTAACACAGCACCAGGGCCAATCCTAGGGTCACGGGCACCTGGGTGCAGGTTTTCTTTTGGCGCCCAAAGGTGGGCGTGGCTATATTACAAACTCCTCCCCTTTATACATTTCTGTTTCAGACATGTCCATTTTATTATTGGGGAGAGGGGGAGGAGAGCACAAACTTTATTTTGCTGTAAAGGACCAACACAAACTTTTATTTTAAATAAAGATATATATTTGGCCATGATACTGTGTAGAGGTTTTATTTATTTTTATATGCTCAACCAGCAACATGGGAGAGTTTTTGTTGGCTAGCAGAATGAGTTTTAACTACCGTTCCCATGATGCCCAACCAGAAAAAGTCTCTCATTAGTCTGGCTGAGCATCATTGGAAAAAAAGTACACAAGGAGTGATAAATAATATCCCACCATGCTCACCATGTCAGTCACTCACATGTCTCTCTCGTGTCTCTCTCTCCCCGTACCCGCATGTCCATCTCTCTCTATCCCCATACCATCATGTCTGTCTGTCTCTCCCCATACCCTCATGTCTGTCTCTCTCCCCCCATACCCTCATGTCCATCTCTCTCTCTCCATACCCTCATGTCCATCTCTCTCTCTTCCCATACCCTCATGTCCATCTCTCTCTCTCTTCGGAATACCCTCATGTCGTCTCTCTCTCTCTCTTCCCATACCCCATGTCCGTCTCTCTCTCTCCACTCATACCCCATGTCTGTCTCTCTCTCTCTCTCTCTCTTCCCATACCCCATGTCCGTCTCTCTCTCCACTCATATTCCATGTCTGTCTCTCTCTCCACTCATACTCCATGTCTGTCTCTCTCTCTCCACTCATACTCCATGTCTGTCTCTCTCTCCACTCATACTCCATGTCTGTCTGTCTCTCTCTCTCTCCACTCATTCCCCATGTCTGTCTCTCTCTCCACTCATACTCCATGTCTGTCTGTCTCTCTCTCTCCACTCATTCCCCATGTCTGTCTGTCTCCCTCTCTCCACACATTCCCCATGTCTGTCTCTCTCCACTCAATCCCCATCCACTCATACCCCATGTCTGTCTCTCTCTCTCCACTCAATCCCCATCCACTCATACCCCATGTCTGTCTCTCTCTCTCCACTCATACCCCATGTCTGTCCCTCTCTCTCCACTCATACCCCATGTCTGTCCATCTCTCTCCACTCATACCCCATGTCTGTCTCTCTCTCTCCACTCATAAAATGAACCACAGTCTGGTACCAATTAACATGCCACAGTCACTTTGCCATTAACATATGCAACAACCAGTTTGCCCAATAAAAATGCCAGTTTCCCCATTAAAATATGCCACAGTTTCCCCATTAAAATATGCCACAGTTTCCCCATTAAAATATGCCACAGTTTCCCCATTAATATGCCAGTTATTTTACCCATTAATATGCCACAGCCAGTTTGTCCATTAATATACAACAGCCAATTTGCCCATTGATATGCCACAGTTTTCCCATTTATATAGCAATGCTAGTTTGCCAATTAATAGGCCACGGCCAATATGCCATGGTTAGTTTACCCAATAAAAGCATTATCTCCTCTCCTGCCTTCCCCAGTACTCACCTTGCTGCTGCTCTCGTGTCCCCGGTCGTCTTTCCTCTATGCACGCTGAGTGCAGGAGGCCGGAAATAGACGCTGGCTGGTTGGGGACTGGTGCCTTCCATGTGATAAATTGATGAGCGCAGTGAGGGCCCCGGGCAAGAGCACACTTACACAGTCACACATAAATACACAGTCACACAAACACATATAACGTGTATAACCCAATATAAACTAATATGTGTATACACCAAATGATCTTACATACATCAGTAAGAACGATATCAAGAAAAAAGTGCAAAATGTGCACACAAAAAAACAATATATGGTGAGAAAAGGGAACCAATATGATTGATCAGTATAGTGAAAAAAATCTAATCAGAAAGGTGAATATAGTGATCAAACATATATTTATACATATATCACCATATGCTGCAATCCAAATGGGTACTAGGTATGAGATATTCTGGAAAGAAGAAATCACAAAGAAGAAAACAAACTGGTGAAGTATAACTAACAGTATATAACCACACACTTAGGGACTGAAGTAACTCACAAGTGCAGCTCCTCAACTGTTAGGAGTAGAGTTGAGCGGACACCTGGATGTTCGGCAGAGTAGGACAAGTGCCCTGCAAGAAAATGTGGATAGGGAAATAACATAAAATACATACAAATTACAAATACAGCTGAGCCATAAAATAGCACTTGATGGAATCTTTGATTTTAGCTTTGGAAGAACATAAATCTAAATCTAAAGCATGGCTGCCAGGAGGATCAACAGATCTCTATCCCCCCCTTGTCTCTCTCTATCCCCCCCTCCCCTTTTCTCTCTTCCCCCTCCCTCCCCTTGTCTGCGTGTGTCTCCCCCTTCCCCTACCTCTTCGTCCTCGCTGCCTCCGTCTCTCGTCAGTGGGACGCTTCTCCTCCAACCTGGCTATGGGTGCCGATTCCGAACAGTTCCACAACTTAGTTGTTGAAAGCGATCTCCAGGGCAACCTCAATACCGAAGCCGTAGTAGTCCAAAGCAAACCAACACGTTTCGTCTAAACAGACTTTATCAAGGTTATGGTTTAGATCTTCGAGATTCTCTCTTTTATACGCCTTGCAATTAAAGACACAGACTCAATTTGGGAAAAAAGGAATATGTGTCATGCTGGAACAACTTAACATAACCGTTTCAATACAAAAATGCATAAACATATGTGTATATATAAATATAAATAAAAACATATTTTTAATAGAAACACATTAAAATAGATGGTATCTTTTATGCACTAAATAAGAAAAACTTACAAATTACCTGCATTGTATAAATACAAAACTTTGCTGGCAAAAAATGAACAGGAAATCATTAAAATCATATTTAAAACAAAAGCCCCTAATTCAAAGTCTATTATTGAAAACATGTCCTAAATAAAAGCTTTAATTCGAAGTCGACATTAATACAGTGGGGGTGTGAGGGTCTTTAAATTGTAAACCCAAAAGGCTTCTTTTTGTTGAAGCCTCTTGATTCTATCCCCTCTCCTCCAGGTATATTGTATGGCTTCATCCCCTGTGAATTTAATATTTTCTTGAGATCCCCTGGGGCATGATTTACAATGGTTGGGAAGGCTGTATTTCTCACAGCCCTTTCCAATCAGACCTAAGTGTTCTAAGATTCTGACTATTAGGGGTCTTTTAGTTTGGCCCACATATTGTAATCCGCATCCACATTCTATAAGATAAACCACATGGGTGGTGTTGCAATTGATAAAACTTTTAATTTTGTAGGTTTTCCCTGTCGCTTTAGATGTAAACTCTGTCGTTTTTCTAGTTTGTGTGGTACACGCCTTACAATTGCTACATTTAAAAAAGCTTTGCCCTTTATCTTTTAGCCAGCTTGAACCATCTTTTTTTGTTACACTTCGTATAATACTGGGGGCCAATTCTGATTTTAGATTAGGTGCTTTTTTAAAAATAACACTTGGTCTGTCAGGGAGGATGGGGCCTAAAATTGAATAAATATATTTGCATAACTTGGTGCAAACTTGGTCCCCATGGCTGTACCACAGATCTGGAGAAAATCCCCCTTGAAGAAAAAATAGTTGTATTTCAAAATAAAATTGATGGCTTCTAAAATGAACCTTCGTTGTTTGGAATCCATCTCTCCTTGTTCACTAAGCATTTTTTCTATCCAGTGTATGCCCTTATTATGGTCTATGGAGGTGTAAAGGGAGGAAACATCTGCAGTGACTAGTATAAAATTCTGTTCCCATGTTATATCAGACAATTGTTTAAGGATAGAAGTACTATCTTTCAAATGAGAAGGAATGAATTCCATGTAAGGTTGTAAAAATATATCTACATAGTGTGAAAGATTACAAGACAAAGAATCTATGCCAGAAATGATCGGTCTTCCTGGTGGTGTTTCTAAATTCTTATGGTTTTTGGGTAAGAAGTAGAAGTATGGGACTATGGGATTCACTGGACAAAGGAAATCATATTCTTGTTTGGTAAGAATTTTCTCTTCTTTTCCTTTGTCCAAAAGATTTTGTAAGATGGATAGAAATTTGAGGGTGGGGTCCCCTTGCAGTTTCTTATAAGTGTTTGGTTCATTAAGGACCCTATATGCTTCTTTTAGGTAATTGTCTCTACTCAAAAGAACTACCCCCCCCCCCCCTTATCTGCTTTAGGAATTGAGCAATGCCAATCTATCCTCCTTGGTCATGTTATTTTTGTTTGTATAACCTTTTCCCATCTCTAGGGATTCAAAATCTTGGATCACTAGCTTTTTAAACATGTCTAGATGACTTCCTTTGACTATTTTTGGGATAAAAGATGATTTACCTCTTAAAAAAGGTTGAGGTATTCTTTGGGGTGACATCATGCTCTCTATCTGCTACTGGGTTTTCTCCTTCACTGGTGACAAAGAAACTGGTGAGAAGAAACTGGTGAGAAGAAACAAGATGCCTGCCTTGTGTCCTGCCTTGGCAGACACTATAGAGAACGTCCTCCTCCCTGCAGCCAATCACAGAACGCGATGGGGCAGAGCTTGCACCCGTCACGCTGTGCTTGGTTTAACAAGGAGGAGGACGTTCTAGGGAGAGAGCTCCCTGCTTCAGCACCTATCCTGCCATGCGCCTGGGCAAAGTTGTACATCGGACCTCAAACCAAACAAAAACATATCATTAGCTTCATCCTGCTAAATTTGTTTATTTGTGCAACAATGCATGTGCCATCTTTTTGCTATCATCAATCACAGAGACTAAGAGCAGGGATCACTGAGGCCTAAAACTATTATAATTCAAATGCAAAATAAGTGGTTTCTGTGTGGCACAATGGGGGTTATGGATAAAACCAGTGCACCAATTAGTGGTGCTATCACGCAGTGAAGGGTAGGCAAGGGGGACAAGGGGACAATTTTCCCAGACTGCTCTCGGACCTGACTCAGTGAAATGGGGGTTGCACCACTTTTCACTCCTAAATGCCTCAGTGCACCAACCTTTCTATCCAATTGTCCTGCTTGTCTATCAATCTCTACTTTATCTGTCAGTAAATCTGTCTTGTCTGTCCATCTCTGTCCAAGGTGGGCTTCTGAAGTTGCACTGTGTGCCACTATATTGTTTTTACCCTCATCCCCCTGCCAAAATTTGCCAGCTCTCCCCAGCTGCCACACTTGCACCAATGTATACAGCATTGTCAGGAGTTATATAAAACAAGTGGAGAAATGTGCTTAAAAGAGGGGGACAACATCTAGATAATCCATTATGGCAGAGGTGCAGTAATTCCTAAATATGTGCAGTATGGAAAATATCTGTGTTGATGTCTCCACACCATGAAGTTTGGTTACACACATTAGGTATCTTCTAAATTAAATGAAAATTCTTATTTTTAAAATTGTTTTATTGCAGTGTTTTAGTTTTGCACATAAAAAGTACACAAAATATAGAAGTGCCAAAGAAAAAACAAATATAGCATATACAATTTCTTAAACACATATTACATTTTTCATCCAGATTATTAAAAATACTTGTTATTTAAATATTCATGCTTTGTTAAATGGTGGCACATATACACCATCTCATGAGTACAGTAATGCACATGCATATGCTGGATTAAAGGACAGAAATAGAGTAAATATACTTAAAGAAAATGAGAAAGGGCAGGAAGGTCTCTCAGGCTCACAGGGTGTATACAACAGGATCCGAAGACGAAAATCCCAGTTTTGTTGAAATTAGTGATATTATCTTGTAGTCTAGCTGTAATGTTTTCCATGGTAAATAACTAACCCTTTCCAACATTTGGCAATTACTCTCATATTTACAGAGCAGATTCCGTGAAGTAGAACACGATTATGCTTAGTCAGCTGTGGTGTTGTTGTTGAGCGCGGCCACTTAGGGTCCATAATGAAATTAAATTGTGCCCTTGAAGTTCTAAATTATTAAGAAAATCACACCCAGCCTTGAAAAGCTAACAAAACTGTCTTATTAAATTGAGTAGCCGTGAAACTTAATTATTATAACATACTAGGTTGCCTCAATAGCTGGCCATTTAGACCAACTACCATCTATTTGTTTCAAAATAAATATTAGACAGAAATTAAAATTGGGATAACATAAGGTAGTCAGAGTTTTTACATCAACATAAACCGATCAGCCATAACATTATGACCACTGACTGGTTGGCAAGTCAGAGGAGGCAGTGTGATGCTTTGGGCAATGTTCTGCTGGAAAACCTTGGGTCCTGCTATTCATGTGAAAGTTACTTTGACACGTATCACCTACCTAAGCATTGTTGAAGACTGTGTACACCCTTTCATGGAAACGGTATTTCCTGATGACATTAGTCTTTTTTAAGCAGGATAATGCACCCTGCCAAAAATGGTCCAGGAATGGTTTGAGGAAAACAACAATGAGTTCAAGGTGTTAACTTGACCTCCAAATTCCCCAGATCTCAATCCAATCGAACATCTGTGGGATGTGCTGGACAAACAAGTCTGATCCATGGAGGCCCCACCTCGCAACTTACATGACTTATAGGATCTGCTACTAAGGTCAGGTGCCAGATACCACAGCACACACTTTCAGAGGTCTAGTAAAGTCCATGCCTTGACGGGCGAGGGCTGTTTTAGCATCAAAAGAGGATCTACACAATTTTAGACAGGTGGTCATAACGTTATGGCTGATCAGTGTATACACTGGGTTATAGATGCTAAAAGTGCAAAAAGATCAAAGTTGTCAGTGGCCAGTGTAAATGAGTTGGTGAGATAAAATGTTCAGCGCAACTTTTAGACCACAATATTTATTTAAATACTTGAAAATACTTATCTTGACACTGACAGGCAATATCATAAATTGTTAATAGCTTTGATGGACTAAACTGAACATTAAACATTAAAAAAGAAAAAATGTATTTTTAGAATGGTGCTATTACCTTGGATAACTAAAATAAAACATTGGAAAGAGCTGACTCTTGAAAAAACTCATATTCCCAATAACAATCATCATGATTTACAACATTGTTTGTTTGTTCAGCAGATTCTTATACCAAAGGGAGATATTTCCACTAATGTTTAATTATTATAATCCCATTATTTGTAATGGAAGGAGTAATTAAATTCGGAGTGGATACGATGCTTTAGACACAAGATGAGTTTTGATTTCTGCTCAGGGAAATTATGCATTTCCTAGTGGTCCATTTATACATACATCATCAAAATCCCTGATAAGATCACTTATATTGTGCAAGTAGACACTTATTTCCATTAACCCCTGCTAATGTCATAGTAGATTACTCCACAATTAGAGTTGGACTTTGCAATATATTCATTTATATAATACAACAGCAGCATTAAATTATCAATGTATATTGGGAATTTCAAAAATTATCCCCCCCCCCCCCCCCCCCCCCCTTGGTACTATTGGTACTATTGGTACTAGCAGACCAATAGAAGCAGTAGGGAAGGCTTATCTATCAGACTTACCTTGTGACCAAGAAAGGAGCATGTCTGTTATGGAAGATGACAGGAAGCAATTCTAAATATCTTCTAAATGAAACAGAATTGAAAGATCATGATACAAGTAAATTAACTCAGCAGAGCATGTCCAATTTATGTATTTATTTATTTTAAATTGTGTCATTGCTCCCTCTTCAAGCTATATAAAAATAATTAAAATATGTGGGGGGGTGAAAAACTGATATGCATTAGTCTTAACAAATAGCTTACAGTCCTTATAGAGGTAACTATACATTACAGTATAACAGAACATAACAGTGATTTAACACAGGATAAATAATCATTATAAGCCACATTGTAATCATAAAAAAATTTCCATTCTCAGAGGACCTACAAAAGTTACTAATAACCCACTCAGTTACAGCTATTAGTTTTATCTCACTATCACTCTTGTAACAAAAATGGCCTTTGTTGAGAAGGAAATATGTACAATGAAATGTTACCATATTTTTTTGTTGATGCAAATGATACCTTCTGGCATCTTGTGCTCTGTTGTATAAAACCAGCAACACCTGCATTTTAGTATCCTGTTTCCTTAGTCAGCCTCCACCGAGTCCACTTTATTGATTCTCTGTAACATGTAAACTGCCTTAGTCACAGGTGAAATCTAGTTTATAAGTGGGGGGTTTCAACATCTACTACATTTATTTGTGCAGATGCTTCAATTGGAAGTTCTACAGGGCAGAGGCCTATCGTGTTTATAAATGTATTCAACGTCCAGTAATTTTTTCTGTAAACTTGATAACAGTACTATATATGGTAATGTCAATTGTAAACCTCTGAGCACACCTGTTAGCTCTATCTTTATAAAAATGTACACGCATAATACCTGCCAACATCCCAGACTTGGACAACACTGCATGACTCTAAGTGCGAGGTGTCTGGAGATCATTTCTTTAAAACTGTGATAGTGTAATATGCTGTGCAAAGGTAGCAGGGAAGATGAGACAAACCCAAATTTGATAGCCCACACAAAAGCAACTGTTGACAGCGATGACTACCATATACGCATCAAATCTATCATTTGCTAGAATTTCAACAAAATGTGGTCATTTTTTTGTGAATTTATAAGATCCCTCAACACAACCAGTTTATTTACATAAGTTAAGAATACATTAGGCCAACTGCACTTAATTACATAAACATCCAACACATATCTTCTTAGTCTGTTTATCTAAAGGAATAACTACCTGATTATCGTATCATATGGAGTGTTCCGGAATGGGAGCAGCATTTGCAACTACACCCTGTAACAGTAAAAAACATGTTCCTCTTAATTCCTGTGAAAACCTTGATTGTTCAAACACAATGAAAATATTGCAGTATGGATGTGTTTATAAGATACATTTATATTGTTACATTAGATTATTAAAAGAAATTCGGATATTTAATAACACTGACAGGCAATAGCCTATACTTTACAGTGTGTGCTGATGAATGATTTCTGCCTTTATATCATACACTAATTATACTATAATATTTAATGGCATTATCCACATTTCTGCAGAAAAGAGTGGAGCACTTACATCCAAGGCAAGGCTGGGGAGCAAATCAGCCCACTATCTATGCTCACCATTTTCTATTTTATAACAGATATAAATGTAATGAAGCAAGACAAATATGAAATAATGTGCTCTAACATAATTTGATTTTAATAGCAACGAAAGAAGATTAACAAAAATAAAATTTGTATCTTTAATAAATGAAAGCCATATGTGTACAAAATAAAGCTTGCCTGTGCCATCCTTGTCCCCCAAACAGCTTGCCTATGCCACCCTTGTCCCCCAAACATTTGACTGTGCCAGTATTGTAACCCCATACAACTTACTGCTCTCCAATATAGTGCCAGTGTATGCTTCATGGATAGATCACGGGTGCCCTCAGCAGCATATTTCGGTGTTGCTTTATGCCTTGACATCAAAGCATTATGGCAACACCAGCATTGTTTGTTAACACTACTTATTTTATCATAGGATGAACTAGGTCCGTCCTATGTAAGCAACTGAGTTCAAGCCAGGACGGACCTAGTCTGTCAATATCGCAAAAGGGTTAAAAAAAATAATGCAGGACATGACGGTAGAATGTACCTAATTAATATTGTGCTCAAATTGATTTCAGACCATGAAGAGTCTGTCTTAATTAGGGTTAAATTAATTAATGACCGGGTTCCTATGTTTTTTTATGGCTCAAAAGGTCCCACCATATAGCAGTAGTGTAACCATGCTTATGAGACAACATATACTGAAGCATGAATTTTGGATTAAAGAAAATTTATATGTATACTTATTTTCGCCAAATTCAAAGCATCACTGTCAGTATCTGTAGAGACCCAGAGGAACGTTTGATTACCATGTTGTAGTAAAAAAAAAAAGAATGCTTTCCCGCTTTTTTTGACAAAAAATTGGAAAGAGCATTAATGGGATTTTTGTTTCCTAGGCATCATTAAATGGAACACATGAATTTGATGGACCTGATTTATTTATGCTTAATACCAATTTCTAGGTTATTGTTACACAGATAAACAAGGGTGTAGCTGTAGATGAAACGTAAATTATATGTCAGAGTTATGTCTATGTTTTGGCAACAGAAGTTCCTTCTCTATGTCTGTCAGTTAAACTATAAAGATGTTACTTTTTCATTAAAAACAACTTATATTAAACATTAATAAAACAGTAAAACCTTTACCAATAAGTCTTAGGGGTCTATTCACTAAACGGTGAGTTGAGGTGAGATGAGGTGAGTTGAAGTGAGATGAGCAGGTACAAACCTGGTGAGTTTCCCCTGCTTAAGCAAACTCACCAGGATTGTCCCTGCACAATGTATAGCTAAACTGGTGATATTAAATGTTCATTTCAACTCACCTCACCTGCAACTCACCTATTAGTGAATACCACTCAATCATATTGATGCTTATTTACATTCTCATAGCCGCAAAATCATGGCTGTCATATTAAATGGCTATAATATGGTGTGCTGAATTACCTGTCATTTTTCTTTTCATATAGAATTCAAAATTATGCACTTTAGTTGTCACCTCAGGCTATCTGAATGTTGGCATAATAATTGGTTCCAAACTGTCCTCACCAGATCTTCTGTGCCATATTATATATACAAAACAAGTTCATGTCATGTCATTTATGTGTTATGACAAGACACTTGGCTGGCACTGCTGGGTGAAAAAGACACAGAAGAATGGTGTAGAGTTTATTTAAAAGAAGAAAAACATCCACAACAAGAGGCCACAGTCTTAAAGTAGAGGGGCAAAGGTTGTATTACTTTACTAAAAGGCAACTGTACGCATGAAATAGAAGAGTTTGTAGAAACTAATACAGTGAGGGCCTTTAAGCATGCATGGAATAATGCTATGCTTGATATAAGATAAGGCAAGTGACTTATGAAAGCATTCTGAAAATTGGATAGACTAGATGAGCCAAATGGTTCTCAGGTAGCTTCAATATTTGGATCCAAAATCGTGGCCCCAAAACTAGGATATTTTTGGTTTTTCAATGGTAAGAGAACACCCAAAATTCTTGCTACTTGGGTATCTCCAATCAGCCTCTGAATACGTCCAATATTTGAAATTCATAGGCAATCCCACACTGATATCTCCAGACACCAAAATCATATGAAACAACGCCAAAACACACCGAACCAAAGTGGTAAACAAAGCCAAAACACACCGAACCAAAGTGAGTCAAATCCCCTAAAATATGCAATGGAGGCTTTCTCACACTGAAAAAATAACCCAGAAATATTGATAATCACCCAAAATCTTAATGAAATAAACTGAAGCGACCATAGGAAATAGGCCAAGGTTAAAGAAATTATTGGTGCAATCAACTGAAAGCCAATCACTGTCGAGGAATGTGTGAATAAATAATGAGCACATGTCAAGACCACCATTTTAGAGCAGGAACTGCACACAGCAGGAGAATCATCATTGTTATGCAAGCTGTTCCAAAATTACAACTGGATGATATGGGCAGCAGCAAAGAGAAAAGCCAGAGGGAATAACTTTTTGTTGCTCACAAATTAGGAGCTTCACCCATTGGTCGATCAGATCAGCCTCCAGCGGTAGGCACTGTCCTGATTGGTCCCTGAGTTAAAAGGATTTAAGTGCTGTACTTGGGCTTTGACCACTCCCCCCTTATCACTGGATTGGTGGTCGCTCCTTTCCCCAGCTCTGCTCTTATTGGTGCATTCAGTTTTATGCATCAAATTCAATTCCTGAAGTGACTGAATTATTGCTAATGTGTTTGTTATTTTGTTGTACTCCATTTTATCTGATCTTTGACTAAATATATAAATATGTCCTGCAATACATGTTCACTCTTGCTCTACCTAATTGCTTGTAGTCCTGTCTACTATTAGGGAACAAAGAACAAGGTTACAGTGAAGACTTGCTAGGTTTACTTCTGATATACTTTCGGGAGCTAAGGAGGTGATTACCTAAAACGGCAAAGTTAATCGCACTGTAGCAACTTGTTAGGCTACTTTTTAAGCTGTCTGTCTGTGCAGTCCTGAAGTCTTCAGTTTTCAGATATCAATCCAATCAAGCATCTTTGGGATGTGCTGCAAGTCTGATCCAACTTTCAGGACTGGATCTGTTGTTAACATCTTGGTGCCAGATCCCACGCAACTTACAGGACTTAAAGGATCTGTTGTTAACATCTTGGTGCCAGATACCACAGCACACCTTCAGAGGTCTAGTGGGATCCATGCCTTGATGAAGAAAGAAAGGAAGTAATCCAGGCTGCCCAGGAGTGGCCAGGTCATACTGTTGCAGGATGATTTATCCATCTTCTGCTGTGGGCTCCCAGATGCTTTTATCCTGAGCAGATTACTGCTCAGTTATATGTGAGTGCACATTTTATACACTTTTTTTGTGTGTGATATATTTTGTATATACATACTTCACTATATGTATTTGTATTTTCTCTTTTTTTTCCCGTAACAACACTCACACGAGATTATCTCATTGTATAGGGTAATTGACAGTGTGTTAAGTGTTGGGTGAAGCGCACTAGGTCACTTTTGTTTGTTAAGTATAAAGGGTGCTCTAAGAGGCCATCACACAATATCTGAAAACAGACACAGAGAAGTACAGAATAAAACCCTGTGCCTGGAGGACCCTCCGTAAAAGTACTAAATATGTGCTGTGAAATAGTTAGATATTTGTATTAGGAATAAAGGAAAATACATATTATCAAACTTACTGAATAAATGGGGAAAATCTATAGTAAAGAAATATAAATACTGTAATACATTCCAAATAAATCAAAGTGCAAGAATATTAAATATGCACTCAAAAGTGTGGCCCCAATAATGTCGATGGAGCAACTTAAGCTGTTAAGGAACGCTAACAATGATATAGTCCCAATAATATGATCGAATGCAACAATGCAGGAAGAACACAATGAATAACTGTGTAGCAGGTAAGTCCAAATATGTTCTAGGACAGAAGATATGGCATCCTTGTAGAAACTGGGAGAGAAAGAGTCTACACGCATAGATACAAGAGGCACTGAACACTACTGAGTGTTCGTTCCAAACGCTGCTGGCAAAATGGGCATTTCTGGTTTCATTTTAGTGAGAACTGAGTTATTGCAAAGGTGGCATCCTTTCATAGTACCACGCTTGAATTTACTGATCTCTTCGGAGCCATTTTTTTCACAAATGTTTGCAAATGTAGACTGCATGGCTAATCATTTGATTTTTATATACCTGTGATAATGGGTCTGATTGAAACACCTGAATTCAATAATGAAGTTGTGTCCCAATACTTTTGTCCATATACATGGGCACTTGCCCCCCTCCCCCTGGAAATTGGACCTGAAGCAAGGAGAAGCAGGTTGTCAGACCCCTGACTATTGCCATATGTCAGGGAAGGGTCCAGGACGTTATGGGACCCTGAGCACCCAATGCAGGAGTTCATGTGCTGGAAATGGAGACACAAGGCCTGGTGCTGGGTAACTGCAATCCGCCAGTGGTTTGAGACCCCAAGTTCATGCAGCCACGTTCCCAGGCCCTGTGAAGCAGCTGTGGAATCCAGTGATGCCTAGGGGATAACTGAAGTGATCCTGCAAACATCCTGCAGCAAGCATGGAGTATAACTAGAACAGGTTAGCAGGATGTAGCACGATAAAGAAAACAGATGAGCCAAGCAAAGCAAAACAAGTACAAAGGAACTGAGGCAGAGCAGAGCAGAAATACATAGTGCAGGGCTGCAGGACAGAGCAAGGTGCAAAGGGAGAACTAAAGGCTAAAGGAACACAAGGGATGGAGTGAGGAGCCGAGATCCTCAGACGCTTCATAAGGGGAACCAAGCTGGACATTGGGTTAGGGGAGAGAAACTGAGATCCTCAGGTGCTTCAGGGAGAGAGGATAAGGGAATATATATATATATACATACAAACAAACATGCAGGAACTGACCTAACAGTCTTAGATTTAACAGTGAGGATTTAGTTAATTATGGCCATACATGAAGCTTGCCAACCACATCAAGGTACCTCACAATTAGGCAAGTCCCTATGCTAAAATTGAATAGCAAACTAATAACAATAATAATAATAATAATAACAGAGAGCAAGAAAACCAGAAATGGATCAGAGCAGAAACTAAAGTAACAGAAACATGAGAGTTTAAAAGAGTTCTGAGACAGGGCTGATAAATACGGGAATCAGGATACAGGACAAAATAGCAGACATAGCCTACAATTACATGAGCAACCTCCGGAGGTGACCAGCAATACTGCTTTGCTGGATAACTTCTTTAAGGGAACAGAAGTTATCACACGTACAGATTCCCTGGTCATATATAATGGTAGGGGCTACTCTGGAACAGGGCAGAATGTAGCCGGATTGGGAAGGTGCCACTCTGGGGGAGTACCCGTCAGCAAGGGAAGGGTTGCTGTGGGAGCACCACTCTGTGGCCAAGCTAGAGAGGGATGCCACTCTGTGGGGGATCCACTATGTGGTCGAGCTAGAGAGGGATGCCACTCTGTGGGGGATACCACTATGTAGCCAAGCAAGGGAAGGGTTACCACTTTGTGGTAGCTCCCTTCTGTGGCCAAGCGAGAGAGGAATGGACAAGGTACAGGTATGCAAAACAAAGGTAGGAACGAGGATAGGTAATAAGCAAAAACAGAGAGGAAAACAAAAGCAGTAGCGAGCATAGGAAATAAACAAGTGAGCAAAGCAAAAGTATGCTGAGAACACTGGAATAGCTTGGATGAATCTGCAAACTGGGTGAGGCCTTACACAGGTTGCTGTTTAGAGTAGGTAGACATAGAGATCATAAAAAAAACACCTGTCAGACAGGGATTTGCATCAAAATTATTTCATTTAATTTTATATGCCCTTGTCAGAATGGTTTGGTCTGCTCTCTCAGGGCTGTTTTTACCACTGAGCAACAATAGGAAAAACTGCCCTGAGTGCAGATACACTGCAGGGTCCACTGAAACTGCTACTTGAGCCCAATTTTTTCGGAATATTTTCCTTCATATTCTCACTTACCAGGGTGGATGACCATTAGACTAGTTTTAAATTATTATTTATTTTATTCTTTCCCTCACCCACAATTAAACCCCTTTCATTCTGGTATTGCCCACATTTCCTCAGCTTCTTCCTGCTACCATTGATTTAATTCACCCTATTGGCCAGCTGTCTTCCACCCTACTGGCCAGCTTACCTTAGATCCCTCCTTTCATCCTATTGGTCTCTCTCCCATTCATTCTGCCCCCCCCCCCTTCCCCTCAGAAAAAAATCCTACAGACGTCCATACCCATATAGTGTATATGTAAGTGTATATATTTAAAGCATTAACAAAACAGCAAGGTAGAAAATTACTTTTTTAAAATATATATGGCACCATGTAACTGCAAAGCAAGTGAACCACCTACTACTATACAGAATATAAATATATATATATAGGTTTGTGCAAGCATAGCAATATTTTTATGAGGACAGCCAGATCTTCATATTTCAAGGTCCCCAGAAATCCCAGAATGCATGCACAATCCTATAATGAAAGATTTATGTTACTCGTAAAATATAATAGGGAGCAGATGTGCCCTTTCTTTATAAATCAGGGTGACTCTAGAAAGTATAGAAAGAACCACAACACAGAAATAAGAAACAAAATCATCTGCGAGAAACAAATCAAGGGAACAGCTATGCTATTGAAAAAAATATTAACCTAAATGGTTTAATAGAAAACCTAAAGGGAATAATCCATAAACCGTAACATACAAAAGAGTCACTGTATAACATAGGGGTGTGTACACAAAAGAAAACATTACAGTAATGAACAAGATCAAAGCCAGCATTGAGTGGAGCCCAAGAAAAGTTGTATGTCTGGGAGGATTATAAAACAAAACCACTGGAACAAGAACAAAGAAACAAATACCATTCACAATGTAGATTCAGATTATGATACACACTTTCTCGGTGCTAGAGGCCCAGTGAAATGATCAAAATGGTTAAATCATAATTTGTTTTCCAGCAAAGCAGTGAGGCTGCTAAAAATCTAAATAATAAGCGATGCAGGTACAGATGCAGGTTTCACTGCAGGTACAGATACATATTATATGAACCAGGTACATTTTTAAACTTTGCTCCTGAAATCGGTATGAGCTTGAAAATCTAGTTATAATTTGTATGTGCTGTGGTCCAGAAAAGATCTAATTTTTTTTGGTAGTAGCCCCCCAGGAAATACAGGGCAGGGTTGTCCTATTCTTTGTGTGAAACTACTGGGCTTGTTTATAAAATACTTTTTTTTTTCTTCTACTGTTTCCAAACTAACCCACAATACAGAATAAATGATATAATAATAATACTTGTTTAAAGAGAGTTTCAGCCCCCTATTGCACTCTGCCAAGGGATACAGTAACATAAAAAGTACAAAGGCAAGATGGCGCAGGCCCTCTAATGCGACCACTTGTAAAAAAAATAAAAAAAATACTTTAGTAAAATAGTACATCTAGAACAGTAAATGAGTGTCTTGAGTAGGTGAATAAATGCACTCACAAACCAATAAGGTATAGGCATTCACACAAACTCCATTCTTCATATAAATGTGTTGTTTTTTTTAATAAAAGTTTTATTGAGTCATAGACATAGGAATAACAATTGCCATTAAAAACCAACATACGAAAATTGCTTTCACATATTAGACATTTCTTATAGACGGAATATGCTGTATATTAGAGAAAAAAAGGACTTGTTTTGTAATTTTGTGTGATTCAGGTAGACATATTGATAAAATCTCAAATGTCTGGATAATCTTCAACTTATCACTGTAGTATGTAATATTGACAGTGCAGACTCCCAATCGATACCTTATAGATAATGCACACATGAGAACTCTGAAGACAATGTCCAAAACAGTTCTCAAAAGCAGTGCAGGATCCCAATCAATACCTTATAGAAAATGCACACACTCTGAAGAAAGTCTCAAAACAGTGCTCAAAAAATGCCTGATAGATACTGTCTCTCGGCATGTTTCACTGGAACTTAACTTCGGCAGCAGAAATGTATGATTCTTTACGGTAAGGACAATAAAGAAATGGAACTCACTGCTAGAGAGGTGGTGCTATCAACCACAATAGATGCATTTAAAAATGGTCTAGATGTGACCTCTTCACCATGACCTCATGGCCAGTTTGTTGCACGAGAGGTCATCTCTGGACTTTTCTTTGCGGGACAGTTCATAGCGTACATGTATGTAGTAGAAGGTAATGTTCCTAGATTCTTACTCTACCTATATATATATCCCATACCCCGTACCCCAATAAAGACATAAGACATTGCTGGAGTTAAATAGGCCACAGCTTTCTTTATTAACATTTTAAATAACTGTATGACCAAAAAACAAATCTCTATTTTATTATTAAAACTTTATAACTTTAATATATAAATAAATATAAATATATATATAAATAACATGAACCAAACATAGTGCAAATACAGTTATACCCCGTCCTTGCCAATCATCCAACATTATCCATAAATCTTTAACCCTTTAAATTAAAGGCCCTCTGGGGTTAAAACACCTCCCCCTCGACCATACAACTTGACATTTGCTTTCAAACCTGATGCTAACCACCAGCCAGCTAATAGCTCGGTGGGCACGACCGTTTTCTGTTCCTTCCTACCACTAGAGGTTAGAGGAGGGGCCACCCGATCCTTCCATATGCTTCAATCCCTCCACTTTAAAACTGGATTGGCAAGGACAACCCCGCCTGCTGCGACAAAAAGAAAACAACGTTAACAAATCACAAATATAAATAAATCAAAGGGAAGGGTGGGCGGGAAAATTACTCCACTGTGTCTGGATTTTAAGATGGCTGCCGGATGAACTGGGGGAAGCTACCTATATAAACTCTGACCCCCCAGTCACTCCCCCAGACATGCCACTCAAACATACACACCCCTTCACACATACATGGCTCCCTCCCACCTAGGCTATGCCTGTTTCCCGGGGATCTTGTATGTAGTAGAAGGTAATGTTCCTAGATTCTTACTCTACCTATATATATATCCCATACCCCATACCCCAATAAAGACATAAGACATTGCTGGAGTTAAATAGGCCACAGCTTTCTTTATTAACATTTTAAATAACTGTATGACCAAAAAACTAATCTCCATTTTATTATTAAAACTTTATAACTTTAATATATATATAAATAAAACTATATATATAAATAACATGAACCAAACATAGTGCAAATACAGTTATACCCCGTCCTTGCCAATCATCCAACATTATCCATAAATCTTTAACCCTTTAAATTAAAGGCCCCCTCGGGTTAAAACCCCTCCCCCTCGACCATACAACTTGACATTTGCTTTCAAACCTGATGCTAACCACCAGCCGGCTAATAGCTCGGTGGGCACGACTTTTTCTGTTCCTTCCTACCACTAGAGGTTAGAGGAGGGGCCACCTGATCCTTCCATATGCTTCAATCCTTCCACTTTAAAACTGGATTGGCAAGGACAACCCCGCCACAAATCACCGCTGGTTAACCCCTTAAATCTGCGGTGATCCCACCCAACTCCATGGGCTGATCCAGCGCCTCCTGCAAGGCCAAATTAAACAAATCAAGCCCTACCTCAGTTAGATGAACCCCATTACTTCTAAAGAAAATGGCAGCCTCTCTTTCAAATACCCTGTGACGGATAGTAATGCCCCCAATTCCTAACACAAATTTAGATACCCGTTTGTTTAACTTGATCCTTGATCGTTCCAGAGCCCTTTGATTCTGAGCGCACTGCCAGAAATTCCTCGGAACCACCTCTGACCAAACTAAGCAAACTTCGGGGAAAAGGACCCGCAACCTAGCCAAATCTTGTTTAATGGAATCCCCCAAACCCAGCACGGGGACTGTGCCCAAATCGTTACCCCCTAAGTGGACCAACAATATGTCAGGGGGGCCCAAAAGACGAGATAACTGTACTACTGTAATAAAAAGGAGACTTACCCGCCGCCACGAGGTCCGTGCCTCCGCTGCCGCTACCCCTGCAGTCAGGGTGGACGGACAGCGAAGGCTCCGTTCAGCGTCTCAGCCCTCCAGGGCTGCAGACGCGCTCACCACTTCCCCTCGACGAACGCGCAACAAACCGAAACTGCGCGCATGCGCAGTACCGCTACACACAGAAAATTAGCATAGCCTTAAAGGGCTATACTTATACTTTTTTGGGGACCTATTAGGGGCGGGTTTTACCGCCCAAATTGTATTTAAACCTTCAGTTGCTACCCAGACCTTGCCTGAGATAGTTCCTTGTGGCTTGATCTAGCGTTTATTCTTGATTCTTGATTCTTCGGTTTTTGACTCCTGCTGTGACTTCTGACTTCTCCGTTTGCTGCCTGCCCTGATCCTTTTGCCTGTTTTTGACCTTGCCTCCTCCTTACCGTCTTTGTACCGTTGCTCCTGTTGTGTTTGACCCGGCCTGCTGACTATCCGTTTATCCAGTAATTCCTGCTTATCCCTGCCTCAGTGTGCGGTTGCAATCAGTGTTCCAAGTCCTGGGTGGTCATTTACCTGAGGCTCAACCGTAGGGTATAATACCATTCAGGTGAATAGACACTGTCCTGCCTCCAAACCTGTTGCAATAAGATACCAGGTCTCCGCATCGCGGATCCAGTCTTCTGATCCTACTCAGTCCGTGACAGTATCTCAGGCCATATTTATGGATCCCGCGGACCTGGCCCGAGTCTCGGCCAGACAGGAATGCCATGACAAGATCCTGACCACGCACGCTTCACATCTTCAATCCCTTGAACATAAACTGGATACTGTTACCGAACTATTACGGTCACTCACCACTCATATGAATCCAGTCTCGACCGCTCCTACCATGTCTGATCAAGGGTTCTCTGTCATGGGGGCTCGTAGTTCTTCAAGACCACCTAAGATGCCCATACCTGAAAAGTTTTCCGGTTCTCCACGTGAATGTAGAGGGTTCCTAAACCAGTGTCTTCTACATTTTCGCACACAACCTGACGCCTTCTCCTCATCCACCGCAAAAGTAGCGTTCATAGTTAATCTCCTGAAAGGAGAGGCCTTGAACTGGGCATCCCCTTTGCTGGAACAGAACTCTCCCCTGTTAGAAGATGCTGACGCATTTATTTCAGCTTTCAAATCCGTCTTCGATGCTCCAGGAAGAAGGGAGTCCGCAGAGACTCAACTAATGGAGTTGCAACAAGGCAAAAGATCAGTGGGTCAGTATGCCATAGAGTTTCGTACCTTGGCATATGAGACAGAGTGGAACCAGAGCGCATTAAAGGCGGCATTTCGCAGAGGTCTTAATGACACACTTAAAGATGCTTTAACCTATAGAGATCTTCCCGAGGACCTGGAATCACTTATTACATTGTGTCTTAAACTCGATGCTCGTGGCCAAGAAAGGAGGTTGGATCGTGATAAGAACCCAAGACACTTCCAACCTAAATACTATCTAGCTACCAAAACTCCAGAGCCTGAGACCAATCAAACTAGTGAACCTATGGAGATTGGCCCTATACTACGACTTTCTGATGAAGAAAAATCTCGTCGCAGGAGATTAAATCAATGCCTGTACTGTGGTCAAAGGGGTCATTTTGCTCTGAAATGTCCCCAGAAATCGGGAAACGCCAACGCTTAGTGGAAAAAGAAGGAGTCCCACTGAGCGTTAACATCATTAATTCTCCTTCTAATCAGAGACTTTTAATACCGGTCTTGCTCCAGTGGACAGGCCACCAAGTGGCCACCCAAGCCTTCATAGATTCCGGAGCAGCTGGAAATTTCGTAGACCAATCTTGGGTAATTCAACAAAATATTCCTCTGAAGTCTAAAGCCCTGCCTATTTCTGTGTCTGCCTTGGATGGTACCCCTGTAGGCACTGGTATAATTTCCAAGGAAACCATACCTTTGGGTTTAAAGATCGGTCACAACCATTACGAAGAATTAAGCTTTGACGTCCTCTCCAGTCCCCACATCTCCATCATATTGGGGCTACCATGGTTGAAAAAGAATAACCCTTCCATTGACTGGTGTTTGGGACAAGTTGATTCGTGGGGTCTAGATGGTCAGGACCTTAATGACAATCTGCCTACACTCAACTCAGTTAGTACTCTTCCTCCTGAGGATCCTCGTTCCCGGGTTCCACAGTTATATTGGAACTTCCTAGACGTATTCTCTAAGACCAAGGCCAAGATTCTTCCTCCTCATAGGAGCTACGATTGCGCCATCGATCTATTACCTGGTTCCTCCCCTCCGGTGGGGCATACTTATCCTCTCTCGGCACCTGAGAATCAAGCACTCGCTTTGTACATAAAGGATAATCTTCAGAGGGGATTCATCCGACCATCTTCCTCTCCAGCAGGCGCTGGATTCTTTTTCGTAGCCAAAAAGGACGGTACCTTAAGGCCTTGCATAGACTACAGGGGACTGAACAAAATCACTATAAAGAACCGTTATCCACTACCACTCATCACTGAACTATACGACCAACTCCAAGATGCCAAGATATTCACCAAACTAGACTTACGTGGTGCATATAATTTGGTCCGCATACGAGAGGGTGATGAGTGGAAATCGGCCTTCAATACCAGATATGGGCATTACGAATACCTAGTTATGCCTTTCGGATTATGTAATGCACCAGCAGTCTTCCAGAGTTTTGTTAACGACGTTTTCCGGGACTTGTTGTTATCTCATGTCATGGTCTATTTGGACGATATACTTATATATTCCAAGAATATCTCCGATCATAGAAAACACGTTCAGCAGGTGTTACGTCGTCTTCGAGAAAATCACCTCTTTGCAAAGGCCGAGAAATGTGAATTCGAATGCTCAAAAATCAAATTCCTGGGTTATATTATCTCCTCTGACGGTCTAGAAATGGATCCTGACAAAGTTTCTGCTATCCAAGACTGGCAAACACCGCTCAACCTCAAAGGGATACAAAGGTTTTTGGGCTTTGCCAATTACTATAGAAGATTTATCAGGGATTTCTCTAAAGTCACTGCACCCATTTCTGCTCTCACTAAGAGGGGAAGTGATCCGGCTAAATGGTCTACCCAGGCTCTCCAAGCCTTCCAGTTCTTGAAACATGCCTTCATCTCTGCACCCATTCTTCGTAGACCCAATCCAGCTCAACCATTCATTTTGGAGGTTGATGCTTCTGAATCTGGCGCTGGGGCTATTTTATCTCAAAGAGATCAAATCTCCAACAGAGTCCATCCGTGTTCATATTTCTCTAAGACATTTACCTCAGCGGAACGCAACTACGATGTAGGCAACCGTGAATTGTTGGCCATCAAGATGGCCCTTGACGAATGGCGTCATCTCTTAGAGGGTACTCAAATTCCCATCACGATCCTCACCGACCACAAAAATTTGTTATACATAGAAAAAGCTAAGAGATTGAATCCCAGACAGGCCAGATGGGCCTTATTTTTTACCCGTTTTAATTTTTCCATCACATACCGGCCCGGGTCAAAGAATGGCAAGGCGGATGCTCTGTCTAGACGTTTTGACATTGAAACGGCTCCTCCTGTGGTTGATTCCATTATACCGGCCTCTCGGATCATTGCCTCGGTGTCCACCTCCCTCCTGTGGAAGATTTCCAGATCCCAGTTCCCTAGACCCACCAATTGTCGCCCTCCTGTCGGTCGTTACTTTGTCCAATCCAACCTTCGGAGACAAGTCTTGTCCTGGGCTCATGCTTCCTCTGTCGCGGGTCACCGTGGTGTACGCAACACTAAGTTTCTCATTGACCGGAAATTTTGGTGGCCTTCCTTGCAATCTGACGTTCAGGATTTTGTTCGCGCCTGCACCGTCTGTGCTAGATACAAAACTCCGAAACGTAACCCTGCAGGCCTGTTATGCCCTCTTCCTGTCCCTAAGAGACCTTGGACGAATATTGCCATGGATTTCATCACAGACCTTCCCTTGTCTCGAGGGTTCACGACCATACTTGTAGTAGTCGATCTATTCTCCAAGCAGGCTCATTTTGTTGCTCTTCCCAAACTGCCCTCGGCATCTCAGCTTGCAATTGTTGTCATGAAGGAAATCATTCGTCTACATGGGGTGCCCCAAAGCATTGTCTCTGACCGTGGTTCTCAGTTTGTGTCCCGGTTCTGGAGAGCACTTTGTGCTCAGCTGGGTATTTCTCTAAAATTTTCTTCCTCTCATCATCCGCAAACCAATGGTCAGACGGAGAGGACCAATCAGGTTCTGAAACAATATCTACGGTTATATGTTGATGAGGATCAATCTACTTGGTCTTCTCTCCTCCACCTCGCTGAATTGTCATATAACAGCTCCTTTCATGAGTCCTTGCAGAAATCCCCGTTTTGTGCAGCCTTTGGCTACGAGCCTACTCTTTGGCCAGACTTGGGATTGCCTTCGGAAGTACCAGCTGCTGACCGTCAGGTCCAGGATCTCAAATCTCACTGGGCTTCTGTTTCTTCGCAACTATCCAGGGCCAAGGTGTTGCAGAAAAAATTTGCAGACAAACGTCGTTCTCCTGCCCCCGTACTTCTTCCTGGTGACAAAGTGTGGCTTTCTACCAAGTATCTCCAACTTCGTCATTCCTCCAGGACTTTAAGTCCCAAATATATCGGCCCTTACGTGATCTTGTCCAAAATCAACGATGTGTCCTATACCCTACGCCTCCCTTCCAGTATGCGCATCCACAACTCCTTCCATGTGTCCCTCCTCAAACCAGTTGTAACTAATCGTTTCTCTGACGCCCATACGGTTCCCAAACCTGTCCTCGTTCAAGGGCATGAGGAGTATTTGGTACAGTCTATTTTGGATTCTCGGCTGCACCGTGGTCTTTTGCAGTATTTTGTCCATTGGCAAGGTTACGGTCCAGAGGAGAGATCTTGGGTACCAGCATCCGATGTTCATGCTCCGTCCAAAGTTTCCTTATTTCATCGTAGATTTCCTCTCAAACCGGGTCCTGAACGCCGGTACGGCGTTCGTAAAGAGGGGGGTAGTGTAATAAAAAGGAGACTTACCCGCCGCCACGAGGTCCGTGCCTCCGCTGCCGCTACCCCTGCAGTCAGGGTGGACGGACAGCGAAGGCTCCGTTCAGCGTCTCAGCCCTCCAGGGCTGCAGACGCGCTCACCACTTCCCCTCGACGAACGCGCAACAAACCGAAACTGCGCGCATGCGCAGTACCGCTACACACAGAAAATTAGCATAGCCTTAAAGGGCTATACTTATACTTTTTTGGGGACCTATTAGGGGCGGGTTTTACCGCCCAAATTGTATTTAAACCTTCAGTTGCTACCCAGACCTTGCCTGAGATAGTTCCTTGTGGCTTGATCTAGCGTTTATTCTTGATTCTTGATTCTTCGGTTTTTGACTCCTGCTGTGACTTCTGACTTCTCCGTTTGCTGCCTGCCCTGATCCTTTTGCCTGTTTTTGACCTTGCCTCCTCCTTACCGTCTTTGTACCGTTGCTCCTGTTGTGTTTGACCCGGCCTGCTGACTATCCGTTTATCCAGTAATTCCTGCGTATCCCTGCCTCAGTGTGCGGTTGCAATCAGTGTTCCAAGTCCTGGGTGGTCATTTACCTGAGGCTCAACCGTAGGGTATAATACCATTCAGGTGAATAGACACTGTCCTGCCTCCAAACCTGTTGCAATAAGATACCAGGTCTCCGCATCGCGGATCCAGTCTTCTGATCCTACTCAGTCCGTGACAACTACCTCCGGGAGAAGCTGGACCCATCTCATGCCTCTCTTCCCAATCCACCTCACCTCGGCCTGTAGGGGAGAAAAACCCAAACGCTCACCACCAGAGCGAACTGCTGCTCGCTGTCTCACCCAGTAAATATATGAATGGCTGATCAGCCAAACTTTACAAGGTAATTGATCTAAAAGGACACAAGAGGGAAAGATGAAATTAGCCCAGCCGGACGCACATAAGACTGAAAGCGTCTAGATTCCCAACGACCGATCCGTCGCACCGTCCTGTCTGAGAAACCCACTCTAGAAGCTTCAGTGGCCGCCCCTATTCGAAATGAATGACCCCCAAAATCCCCACTCGGTATATCCATAACTTCCAACGCTTTCTTAAAAACCCGAATAAACTAAAAACGGGAAAGTGGGATACCATCCAGGTGAACGAGCAGTGAACCTTGCACAGAGGGACGAACCCGCAGGTAAGTATCCAAACAGGCCACGGGGCAGACCACGGAACCAACCACCTCCCCCAAAACCACCCAGGAACCTTTTCCCAGCATTTCGGTTTTGGACCGCTGAATCTTAAAGCGTAGCAATCACGGCTCGCGCAACACGTCTCGAAGCTGAATCCCCCCTCGGCTACGTTTCGACGGGCTAACCAGCTCACCGATTCGCAGAGCCCCAAAAAATGCAAACACAAAAGCATGCCGAAACAATGAAACTTCCTCCGCAGACCTACAAATGGAGGACAAAGTGTGAAAAATCCCCAAAAGCAGCGCTCCCGATACTGGCTTCCTGGAATCCCTACGCACCTTCGCCTTACGCCACCCTTTTAACACCTGGCGGACCACAAACTCCTTTGTAACATCCGGAACCCTCAGTAGTTTAAAACCGAAGGCCAAGCCGGACAGCTTGCCCGAGACCGCCGACGGAGAAAGACCAGAGGCCTCCCAATGCCATAGCAGCCACAGCAAGTTCTGAAGCCGGTCATCACTATCCCTGAAACCCCAACAGACCGCTCCAATTCCTCCCATTCCATCTAGACCTTACCATACCGGTCCCAGGTTGCCCGACACACGGACCCACGAACCCAGTCTGCTACTCGGCCAGCCCAAGGTCCCAAAGTTCCTGAGGGCATGGAGACCCTTCCTCGTCCGCCTCCGGGGCGACCGCCCTGAACTCCTGCCACTGGGAACGAGAAAGGGCATCCGCTGTAATATTCAACACCCCCGGGATATGCACCCCCAGACAAGTAACGTTAAGGCAAAGACACCACAATACCAGACGCCGCAAAAGCCGAATCCCCGGAGGGGACGAGGCCGTAAGGTTGTTGATTGCCTGAACCACGCCTAAGTTATCACAGTGGAAGACCACCCTGCGATCCCGCAAGGAGTCCCCCCACAACTCCAACGATACCACAATCGGGAACAACTCTAAAAACGCCAAATTTTTTCGTCAAACCAGAAACTCGCCATTCCGTCGGCCACACCCCAGAACACCACCGAGACCCCAGGATTGCCCCAAAACCTACTGAACCAGCCGCGTCGGTGTACAGATGCAGATCCAAATTAGACACCTCTGGAGCTTGCCACAAAGACCTTCCGTTAAAATGCTCAAGGAAACAGTCCCACACCCCCAGATCATCCCTCAGAGGCCGAGTAAGCCGAATTAAGTGATTTTCACGGACCACCCCTGCCGTTGCCACGGCATTATGCGGCACGCAAAACTCAGCTTCCAAAGCAGAGACTGCAAAGGGCGGAGTTGTATCTTCTGTGCCCCGCGTGCCCTGGCCACTGCCAAACGAAGCCCTTCTAGTTTTTCCACCGGCAGACGGCATTCCCCAGCCACTGAGTCTATCTCAATACCCAGGAAACTGAGCCACGTGACTGGTCCTACTGTCTTATCCGGAGCCAGCGGTTCCCCGAAAGACTGAGCCACGAACTGCATAGACCGCAACAAATGGGCACAGACCTCTGACCGAGACGGGCCCACACAGAGAAAATCATCAAGATAATGCAGCACCGAGTGACAACCCGACTCGACCCACACTACCCATTCTAGAAAAGTGCTAAAACAGTCGAAGTAGAAAAAGGAAATCGAGCACCCCATTGGGAGGCTCAAATCCACATAATACTCCCCTTCGAAAAAGCACCCCAAAAGATGATGGAACAACCGGAACGCGGCCTCCACATCTGTCCTAGCCATAAGGGCCCCCGGGCCCGCGTCCCTCACCATCCGAACTGCCGCATCAAATGACACATACGACACGCGGCATAACTCCGCGTCAATGTCGTCATTTACCGAACCCCCATGTGGGTACGATAAATGATGAATGAGACGGAATTTTCCCGGCTCCTTTTTGGGCACCACCCCCAACGGTGAGACCCGAAGGTTAGGAATGGGCGGATCCTGGAAAGGGCCCGCCATCCTCCCCAAGGCAATCTCCTTATCTAGTTTTTCCCTTACCACCCCGGGATGAGTGGCCACAGACCTAAGGTTCCGGAAAGACAATACCGCAGGCCATTCCTGGAAAGGTATCCAAAAACCTTCCTCAAAGCCTGACAACAGTATGTCAGCTGCCTTCCGGTCCCTATATCTGTTTAGCCACGGGCGCATCGCGGCAACGACCACCGGCGTCCTCCCCTTTAGCGCCCATGTCAGACTTGTCCCCTGGCCTCCCTTTCTTGAAGCAACGAGAGGCGGGATGGTTACCCCCACAACCCGAGCATTCGTGTTTGAAACGGCAGTTTGCCCCCCATTTACACTGGGCGTCATTGAACTGCCAGCATGTACCAGACCGCCTAGGGGTGGCCGACGGAGCGGGGGATCCCATTCCGCCGCCCCCCCCCGAGAAAGGAGGACATTCCTCCTTGGGTTGAGGCCGGCGGGTCATAATGGACAACCAAAGACCAATGTCCATCTGATCCCATGTTAAAGTGGGACGCACGGCCATACGCTGACGGAACTGCTCGTCATAGCGCCACCAGTTCAACCCCCCATACACCCTACAATCCGTCCATATCTGGTTTTGGTAGCAGAACAAAGAGGAGCACTGATTTGGGTACTTCTCCCCGATCACACTAGCCAGGATCAAAAAGGCCCGTATCCAGTTACTGAAAGTTTTTGGTATCTCTCGGTAACGATACTTCTCCTTCTCCTTTTCGGACTCTTTCAAGTCCTTCTCCGGTGGAAGCACATCCTCCAAAGGTATGAGGGAGAATATCTCCAGATATTCCCCTTTCCATATCTTTTCCTTAACGTCCTGTTTGAGATGCAGGCCCAAGGGGCCCGACCAACACATATAAGACGCCCCGTGCGCTACCGGGGCCACTAGTGCCACCGGTTGCAAGGGGTCCTCTGATGACC
This sequence comes from Pelodytes ibericus, assembly GCA_036172795.1. Lineage (NCBI taxonomy): Eukaryota > Metazoa > Chordata > Amphibia > Anura > Pelodytidae > Pelodytes > Pelodytes ibericus. The sequence goes on along the minus strand of CM069857.1, from coordinate 229,834,681 downwards.
CCGCTACCGGAATCCCAAAGTCAGCTATCGGACCCCCGGCCAATGCCGTAGCAGTAGTAGGCGGGACCGGTAACTGAGGACTCGCTGGCGCAACTACAGGAAAGCCAGGGCTAGCCACTGGCAAGCCCGCCGCTTCCCAAACCCCCCTCAGCTGTGTATCAATGGTATGTGCAACCGTAGGACCGGCGGAACCCCCCGGCGCCGCTAACTGCAATAACACCGCCTGCAAGCCACGTAGCAACCCATCCCAAGCAGGCGACAAACTCAGAGCCGGCGATAAAATCCCAGCACCCGCCACCCCTTCATCCCCAAACTCACCGGGATGGGGCACCAATCCAGTACCCGAGGAGCCGGCGGGCGAGAGACCCGTGACAGGCACCGATGATCCAGTCTGAGCAATGGCCTGTTCAATTGGCGACATCAAAGGTTGCAGTGCTGCAGGAATAGCGCTGGCAGCAGCCTGCTGCGGGGAAGAAACAGGTATATTGGCAGCCCTCCCTCCCCTGCCGTGACCATAGGGCTCAGTCACATAAGCAGCAGCTCCCTGAACTGCAGACATGGAGCGGGGTATCATTTTAACAAATATTTTAAATATATTATTAGGATCTAGGCGGTATAATATACACAGTTAGCTACCTTTCTAGTGTATTGATAAAGTAAGAGTTAACCTATCTTATTTTACTGTACCAACTCTAATAAATACAATGTAATAAATTATGCTTACCCTCCATAATAGTGTATGTCCTAGACTTTAATCTCAATTCTTACATACATTTTATTCATGTTATAACTATTTTTCTCTTCCTAACTAACCAAAAAATAAAATAAAGCTTTGTCGTAAGGGGATAATATCCTAATTTGGAATATATACTAAGAAGACAATCCTATCTACTATAGAGCATAAAGGGGAGCTACATACATTTTAGACAAACAAGGACAGAGCTTACAAGCTTACAATCTAGAGGGAGTGGGGGAGTGAAGAGGTCAAATAGGTAGTGAGTTTGTATTTGAGACAGTTTAGCTAGGTGGGTTTGGCCAGAGATTAATTAATGTGTGTTCTTGTTGGATGAATTGTAAGCTTCCTTATTCCTAACAGTATTTGGGGACAATGAGAGCTAAGTGGAATTGGCTAAAAGTTAATTAATGGGTGTTCGCTTCCTTAAAAAGGTGAGTTTTGTGGATGTGAGCTCCACAGAAAGAGGGAAGCATGGATAAAGTTTTGCAGGAGCAAGTGGGAGGAAGTGATGAGGTTGGAGGAGAGCTTTAGTCCATTTGAGGAACGTAGTGGTTGTCCAGTAGTATCGTTAATGAAGGAGACAATGTAGGGAGGGACTGAGGAGTGGAGGACTTTGTAGGTTTAAGATAGAGTTTTAAATTGTATTGTAGACCAGAGCAGAAGCCAGTAGAGGGATTTGAGGATTGGTGCAGCTGATGTGGAGCGACGAGTGAGAAAGATGAGCTTGGCAGCCTCAAATAGGTAAAATTCTCAGCGTTGATTTAGGGAAATTAAGTTGGGTATTGATCAGACATCCAGGTAGAGATGGCCTACAGGTGTCATGACATTGAGGGTGAGATCAGAGGAGGAGAGATAGATTTGAATTTTCCTAGAAATGGAAAAAAGCAGAGGGCCAAGAGACCCATCCTTTCGGAACACCAACAGATATATCAATCACATGTCTGTACTATTGTGTGGCCCTTTTAACAATGTGCATGCATTACTATACATATTGAACAGAGAGCACATAAAGTGTCTTTCCTATCACAATGCAGTATTTGTTATCTTATCTTGTTGGATTTCTGTGGGCTCAACTGTATCAGTCTCTAAATTGTACAATGTAATCTTTAAAAATATAATGGTAAGGTTGTAAAATGTTTGTGAGAGAGTATTATAGAAACTGATGTAATAATCACACTTTGCCATCATGACCTTGTGGAATTGGCAGGTGTATCATTAGTGGTCTATTACACAACCAGGTTATCACAGCAGTTCATGTGTTTCCCATGGCCTGGAGTGCTTAACTGAGAACATATGAATTCTAACAATGCCTCATGCTGTCGAGAGTATTTCTTGCTTTATTTTTCTGTGGAATTGTAAAACTCCTTGTACTTTATCAGCTGGTTGTCTAGCTTCCTCGCTATGCCTTCATTATAGTACATGATAAACTAGTGATCCTGTAGCTTCCTCATTAAAAAGTATGATTAACTAGTCTTTCATTTCTACGCCCAGTTTTTAGTAGCAGTAGTTTCTTACTTATGGTATATTTGTTGAGATCCATATTATAAATGCAAAGAAGAAATAGAAATAGTATAGTATACAGCTAACAATAAAGTAAAATAATGTGTTATTTTAATAAAAAAATCAACTGCATAATCTTGGGTATAGTTTTGATACATAATAAAGTTAATTCCGTTGCAAGTTGTTGTGACACTAATTCTTATCCCAGAGTGTCAGGGCCTTTACCAGGTCAGGTAGGAGCTTCAGTGCAGGGATAGTGGGGTGTCTGGTTGCATGTGGTTATTCATTGTGCAGGGTGAGAACAGATATAGAAGCAAAGAGATAAGGATTGGAATAAGGACTGAACCTGAGACAAAAGGAGACTTTAGCAAGGTGCTAAAGAATAAAAAAGGGGTTGAGAAGGGACTGCAGTATAAAAAAATAGCTTTAGCAGGGACTGTAGACAAAGCAGAGGTATGGGGTAGAGAGAGAGATAAACAAGGATGCAGCCTGAGTAGAGTGACTAAAGCAGGAACACCCCAGAGAGGGTGACTGAAGTAGGAACACCCTAGAGAGGGGGATTGAAGCAGGAACACCCTAGAGAGGGTGACTGAAGCAGGAATAATCTAGAGAGGGTGACTGAAGCAAGATTGGGCATTTGAAGGGAGCAACTTAGCTGAAGAAATATTGCTGTAACCAAAGGGCCTCAGGAGATGCTGAAAAACATCCCCTGGCTGGTTGAGTCTTTCAGGTTCAGTTTCACAGTTCCTGGAGAGTGTAGAAATTCAAAATGAGCTTTGTTTAGGAACAGAAGAAGCAGCTTTCAGAAGTCAGGCATCCAACTTCAATGCAAAAGCCCTGTTTGCAATAAACTGCAGGTATTTAACAAGGATGTGTCCACTTGACACCAACAGAGGGGAAGGAATACAAGCAAACAAAAGTTAGGGAGGCCTCAAGAGGAGGAAGGAGGTATATAAGCACAAACATTAGTCAGGAGGTCAGGCTAGAACCCTGACGCAGAGGTATGCTAATTTTTCTACTTTGACATTTGGAGGAAAAAGTAGCTTTACCTATGCTATGCTTGGAAACAAGAATGTCCAGTGCAATGCATGCTGATTCCAAATGCTTACAATCCATTCCCTCCCCAGTCTCTTGACATGAGAGATCAGTGAGAACTGGTAACAGGATATCAGACTTCTCTCATCTCTAGAGGTTTCCCCTTTTCCCTGACAGTGACTTTCAAATTTTGGTCACTTCAGCAGCACCCTGTATTAAATATACCGTTTTAGGGTTTGCTCCCCATTGTCTAGTTTTTATATGAATATTTGAAGCTTGACCAGCTTTTGGGTGCAGCCTTCCACCCACCCCCAGGGGCTCTATATATTAAATTCTAATGTTGAACCCATCAGTATTGGAGTACTTTGACAGAGAAGCTGTGGTGTATTTTGGTTTTGTGCTGCCCTAGGCAGACTAAATTCAGCCGCTCCCCCTCCTCCACCCACATTGCAAAACCTGGACCTACCCCAGGACATGCCTCACCACTCACATTGCATATCCAGGATTTACCCCTGCATCCCAGGACATGACTCATCACACACATTTCACATCCAGGACTTACCCCTGGGGGATGGGATGGGACAGTTGTTTGCGACTGCTTCACAGCAGTCACTTCATGACAACCTCTCGTGCGATTTCTAGTTCATCATATGAGAGGTCATGGCAGAGAGTTCCTCACGGGACAGTTAATGGCAGGATCGCGTGCAAGATTAGTATTGTTACTATTAGGGGTTAATATTAGAAGTTAAGATTAGTGTTAGTATTAGGGGTTAATTTTAGTAATAGGGTGTTAGTATCATAGTTTAGGGTTAGTATTTGGAGTTAGTATGTGGGTTCAGGGGGTTAGTATTAGGGTTCGGGGGGTTGGTATTGGGTGTGGGGGTTAGTATTAGGCTGGGGCATTGCTAGGTCTCCAAAAGATCTGGGTCTAGAGCCTATGACAGATTTGTTAGAGGTGGAGTAAATAAGCTCACATGCTTAGCCGGCATATATACATAAATTTAAGACAAATAAATTTGATCCCTATGAACAATAGGTATATATCAGGGCTCAATAAATCCCAGCCACCAGGAAATTATACCTGGCACGTGGTTAATGTTGTCCCTGCATGGCGCCCTCACCACTGGGATCATTTTATTTATTATTTATCAAAATTGCTGACTTGTGTGTAAGTGGATGTGACTGAAAGTGTGTGTGTGTGTATGACTGACTGCATGTGCATGTGACTGACTGTATGTCGGACTGTGACCGAATGTATGTGTGTGTCTGTCTGTGACGGACTGTATGTGTGTGTGTGTGTGTATGTGTGTCTGTCTGACTGGGACTGACTCCACAGAAATAAAACTCACAGTAATGTGCAATGTGTGAGTATAGCACAGACCCCACAGCAATAAAACTCACGGTAATGTGCAGGGTGTGAGTGTATCACAGTCTCCACAGCAATAGAACTCACAGTAATGTGACACACAGAGACACACAATCCCACTTACACACATCAATTTACATCAAACACACTCATAATATGCCATAATATAGGGGATATCACACATACCCCCTCTCACACAGACTTACCTTCTGCCACTCAAACAAAATTACACTCTGCCACTCACACGCATACACATGCACACTCATAACTCTGTCACTCACTCACACTCTGCCACACTCACACACACTTACACTCTGCCACTCACACACACACACACTCACATTCTGCTACTCACACACACTCTGCCACTCAAACACACTAACTCTGCCACTCAAACACACTCACTATGCCACATACACACACTTAAACGCACACTCTGCCACTCACACTCTGCCATTCAGACACACTCACTGCCACTTGCACACTGCCACTCACACACACTTTGCCACTCACTCACACTCTGCCACCCACACACATTCTGCCACTCACATACACTATGCCACTTACACATACTCTGCCACTCACAAACACCATGCCACTCGCGCACACTCTGCCAGTCACACACTGCCACTCACACACACTCACTCTGCCACCCACACACACTCACTCTGCCACCTACACACACTCACTCTGCCACCCACACACACTCACTTACACTCAGTTTACATAAACAGTACAGTTGTAGTATTTCTTTATATATAATAGTCTTGCCCCAGCACAGATATTGTGCTTACCTAGCAGTTCAGGACCCAGACTGTTGCAGCATGGAGGAAAAATTGGGTATAGGTCAGCTATTGATTTAGTGTGAGCAGGTGGAGCCAAGAACGAGGGGACGGGGCTGAGCAACAGGGAGCGGAGCCTGGCGCTGTCCAGAATCCAGATTGCAGCATGCAGAGGCTTGAAGGGGCAGGGCCGAGCACAAGGGGGCAGAGCCAAGCACAAGGGTAGTCTCCATTTGGGGTGATGGAGCGGAGATCAAGGGCTTCAGCCCCAGTAGCCCCTCCCCTAGCAACACCACTGGCAGGGGTGTTGCTAGGCTCCAAAATGATCTGGGGCTGCAGCCCACAGTTTAAATTGTACTTATAATACAGGCATGTGTCACGGTAGATAGGTAGACAGACAGAGGTACTGAATGCACGGGCTAAATGGACAAATACAGGATGTATAAGTACTATCTAGCCTATGTAGACAAATACAGGTTCAGATAGAAGATACATAAGTAGATACAGGTATAGGATGCATAGGTACAGATATAGGATAGACAGAGGTACAGGATGCATAGGTACAGATATAGGATAGACAGAGGTACAGGATGCATAGGTACAGATATAGGATAGACAGAGGTACAGGATGCATAGGTACAGATATAGGATAGATAGAGGTACAGGGTATATATGTACAGATATAGGATAGATATAGGTACAGACACAGGAAATCTGCAAGGTACAATGCATATCATTAGGCATAAACAATAGCTTATAGCCAACTGCAGTCTTCTCTAGGGAGGTGTTAAGAAATGTTATTATATGTTAGTGTTGAAATGTGTATTATCTAATCAATAAGTGTTTACTGTCCTGAGAGCCATCTATTGTCTCTTGTAGTCATGATGTCTGTATCTTAAGGTGTCATGTTTAATTAGGATATCTACTACTGTATTGAATTACCCGCTTTAAATTAGGTTTTACATTGTTTGTGGTTTACCATGTTATAATTAGTCCCCCTGTGCCTACCCCTAGTCATATTTGTCTGTATATAGGTTAATATATGTTATATTTGTCCGTACATATATATGTTATTAAATGTTAGTGTTGAAATGTGTTTTATCTTATCAATAAGTGTTTACTGTCCTTTGAGCCAGCCATTGTCTGTTGTGGTCAGGATGTCTGTATCTTAAATTGTCATATTTAATTAGGTTATGTCCTACTGTATTTAATTACCTGTCTTAAATTATGTTTTATATTGTTTGAGGCTTACCATGCCATATTTGATGTCATATTTGACTGTGTATATGTCTGTGCTTTTTCACAAATAAATGTTCATTCTTGCCTAACTGCTAGTGGTCCTGCCTACTTTTTGGGAACAGAAAGCAAGGTGCCATTCATGTGCAGGCCGATTTGAGTTACACCGAACTTGTCCTCCAGCAAGCTCACTATATGTGGGTAAATTTGGATTTTACATACTTGTATTCTTCTATACCCCATGAATTAGGTATCAACTCTGTTTGGTTCTTTCTTCATAATTTATTTGGGTATTCTGTACCAATTCAGACTTTCCTTATTGATGCCATTGGATTTCTGCTGTGCTGCAACTACTTTACCTCTGATGTGGCTTTCTACCTCCAAAGACATGGTACTGCCATGTAGGCACTCTTCGTGCCATCACATGCCAACCTATTGATGGACTGATGGGAATATGTACACACACACCTTTGGAAGTGGCAACACCCATCGGGAGTCTGTGTAGTACGGAAGATATATATACAATCTTATTTTTATTTGGGCAGTCAGTAGTAAGGACTTGAAGTGCTATGTAGATTATATTACAAACAATAATTTCAATTTACAATTCACAAGTAACATTTATAGCAATGAAATTGTATCTTTTGATCAATCTTGCAAGAGAACAGTGAAAACGGGAGTATTACCAGCATGAATTATTGAAACTCAATAGCTGACAATATGTTATTCTTTGATTCAAGGTGTCATACAGCACACACTTTTACAGCTGTCTCCATAGGCGAGCTTACTTACTTGAGACATAACTTTTCTTCTTCTAATACTTTTGAAACTAAGGTAAAACTGTTAATGAAGCATTTCCTTGAATATAAGACGGCCCTGATTATAAGACAACCCCCAAATTTTGGACATTCCTTTAGGAAAAAAATCAAAAAAGCCTGAATATAAGACTACCCTACAGGAAAAGGTTTAACTTGTATATATTCACATGTAAATTGCTTTTTTATATTTAATAAAAATTATGATATAAAAATTTAATTACTTGTTTTTATTTCTTTTTATGTGCCAATGCTGCCCCTACCGCTCAGACTTGCCCAATGCTCCCTCTCCCCCCCAGACTCCAATGCTCTCTCCTCCCCCTAACGCTCCCTTCTCCTCCACCCAACGCTCTCTCCTCCCATCCCCCCTCCCTCCAACGTTCTCTCCTACCCCAATGCTCTCTCCTTTCCCCTCCCTCTCCCCAACACTCTCTCCTCCCCCAGTCCCACCCTGGTGGCTAGTGGGGGCAGCTGGGGGATGTCTGCATTATACGCATTACAACTCCCTACGGATGTGCCGGGCAGCAGCAGAGGATGTCTCTGCGCATTGTGCTGACATCCACCGGCTGCTTGTGAGGGGGATCCAGGTCCCGAACAGCACACGTCTTCTACAAACATAAGAATTTGCTTGTAATTTTGCTAATTGCAATGCACAAATAATTTTGCAAGCTCGATTGAGGTGGCTTTAAGAAGCTCAGTGACATAACTTCTATCAAAACCTATCAGTGAAATGTGAAGTCAAAAAGGAAACTCCCAGCAGTAGGCCATTGTTAAATTTCTGAGCTGGCAAAGTTTTACAAAATATATAATTGGTTTTCTAGTTAACTGGTATTTTCCTTTGAAGTTGTATAATGACTACTGATGGATTGCAGTAAAAAGTATGATGAGTTTCCCAAATTATAGCAATTAAATCAAATGGGTATTAATAAAATTTAAAAAAAAACGTCTTTAGTAAACTTGGTATCCACAGATATGCTGGCTAGATGGGAAATTTGCGAAAATTGCAATTTAAAGAGTTATATTTGGCAAGGGTTTACCAGTTGCACAGCTATCAAAACATGACTGGTGACCTCACTGTAAAATTCAGCTGAAAAATACTAAATTTGTTGAGTTGCTGAAACAGGGATCAGTTTTACAAGTATTTTGTTTCTCATTACATGGTTTTTACGTTTTCTAATGTGTACGATAAAAATCAAACAGCAGATAATAAAATAACTGATGTAATGTAACATCCCAAATAAAGCTCTATTATTTTTTTCTGTCTGGATTTTAGTATTATTTATTTTTGCAAAACCGCAAAGACAAAATATAATAATGTTTTACATGGTAATGTTTAATAGTTAACTTGAGATTTCCGTTAATCTCAGTGTATCATTAAATGTGTGTAAAATCTATCTCCATTGATACATTGTGTGGAGTTTTATGGATTATTATTTGTGTTACGGTGATTCTCAGGGCCAGAAAATATGAGACAGGAGGCACTGTAGTAGTTGAAGACTAGATTACAACAAAGTAGCTTTGTGGTAACTGGACTGTTTGTAGTTTCATATGCTGAGCCGTTGTAATGCCAAATAATCCAAGGCTTAAAATTCTTATTCAGAATCACTGGTTAGGTGTAATAAAAAATCACTTATGAACAATACTGTGGCATTTCTAACTATCTATTAGAGTAGAGAAAGTGTGGCCACAGCACTAAGTCTTGTTGGAGGGGTACCATTTCCAAAACCTTATGTACACTCCAGGCATTGTTCAAATGTATCCATTGCTACTTCTCCTGGAAGGATATTCCAAGTATTTACCTTTAAAATAGTACCGTATTTGCCCGATTATAAGACGACCCTGATTATAAGACGACCCCCCAAACTTTGGATATTCCATTAGGAAAAAAACTAAAAGCCTGAATATAAGACTACCCTATAGGAAAAAAGTTCAACTTGTATATATTCACATGTAAATTGCTTTTTTAATAAAAAATTATGATATCAAAAAATGTATTTCTAGTTTTTATTTCTTTTTATGTGACAATGCTGCCTTTCTCTTTCCCTTGCCCCCATTTTTCTCTCTCTCCCCCCTCCCCTTGTCTGTCTCTTAACCCCCTCACTCCCCTTGTCTCTGTCTCTTAACCCCTTCCCTCCCCTTGTCTGTCTCTTAACCCCCTCACTCCCCTTGTCTCTGTCTCTTAACCCCTTCCCTCCCCTTGTCTGTCTCTTAACCCCCTCACTCCGCTTATCTCTGTCTCTTAACCCCTTCCCTCCCCTTGTCTCTGTCTCTTAACCCCCTCCCTCCCCTTGACTCTGTCTCTGCCCCCCTCCCTCCCCCCTGTCTCTCTGTCCCCCCTGTCTCTCTGTCCCCCTCCCTTCCCCTTACCTTGATCCCTGGTGGCAAGTGGGGGCAGCCGGGGGATGTCTGCACGATACCTGCAGACATCCTCCATGCTGCCCGACACGCAGTCTATTATGACGGACAGCTGTCCGTCATAATAGTCTGCCGTGTCGGGCAGCATGGAGGATGTCTGCACGTATCGTGCAGACAACCCCCAGCTGTCCGCTTTTCCCTGGTGGCTAGTGGGGCAGCAGAGGATGTCTGCGCGACGAGCGCAGACTCCCCTGCTGCCGCCCGGCACGCTCGCCGGGACTTCTGTGACGAAAGCGGAAGTACCCGGCTTCTTCACAGAAGCCCCGGCGGTCGTGCCGGGCGGAAGCAGGGGAGTCTGCGCTCGTTGCGCAGACATCCCCTGCTGCTAGAGAGGGGGATCCAGGTCCCCTGCAGCTCTGCTGGGGACCTGGATCCATGTCTTATAATCTGACCTCAATTTGAGGTCAGATTATAAGAAGACCTCGATTATAAGACGAGGGGTAGTTTTCAGATTTTTTTTTCTGAAAAAAACCTCGTCTTATAATCGAGCAAAAACGGTATTTTGTCCACCTTCTAATTTGATATTGTTCCCTCTTGTTCTATTACTTTTCATGTCATTCTACTAATATTCATACCATTGTGGTATCTTCATTTCATACTACTAGGTTTAATATCATACTACTTCTTGTTATAACATTTTAGTAACTTCATATCAGTCTAGTACTCTTCATATCTTTCTAGTACTCTGTATTATTCTAGCACTTTAATATTATTCAAGTATTTGGAATTTCATTATATTACTCTTTATATCTTTATAGTACACTTCATACCATTCTAGTATCTTCTTATTATAGTATTACTCTTTAAGTAATGTCATATCATTCTAGTATCCTTCATACCCTTCTAGTATCTTCAGGGGAAATTCTGTTTGGGCACAAGGGTGGCACAGAAATGATTGGGCACAGAGATGGCCCGAAAATGCTGTTTGAGCACAACATGACAAATAAATTCAGTTTGGGCAAAAAGATGGCACAGACAAGCTATTTGGGCATAAACATGGCAGTGACAAGCTGGTTGGTGTGTGAGTTTAGTCAGGCCTAGGGCAGCACAAAACCTAGTAGTCATAACATTTAGTAACTTCATACTATTTTAATACTTTTCATATAATTCTACTAATCTTCATATCATCCTAGCACTCTTTGTATCATTCTAGTACTTGCATATCATTCTAGTATTTGTCATATCATTGTACTGCTGTTTGTATCATTCTAGAAGACCTGTACCAGTGATTCCAGGGATCTGTCTAGAGTCTTTGGTGGTTGTTAGCTACAAGTTGATGCTGTTTTGGTCTTTAAAGCTGCACATATTGGTTCTTTTTTGTTTCCTCATTTAATATTTTACCTCTAAATTGTACACTTCACTGTATGCGAAATGATACTATTAATAAGCTTAATTTCACCAAACGCAACCCTAGACTTAAACCTAATTTTTGGGATATGGATAACATGGATATTGATACTTTGTCCATTAATACTACAGAAATATCAGGTATTATTATTTAGGTTTAAAAAGGAACAAAATAGAGATGTACTTAATTATTTTATTAGTTACATTTCATTATGATTTACAGTGGGAATGTTTGCACCTCTACTATAATTTCATGGAAAGCTCATTTGCTGTTCCGGTAACTGTCCCGGAGGAACATGACCAGTGATTTCCATCATAAAATATGCAGAATTTTTGGAATTTAATAATTCTTACAAAAGGGAAATGAAACCATGTATAGTTGGTCTTCTAAGGACTTTACTAAATAACCAACAACTCTATACATCTTCAAAAATAAAAATCAGGATTGAATATGTGGTGGAAATATCGACAAATAGCAACTTATGTCTTTGAAAATAAAACTTTTATTATTTGTTTTTGCAACAGCTAAGTAAGTCAAGTTCCCTGAAGCTATCACAAGTATATTATTTTAAGTGAACACTATTATCTGCCCATGACTAAATTAACTATTATACGTATAGGTACATCAAAGCATTCCATGCGTGAATTTCTGCACATTAAAAATTCTATTGCGTATGGAATGTTGACACGTTTACGTTTTTCACACCATGTAATTGTGTACTTAGGTGTTTTGTTGAAATCACGTACATAAAAATTACACACTGGTAAATCCCTGAGCCTGATTTTCCTGTACGGCACAAAAGGAGACAAGTCTCCTGCTTTGTACTCTCTACAGAAAATAAATATAGGAAATGTTTCCATAATAACAGTCATCCAACATGTTGTTACCAATCTATCTGTTTACTCCTTAGCCCTTTTAAAAGTGATGTCTTAGTCACCTGTCTGACACTGTTTAAATTGTATTGTGGGGATAATAAGGTGCATGCTTAACTCTCTAATGACGTATTAAGATGTGCGTATTCCGTCCTTGCAATAAATAAAATAGAGAATAATTATCAGAATTATAACCAGAAAGTCTGAAAGTAATATTATTATAGCAATAAATATCAATAATAAGTACTTATATATAGTTATTATACTTATATATATATATATATATATAAAAGAGGAAATATAAAACTATAAAAAAAAAAATGGTGATGTCTGCTTGTTTAAATTCATTGTATCAGTGTGCTCCTGTCAGACTAAGAACAGGTAGGCCCAATGTGGAAGAGAGTATGTACATGAGGTAGAGAGCCTTGCTTGTTAGCTTAGGATCTAGAGAGACTGGGGGACAGGGGACACACAAAAAGAAAGAGAAGGTCAAAGAAGAAGGTCAATCGGATACAACTGTATCACCCAGTAAACAAAATAAAATCTAGATGGCTACCTGCACAATAAACTTACGTTGAGGAGAAAAGATATTTCAGATCCCAAATGATGGAACAAACAACACTGTATCTTCAGTAAACCAGCAGAAAGCCCTTTTTTCACATTATACAGTGTTGCTTATGTTGAAGTATAGCTTTATGTGAAAATATATTAGCGAACTATTGCAAAGTGCTTCATGATTGAGTTTTATGTTTATAGTAACAGTATTTGGAGACAGCTTGAGCTAGGTGGGTTTGGCTAAATTAGGAAGCTTAATTATTAAGCTTCCTTATTTTTAACAGTGTTGGGAGAAAGTGAGAGTTAGGTGGATTTGGATAAATGAATGAGCTTTCTAACAACATGAGTAGTTAGCTTCCTCAAAGAGGTGAGTTTTAAGGGACTTTATGAAGTATGAGAAATACTTCATAAACTTCATACTTGAGTATGAGAAATAGAGCTGGATGCTCTGCTGAAGTGAGTTCCAGAGAAAGGAGTTAACTCGGATTACAGTGGGAAGAGGTGACTGGGTTGGAGGAGAGCCTTCCTTAGTCCACTTGAGGAATATAGCGCTCATGCTCCACTTATAGTGCACAGAATTTTAAAACAGAATGATTTTGATCTTTAGCTAACAGGGCACTATTCTTTCATTGTATTTTTACAAGTTTATAAAAAGGACATTGTAGGGTTTTTAAGGTACACCCAGGCCAGCAGTGTAACTGGAGTATCACCCCAGGCCACAAATATTACATGAATTTTAACAACAAAAGGAATTTGGAACCAATAATGAGAACAAGCAATTAGCTAATAAAGAAAGGAATCCAACGTTTGAAGTTAATCCCTTTTGGTAGAGAGATAATGGAATAAACTGTGATGCTCTTTACGTCATGTTATTTTGTTGCTGAAATTGTTAAACCCTCTTTATTGAGTTTTCTTAATCACCCCTAAAAAAATAATCCAGATTAGTCAAATTAAAGGCTTTCAAACTTCACAGTACTTTTTATTCCTAATAATATGTCTGGTAGTCCCTTTATACCTCAAATATGGATCCTAAAAATTTAGATGGTACTTGTTCTGTTGCTATAGAAACAGAAAACTGTGAATAGGCTGAACTGATTCAGAGACAATAATCAAATGTATTGCAGTTTAACCATCACTAACCATCATGCTGGTCCTGTTTTTATGTTCCTTGCTGTGTGCTGAAATACAACGGCATGGGTAAAAATTCATCCTTGATGCAGCAGCATTTTCTGCAAGAAAAACAGTTTTCTCCACCCACGGGTACAGATGTTGTCCTAGAAAATATATACTGAATGCACTAGTTCTCTAACAGATGTGCATAATATTTAGCATTAAAATATGTGCGCCATACACTGCATTTACACACAATTAATTCTTGCAAAAATATATCTCATTGCAGGGAACCACAGATAACGAGTGACACATCTGATCATATTTAATCTATATTGCAGAAGTTAAATATTAGACATGAGGTATATGTCAATGATTTGACTAATATAGTATACATATGTGTATTTCTATATTTATCGTAAACTCATATTCTATGTGAATTCTACATAATTCTTTCAGTATACTCTGAAACCCACTCTGGATTTGTTTAGTATTTTTTAAATGCAGGCCTTTATTTTCTGTAGTTAACTTAAAAAACGAAGATAGGACCAATTCTCAGTGTGTTGGTAGCCATTTTGAAATTGCATCGTAATTGCTAGACTATGTTTAAATTATGCTGAACTCATAGAGCACTTTACTAATTTTCTGATTCTGATTGACTTGCATTGCCTTGAGAAGTTCTTATGTAAATAAAAAATAAAGTGTTGTTTTGTATATAAGGCCTGCTGTAACTGCACGGCTACCCAGGCTTGGTAGCACCTCCTTAGCCCCCAATTAATGTTCACCATCCACCCAGCAAGTCTTTCCTGGATCCTTGCTCTTTGTACCCAAATAGAAGACAGGACCACTAGCCGTTAGGTACAGCAAGAATTAACAACTACTTTATTTGTGAACACAGCACAGATTTAAAAAACACAAACATGACATCAACTGGGGGAGGCACAGGATAAACTATTTATATTATGGTAAGCCTCAAACAATAGAAAAATGTATTTAACCCCTTCGCGTCCTTATGACGAGTTAACTCGTCATGAGAGCCGCAGCATTAGCGACCTTATGACGAGTTAACTCGTCATGCAGTCTAGCCGGCGGTGCGCTCCGTGTGCACCGCCAGCTAGTCTGCAACGGGTCCAGGACTAAGCCTCGCACCCGAGGCAAAGCTCCTGGACCCGATCGGTGGATTTCCGGGCATGTGATCACTCAATCACCGCGATAACATGCAAATTAGATGCAAAGTCAGTTCACACACTGACTTTGCCTCTTATTCACTCTCTGTGCTTCACATTCTTATAGTGAAGCACAGAGAGTGACCTGTAAATAAAAATAAATAAATAACATACACAGAGGTAAAAAAAAATAATTAACCCTTTCATTGCTGATCACAGTTTTTAAATGTGATCAGTTTCTTTCCACTTTATGGCCCTCATTTAGTTTTTTTTTAACAATTAATTTTTATTTTTACAATTTATAAAGTTTTTTTTAATAAATAAAGGTAATTTTAATATATTTCTTTAATAAAATTTAACCCCATCGCACTCTTCAGAGTTTTTTTTCTGTCTTTTTTGTTTAGGGGGGTTTGGGAACCAATATTTTTCTTTTTTATTAGTTAGTTAATTAGGGGGGATAAGTGGGTTAGTGTTGCATTAGTTGTGTAGCTTATTATTGGGAAAATAATGGGGAAAAACTTTTTTTTCCTCCAAAATTTCCTCTTTTATATGTATTTTTTAATACTAAAATGTAAATCATTTTTATGTATAGGGTATCAAAAGAAAGCTCTAACTGTCCTTTAAAAAACAACATATAACTTGTATGGGTACGTTAAATGAGAGAGAGGAAAATTATGTTTCAAAAACCGCATATTAAAAATTGAAAAATGCTCTGGTCCTTGGACCAGGAAAATCCCTGGTCCTTAAAGGGTTAAACAGGGAATTAGACACAGTATAACTTTACATAAAATAAACATGCCATCTTTAGATCCAGACATCCAGGCTACAAGGGACAATAGATGGCTCACAGGACAGTAAACACTTATTGATTAGATAAGTACACATTTCAACACTAACATATAATCACATTTCTTAACCTGGGGGAAACACAGTGAATGGGACAAAGGTTTGGTTCCAAGGGTACACATCTTGGCTGACATCCTGAATGAGCCTGTGTTTAAAGTTCAGTTGAAAAGAGGGTTCCACTGGTGGCCTCAAAGTGTGTACCCCCAAACTAAGACAGGGTCCATAGTCCACAGGGAGTCTTCTGGATGTCAAGACTCACTTTGTGACACCTGCTATCAAGCAAAAGTAGTATGGTCAGAGAGTAACATACAGTTACGGATTTTCTTCCCCCGATATGGTTGCCATAATTTTTGGATCAAAAGGTGGAAACCATATATATAAGATCTGGGGTGGCATTGGCAAGTCTGTGGAAGCATTGGCAAGTCTGAGGGCCAGATTGGTGGCATGCATTTAATCGGCCCCTGTATGTGGCATATTTAATGGGCCCCTGTATGTGGCATAATAAATGGGCTCCTCCATGTGGCATATTTACCTTATTTGCTCAATTATAAGACAAGGTTTTTTTGTGAAAAAAAATCTGAAAACTACCCATCGTCTTATAATCGAGGTCGTTTTATAATCTGGCCTCAAATTGAGGTCAGACTATAAGACAGGGATCCAGGTCCCCTACAGAGCTGCAGGGGACCTGGATCCCCCTCTCTAACAGCAGGGGAATGTCTGCGCGATGAGCGTAGACTCCCCCTGCTGCAGCCTGGCACGACTGCAGGGACTTCTATGATGAAGCCAGGTACTTGATGAAGCCAGGCTCATCGCGCAGACATCCTCCGCTGCCCCACTAGCCACCAGGGAGAATCGGGCAGCTGGGGGATGTCTGCATGATACGTGCAGACATCCTCCATGCTGCCCGACACGGCAGTCTATTATGACGGACCGGCTGTCCGTCATAATAGACTGAAGTGTCAGGCAGAATGGAGGATGTCTGCACGTATCGTGCATACATCCCCCGGCTGCCCCCACTAGCCACCAGGGAGAAACAAGGTGAGAGGGAGGGTGAGAGGGAGGGGGGAGGGAGAGAGGGACAGCGCTTGGGAGAAGGGGGGAGAGAGAGACAAAGCTGGGGGGAGGGAGGGGGAGAGACAAACAGCGTTTGGAGGGGGGGAGAGAGAGACAACGTTTAGGGGGAGAGAGGCTGCATTGGAAATAAAAACAAGAAATGCATTTTTTTATATCATCATTTTTTATTAAATATTAAAAAGCAATTTAGATGTGAATATATACAAGTTAAAACTTTTTTTTTCCCTATAGAGTAGTCTTATATTCAGGCTTTTAGTTTTTTTCCTGAAGGAATATTAAAAGTTTGGGGGGTCGTCTTATAATCAGGGTCGTCTTATAATCAGGGTCGTCTTATATTCGAGCAAATACGGTATTGGGCTCCTGTATGTGACATAATAATGGGCTCATAAATGTGGCATACTTAATGGGCTTGTGTATGTGGCATATTTAAGGGGCTGCTGTATGTGGCATACTTAACTGAGTCCTGTATGTGGCATATTTAAAGGGCTCCTGCGGATGGCATAATTAAATTGGGACATAATAATGGGCTCATAAATGTGGCATACTTAATGGGCTTGTGTGTGTAGCATATTTAATGGGCTCATGTATGTGGCATATTTAAATTTATTCTGCATGTGATACCACATGTTTAGCCTACATTATATTTCACTAATATGCTTGTATTCAGTATATGTTTTGGACTCAATAATACTTAATGGAACTGTATAACTCAAACATTATTTTTAATGTGAATTCAGAGAATACAAAATGATTGAAAAGGACATTAAAAAAGGGAAATTTTAACTTTTTCACGATTGGTTGCTGGGGGTGAGCGCAAATATAGCTCCTCACTAAAGGCGCTACAAGGCTAATGCCCCATGCTACAGGGCTATGAATGAGAATGAAATCTGCAGTGGTTACCATATCAGTCCAATTAAGCATCTTATGAGCTAAATAGAGTTTGAGTATGAGTCAGTAGAGATCCACTACCAGGCAACTTGACATGTTAAGCATCGATATCAACATAATCCAGAATCTATTTGGAAGACTTGTGACACTGTGCAGAGTCCATGCCCTCAAGAATTTACGCAGAGGTAAATTAGAGTTTAACTAAGTACTGAAAAGGTGTAAACATATGTGTGAAAAATAAAGAGATGGATGTAGATGTATTTAGTTACATGTGACAAGATGAGGTTTTGGATCTCATCTTGTGAAAGGAAAAAAAGAACTGAATGGAATGAAAAGAAGAAAATCCCCTTAAATCCATAGAACTTGTTAAAATACTTGGCTCAGAATATTGGAACTAAGTGAGAAACTTGGAAAGTTGGTTGAAAAATTGTGTTTATTGTGTTACCATGGTAGCAGTATGGGTAACATGCAATCCTGTTTTACCACTGTACAGCTGGGGATTAGGCTTCTTTGCACCAATGTACAGAAAAAATATTAGCAACACCCATTGAACTTATTAGATGAACATATAAAGGGGCCATGACAGACAATAGAATTTTAGAATATGATTAATGAGCTAGGAACACATATAGATGTGTTGTAGATATTTGAAAGTCCCTTCATTGGTAACTGATGAACTTACATTTCATCATGAGTTTGTGAGTGTAGCTGTTCTTTATATTATATACACCACAATTATATGTTTTTTTGCTTTAGGTTTTCCCTGTATATACCCATGCTCACCTATGTATGTGTATATGTGTAAAAGGGCAGTACAGGAAATTAAAATGGATAGGTGCTGTAAAAAAAAAAAATGTAAAAAAAAAGGGGGAGGGGGGGGAAGGGGGGGTTGATCTTCCTCCAAAAGTGTATGTGGTTGTTCAAAAGTAGATAGAGCCTGCAGAGCTTTAGTGGCATTAGAAACAAGCACACTACTCTATTGTTTTTTCTTTACCCACAACTTTATTTTCCCATTCACTGTTTTTATGGCCCTTTATTCTCTATGGTTCAGGACCTTTTCCTAGTTGGTCTGAGTATCTTCTAAGCCTGTGACGTAGAGTGTAAAAGGTTTGTAATTTAATTTATTCTCATGTTAATCATGTTTGTTATTACATATTCTTGGTGAATTATGCACACCTACTTCTCAACTCCACTTAAATTAGATCAGAAATGTGCAGAAAATGTCTGTAGGTATACAAAAAAATCGATGATTGCTATACGCAAATAACATGCTGGTCCTCCACCCACAGTTTGTTAGGCCAGCATCATTTACATGTTAACCCCTTCGTGACGCATGGTGCTTGCGTCCCAGATAACATAAGCACCAAATTGTCACGTTTTGTTCCTGGCCACTGATCACAATGTGATCACTAGACAGGAACACTATGGCAGAACCTGTGGGTCCCTGCCAAAAGATCGTTTATACAGATTTATGCAGAATGCCTACATCAACTCACACTGGAAAAAATCCAGTGCACTATACAAGCAGTAGTCTTCCACTTGCACCAAAGTGAGTTTGGGGACTAGACTGTCCCTTTAACTACACAAACATCTGAATGAGGTAAAAGACAGTACAGAGAATTAATCCAAAGAGGATATTGAAGTAGCTAATCGTGTAAGAAGAAAACACCCATACTTATAACTAAGACTGAGCAAAGAAAATGTTGCTAAGTTATGATGTTACCAAAAGGTGATATAGACATAGGGGGGGGGGTGAGTACCTTTGCTTGCATCATGTTATTCATATTCATGGATGCCTGTGTGTAGGGTTTTTTTTGGGCGCCCCCAGGTAGGCGTGTTTAAATCACTAACTCCTCCCCTTTACAATTTCTGTTCCAGACATAACAATTTTTTTTGGGGGGGGGGGAGGGGGGGGAGGGTAGAACTAACTTTATTTTGATGAAAAGGACCAACACAAACTTGTATTTTAAATAAAGATAAATATTTGGCCATATTACTGTGTAGTGCTTTTATTTATTTCTGCAGTATCCTACTATTTCTATAATGCTCAGCTGCAACACTTTTGCTGACTAGCAGAGTTAGTTTTAACTACCGTTCCCATGATACCCAACCACACAAAGTCCCACATTAACCTGGCAGAGAATCATTAGAAAAGACGTACACAAGGAGGCAATATATAAAGTGCCCCCATGTCAAGTCACTCACATATCTCTCTCTTCTCATGACCCTCATGTTTATATTTATCTTTCTCCATTCCCTCATGTCTGTCTCTTTCTACCCGAACCCTAAATTCTGTCTCTCTCCTCAAACCCTCATGTCTGTCTCTCTCTCTCATTCTCTCTCTCATTCCCTCATGCCTGTCTCTCTCTTTCCATACCCTCATGCCTCTCTCTCTCTCTCTCTCTCCCTACACCCTCATGCCTGTCTCTCTCTTCCCACACCCCCATTTCTCTCTCTGTCTCCTCATACCCTCATGCCTGTCTCTCTCTCTCTCTTCTCATACCCTCATGTCTGTCTCTCTCTCTCATACCCTCATGTCTGTCTGTCGGGCTTTCATTTTTGCTTACTCGCGATCGCGTCATTAGGCCACGCCCCCTTCATTAGGTCACGCCCCTTTCAATGACGCGATCTTCCTGTGACTATAAATAACAGTCTGCAACAGACACAAATCGCTGAGTATTGTCTCTAGCAGCTGTTGTTCCTGACTCCTTAGCTCCAAGCTACCTTAGAGTATCTTGCTACTTTCATTTTGATTACCTGTTGCTGACCCGGATATCCTCGACCATTCTGATTTCTCCAATCCTGACCTTTGGCTTCCTGAATCGAATTGTGTACTTCTCCAATCCTCTGAATACGGACCGTCCCTGTTATCCTGCATTTTTCTCTATCACCTAATCGCAAGTACCTTCCATATCTTCAATCAAGTGTTCCATCATATTTTTTACTTTATACTTCAATCAAGTTACATATATTTTTCCATATTACTTCAAACTATTTATTTTTTCTCTGCAATCAATATCAGTCAGTTTTTCTTCTTTTTGCTGCTAAACTTTAATACAAGAATTGCTTAAACGATATACCTTGTGTGGATTGTCATTTATTTCTGAAGTTGAGTTTCCAAATATTCTTAAAGTCACAGCTACCCTGACAAAATACTCAGCCTACCAAATGGAACCAGCAGAAATGGCATCCCAAATTCTTTCATTAACTCAAAGAGTTGATCATCTCACTCAAAGTGTTCAGGATTTAAGTGTGGCACACGACCGCCTACTTTCATATACCATTGAATTGCAAAGCAGAAGTTTCACCACTCCACTCTCTGCTCCCCCAAGGGAATATCCAGAACCTTCTGTGTGTACCCCTGAAAAATTCTCTGGAGACAGATCCAAATACAGAGAGTTTATAAATTCCTTCTATTTTCCCTGAAACCCAGATCTTATCCAACAGACAGGATAAAGGTGTGTACAATTATCTCATTTTTAAGAGGTGAACCTATGTCCTGGGCTCATACTTTTTTGGAAAGAGATGACCCTATCATCGATTCATTAGACCTGTTCCTCACCAAAATGTCTCTTTTATATGAGGATCAAAACAAACAAGCCACAGCAGATATGACCATCCGCTCCTTGTCTCAAGGGAAACGTCCTGTTGAGGATTATATTGCTGAATTTAAGAGACCGTAGACACTGAATGGAACGATATTTCCTTAAGGAATCAATTCCGTCTCGGACTATCTGAAGCTGTAAAGGATGAATTAGCCAGGACTGTTCTTCCTCCTACTCTAGACGCCACAATGCAATTGTCCATCAACATCGACAGACGTATTAGAGAGAGGAAAGCCGAACGGTCCTCTACTAACAATCCTTGGAAGAGAGCTATAACCCCTGTGAAACAAACCGACAAGACTTCCCCGCCTGAACCTATGGAGCTGGGAGTTATTCGTGGTCCCCTTTCACAGGATGAAAATATAAGGAGGAGAACATTAAACCTCTGCATGTACTGTGCTTCCCCTGAACATTCTGTGGAAAATTGTCCTATTCTCTCCAGAAACAAGAGTGATAAGCACCTCTCTTACAGAAACCTTCTCTACATACCCCAGAAATCTCTTCCTCATCTTTCCCTCTCTCTCCTCTTACAGTGGGACAAAGAAAGGATACATACTGAGGCCATTCTGGACTCCGGGGCTGCTGGTCTCTTCATAGATCAAGACCTCGTGAAGGAAAAGAATATACCTCTAATAAAGAAGATTTCCCCTGTATCTATCCGACTTGTTGATGGATCCATGTTATCCTCAGGACCCACTACCTTCGAAACGATTCCTCTAAAGATGACAGTAAATCATCATCACATAGAATACATCAAATTTTATGTCATCTCTTCACCGTTATACCCTGTAATCCTTGGAATGAATTGGTTACATCTACATAACCCTACTATCAACTGGGAAAATCTTGAAATACAGCTCGATTCCCATTACTGTCAAAAGACCTGTTTCCTCCATACTCCACTTCTACAAATTACAGAAGAACAACTCATTCCTCCATGCTATTCTGATTTTAAGGAAGTCTTCTGTAAAAAAGAAGCCGAAACTTTACCACCACACAGGATATATGATTGCCCTATCGATCTGATTCCTGGGGCTCCCATTCCATTCGGGCATATCTATCCTCTGTCTGATAAAGAATTAGTCACCCTCAAGGAGTATTTGGATGAAAATCTACGCAAAGGATTTATCCGTCCGTCAACCTCTCCTGCAGCCTCTGGGATGTTCTTTGTCACAAATAAAGACAAAACCATCAGACCCATTATTGACTACAGACAACTTAATAAAATCACTGTAAAAAATCGTTATCCTCTACCGCTAATCCCTGAACTTCTTGAACGATTACGTACCGCAACCATCTACACCAAGATTGATCTTAGAGGAGCATACAATCTTATAAGGATAAAGAAAGATCACGAATGGAAAACTGCTTTTCGCACCCGATACGGGTTATTTGAATATTTAGTTATGCCATTCGGATTGTGCAACGCCCCTGCTACATTCCAGCACTTCATAAATGACACATTCCGGGATCTTCTAGATGTGTGTGTCATTATATACCTTGACGACATTTTAATCTATTCAGACAATCTAGAAGAACATCGGAAACATGTACGATGGGTGTTGTCAAGGTTACGGACTCATAGTTTGTACGCCAAACCAGAAAAATGTATTTTCGAGGTGACAAAAATCTCATTCCTCGGATACGTCATTACCCCCCAACAAGTACATATGGACGATTCCAAGATTCAATGTATACTCAATTGGCCCATACCTTCAAATGTGAAAGAAGTTCAAAGTTTTCTTGGATT
Organism: Pelodytes ibericus; assembly: GCA_036172795.1. Classification (NCBI taxonomy): domain Eukaryota; kingdom Metazoa; phylum Chordata; class Amphibia; order Anura; family Pelodytidae; genus Pelodytes; species Pelodytes ibericus. Next base: position 229,811,582 of record CM069857.1, on the reverse strand, counting down.
TGACAATTTTTATAGAAAGTTTATTAAAAACTTTTCTTCTATAGTCCAACCTCTTACTCTGCTCACCAAGAAAAATACTTATTTTGTCTGGAACCCCCAAGCTCAAGAGGCTTTTGAAGTTTTAAAAACAAAGTTCACTTCCTCTCCCATCCTCAAGATGCCCAATCCTTCTTTGCCCTACTTTCTCGAAGTTGATGCCTCTGATTTCACTCTTGGTGCTGTTCTATCTCAACAGAACACTTCCCAATCAGTCCTTCATCCTGTCGCCTTTTTCTCCCGTACATTGACATCTGTGGAAGTCAACTATCCTATAGGGGAGAAAGAGTTACTCGCTATAAAATCAGCTTTTGAAAATTGGAGGCATTTATTAGAAGGAACAGAGGTACCTATCGTTGTCTACACTGATCATAGAAATCTCGAATTCTTTCACAAGAGCAGAACACTCACCGCCAGACAGGTTCGTCTATTCTTCAATAGGTTCAATTTCCAGATTGTATATCGACCTGGATTTCGTAATAAAAAGGCTGATTCCTTATCCCGAATCCCAGGAGTCAAACCAGAAAATCTTACCTCTTCAGACATTCTACCACCCTCACGATTTATTGGTGTCCTTTCTTCCACCTTCATCAATCAACTCAAAACCTTCACAAAAAATTAAGCAACCAAGGATGATCTATCTGATTTACAACAGGAAGTAGGACTTTATTTCAAAGATACCAAACTTTATATACCTCCTTCTTTACGAGTAGACATTCTCCATATGTTCCATGATTCTCCTACAGCAGGACATCCAGGAGTAAAGAAAACAAATGAGTTATTAAAAAGACAATTTTGGTGGCCTAAACAAGGAAAAACCATCAAGGATTATGTATCTTCCTGTCCGACATGCCAAAAGAATAAACCAAGTCACCAACAACCCTTTGGGTTATTAATGAATCTACCTACACCCAATACTCCATGGAGTTCCATATCCATGGACTTCATAGTCGAACTACCTCCTTCCGATAAATTTACCACAATCCTGGTTGTTGTAGATAGATTTACAAAAATGGCTCATTTCATTCTGACAAATAAACTACCCTCTTCCAAAGAATTATCCTCACTATTTATTAATAACATCTTCAAATTACACGGATTACCTACCGAAATTATCTCTGACAGAGGAACTCAATTTACTTCTCATTTTTGGAGAGAACTCTGCTCAACTCTTCAGATATCACCCAAATTCTCCTCAGCATATCACCCTCAGTCAAATGGACAAACTGAGCGTGTCAATCAATGTTTAGAACAGTTCCTACGGTGCTACTGTTCTCATCTTCAGGATGACTGGTCTTCCTTCCTGGCCCTTGCTGAATTTTCGTATAATAATACTCTCCACTCCATCCATTCCGTCACTACAAAGAAACCCCACCGTTACTCACCAAATTTCAGAAATGGAAAAGTTATTCGAACAACTGAAAACTAACCTCAACAATTCTCTCCAAAGCCATAAAAAATTTTATGATCTTAGAAGACGACCAAGTCCTTCATATCAGATTGGTGATGCTGTACTTCTCTCTACTAAGAATATTCGTACTTCTCGACCTTCCAAGAAATTGGACCAATTATACATGGGACCTTTCCTAATCGAGAAAATCATTAACGAAAATGCAGTCAAACTCACCTTACCCTCTTCACTTCATCTTCATCCCGTTTTTCATACCTGCCTCCTAAAACCACACGTTCCCGATCCTTTCTCCAGGAAAGTATATGTAAACCCTGATCCTGTGAGTGTCGAAGGACAACCTGAATATGAAATTGACAAATTACTAGATTCCAGAGTGTTCAGATGAAAACTTCAATACTTAATCCGATGGAAGGGTTATTCACCTGAGGAGGACACGTGGGAAGATGCAACCGAGGTACATGTTACTAATCTCGTGGCCTCATTCCATAAGCGATTTCCTGAGAAGCCTCGGCCCTAAGCACCCTGTGGTTGCTCCTTTTGGCCGGGATCCTGTCAGGCTTTCATTTTTGCTTACTCGCGATCGCGTCATTAGGCCACGTCCCTTCATTAGGCCACGCCCCTTTCAATGACACGATCTTCCTGTGACTATAAATAACAGTCTGCAACAGACACAAATCGCTGAGTATTGTCTCTAGCAGCTGTTGTTCCTGACTCCTTAGCTCCAAGCTACCTTAGAGTATCTTGCTACTTTCATTTTTGATTACCTGCTGCTGACCCGGATATCCTCGACCATTCTGATTTCTCCAGTCCTGACCTTTGGCTTCCTGAATCGAATTGTGTACATCTCCAATCCTCTGAATACGGATCGTCCCTGTTATCCTGCATTTTTCTCTATCACCTAATCGCAAGTACCTTCCATATCTTCAATCAAGTGTTCCATCATATTTTTTACTTTATACTTCAATAAAGTTACATATATTTTTCCATATTACTTCAAACCATTTATTTTTTCTCTGCAATCAATATCAGTCAGTTTTTCTTCTTTTTGCTGCTAAACTTTAATACAAGAATTGCTTAAACGATATACCTTGTGTGGATTGTCATTTATTTCTGCAGTTGAGTTTCCAAATATTCTTAAAGTCACAGCTACCCTGACACTGTCTCTCTCTCTCATACCCTCATGCCTGTCTCTCTCTTCCCACACCCCCATTTCTGTCTCTCTCTCCTCATACCCTCATGTATGTCTCTCTCTCTCTCTCTCTCTCTCTCCTCATGTCTGTCTCTCTCTTCCCATACCCTCATGTCTGTCTCCCTCATGTATATATCTTCTCTCTCCCCTCACACCCCATGTCTGTCTCTATCTTCCCATGCACTCATGTCTGTCTGTCTCCCCCATACCCTGATGCCTGTCTCTTCCCATACCCACATGTAAATATAACTCTCTCCCCTCATACCCCATGTCTGTCTCTCACCACTTGGTGAGGCGCTGTATCGACATTCAAACACACACACTTACACACACAGTCACCCTTACACGCATACATACACTTACACAGACACACTTACACTTTTTTTTATAATATATATAAATATCTTTATTTGTATTTATTAGGTTATAAACTTATCTTCTAAATATTACATACATACATACACACACATATTCTGGGGTAAGTACTGCATGTGCAATTTGGGTGAAGGGGCAAATACTGGAGTAAGTCCTGGGTGTGAAATGTGGGTGATGGTCCATGAACTGGGGTAAGCCATGTGTATGCAGTGGGGGTCATGAAGCATATCCTGGATGTGGGATTGCATTGGCAAGTCTGGGGGCTTAATAGCAAGCCTGGGGTGCATTGAACCATCTAGGGCAGATTGACAATGTCTGAGGGGCAGAATGGCAAGTATGAGAGAGAATTTGCCAGTCTGGGGGAGAGATTGGCAAGTCTGAGGGGCAGATTGGCAAGTCTGGGGGGTAGATTGGCAAGTCTAAGGCAGAATGGCAAGTCTGCCAAGTTTATATATTACTCCTGATGTTGCCATGAAATGCCAACTTTATATATTACTGCTGATGCTGTCATGATATGCCACGTTTATACATAACTGCTGATGTTGCCATGATATGCCACGTTTATACATTACTGCTGATTTTGCCAAGTTTATGATCAGAAAAAAATATTAGGTTTTTCTTATGAAGCTTAAGTTTCTAAAAGAGAAAAATATATATTAGTAATAAAATATATTCATTTTATGTATGGGTTCCCTGAGACATTAATATTATTTCAAGGCTCACGCAAGGGTAAAAATGTTGAGAACCACTGGTATTACTAAATTATGTGTGTAGATATATGTTCTTCATTCATTATAGGGACTCTATAAAATAAACATTAGTTTTACTGCAGAGACTAAAAGAGGATGTAAAAAAAAAAGTGAAATTGTAACTGTAGAGCTCCTCTCCAAGGCCCACCAAAATCCTCAGCACAAGGCCCATGATACTCTTAATCCGGCCCTGCTAACATGTATAGTGCAGTGTCATGATGTATATGGTGATGTCATGTGATGTCATAATGCCAGCTGGATATATTACTCACCTGACCTGAATTCCAGACACACATAGATCTGAGAGCAGAGCAGCTTCTACCCAGTTCTCTGCAGCACACACTTACATTACACATCTCCCAGACACACACAGCATACTAACACACAACTTCCGCAGCCTGGTCTACTTCTCACTCTCTATCACATCTTACATACATACACTCATTACACGAAGTTCAGTCTCTTGACTGGTCACTTCATTCCTCTTCGAGCCGCCTGATGCTGGCAACCGATCAGAAAAAGGAATCCACTGGGTAAGAGTCTGAATTTTTACAGAGTTTGTGAGTATTAATCAGCTGTGTAAGGAATTAGTTATGGACAAAACTAGAGAACAGGGACAAAGATCTGAAAATATAACAATGGACGAAGATCATCTTATTGGAAGATGAATGAAATATACTAATAATGCCACAAACTTTCAGATTGTACCAAATTATTTACCAAATTCCTACCCTGCCTTTTATGTCCTCTTGTATCCAACATACTACACTGCACCAATTAAAGGAAAACAGTAAGGATTATGTTCAACTGATAGATGGCATCAATTGTAGACATTTTAAATAGAAGTGCTTTAACCAGGGGGCAGACATATTGTTTAGGATCTTCCTAAATTTGGGTCAGATTCTGAATAACATGTCTGCCCACTGTGAGAGCTATGCATAGCAAATATGACTTTGCAAAGAACCTTATTTATATTATTTCATTAAAGTATTTCTTTTTAATTGTGTGAGTTTTTATGCCTGATGCATAACTTCCATTGAACTGAATCCCAGCTACCTTTCTTAGTTGGTAGGTTCCCTGAGCTATTACACTGGTGAAGTATCCTTTGTCATGCAATGTGTGAATAACAATCTACTTCTCTGCTTGACAGCTGAACTTCATGCTTCATATCCTCCCTCTAAATCGCCTGGACCTCTATGTCTTTTATAAGTTTCCTTTGCCCACTTGTTTTACTTTAACAACGATTGAGCTCTCTCTCTCTCTCTCTCTCTCAGATTCCTACAGATTTGGGATGTGAGCAGCACAGTTTCCATGCCTTCAATTCACTGTAAAAGGAATGAAGATTGTTCGCTCTGGTGAAGGTAACGACGGACAACATATGGCCAGAGGAAGATTTCTGCGATGGGATCAGTGTGTAGAGCTTCCATGCCTTCAACTCACTGTAAAAGGAATGGAAATTGTTCGCCCTCACACCCAAGCTACCTCTCACACCCAATAACAACACAGTCACACACACAAAACCTTTCTTTACATCTCAGGACATTAACATTAATGACATCACATGGCGGGAGTGGCCACAGCTATTTCATCTCCCTTGCAGATAAAACAAAACCTTTATGCAGGAGCATTGCTAGGCTCCGAATTGATATGGGGCTTGTGTGTCAGGTAGGTTTATAGATAAATGATAGATAGATGTATAGGATGCATATTTACTGATTTAGGATAGACAGATCATCAGATAGAGCAGAGATGACATTCAGTGCAGAATCTCTTTGGGAGTTTTATGCAAGGGTTGGGATATTACATCTGACCCTTGATTGTCTGGAGAATCAGATTGGGTTGAGGGATCAGGATTTACTTTTGAAATGTTGTGTTCTGAACGTCAAGATTGTTCGCTCTGGTGAAGGTAACGTCGGACAACATATGGCCAGAGGAAGATTGCTGCAATGGGATCGGTGCTTAGACCTTCCATGTCTTCATTCACTGTAAAAGGAATGAAGATTGTTCGCTCTGGTGAAGGTAAAGAAGATTTCTGCGATAGGATTAGGGAGTTTTATGTAAGGGTCGGGATATTACATCTGACCCTTGATTATATGGAGAATCAGATTGTGCCCAGGGATCAGGATTTGTTGTGTTCTGAAAGTCGCATATCATAAAGCCCAAATTTGGTTCAGCATGCACACATGTAATGTCGTTCGTGTCAAATAAGATCGCGTCACTCTAATAACCCCAAAACCACTATTCTACCCTAAATCCTCCAAACCCCAATGAAGGTGACTTTACACACACATGAACATTCTTCATTCTGCACCCACAACGTTAATTGTGGCATTAACCTCTTAACGCCCAGAGGGAAGGGCAGTCCTTTCAGCCATGGCTCCCCAGAGGTTTCCCCCACAGGGGGTTTTTTCTCTCCTGAGTGCTGAAGGATGACTCTGAGTGAGTCCAGAGGTTTCTGTCATTGGGCCCTTCTATGGGGTCTTTTTATTTTAATTAAATAAAAACGTACACTACAAATGTAATTATTGTAGTCTTGGTTATTATTTTATGTCATGACTCAACAATGTTCTGCTTTCTTTAAGTTTGAAAAAATCTAAAATAAATGATAGAAAAATATATATTTTACTATTAAAATAATAATATTGCATTGGCGAGATTAAACAATTATCTCATGATTCCTTATATGGCCATAAAGAAAGCTGCCTTATATGGTAGTAGCAGATATTGCCTTATATGGTGTTATAGATAAAATTCTTAATATGGTGGTATACATACAATGCCTTATGTGGTATTTTAGATAAAATGCCTTAAATGGTGTTATAGATAAAATGCCTTATATGGTGTTATAGATAAAATGCCTTATATGGTGTTATACATAAAAAGCCTTATATGGTGTTATACATAAAAAGCCTTATATGGTGTTATACATAAAAAGCCTTATATGGTGTTGAGAAAACACACATATGCCTATATCCTTTACTGTGCAGGATGATGCCAAGGTTACCTGTAGGGATTACATTAAATAGTCTTGATGGTATTTGTTCATTTATATAGCTGTGTATCACACTGACATTTCATCTCATGGTTACTTACAGGTTCATATGGTGATGTTTTTTTTCTGGGATATTATAATGTATACACACAGGAAAACATCACTTTCATGATAAGTGGGGAGGCACGCATACAGTCATTATGAGCGTGGGGATAACCCTGCTCTTCTGATCGGGGTCTGAATGTAGTTGTGGTTTCTCACTGCTGCTGGTGCAATAAAAATGAGGTTCTCTCTCAGCACTAGCAGACTGAGACCGAGCCGACCTGACCGAGCTTCCTGTTTGCCATGGAAGCATTGCAGCTGCCTGTCAGAGGATACACTGAGATATATTGTTAAAAGTGCATGCCAGTTTATCCTTATACTAGGTGCACTAAGTTTTGTGCTTCTAGATTAGATGTACAAGTGTAAAACTAAAATCAGTTGTCCTTTAGCAGATAATACTCCAATCTCACGGGTCAGTGAAGACTGCAGGTTTTTGCTCTATTCCATTTACTGTATAACTCGTATCTGAGCATCATTTCCAGTCTCCAGGTCAATTCCCCTTGGCACAGGTTCCCATTCAATCTCCCCCATTTGATGTCTAGCAACAGCACATTGTATCTGTGCTGAGCAGGTAAATTAACCACAGGCGTGAGAAGCCCTTTAGCCTATATAACCTACCAGTGGGACACGTGTTAATGACAGGGGTTAAAATATGTCCCTTTACTTGGCCATACTGATACAGGTGTGTAATGTTATCATTCCTTAACCCCTTCGCGACCTTATGACGAGTTAACTCGTCATGAGAGCCGCAGCATTAGCGACCTTATGATGAGTTAACTCGTCATGCTGTCTAGCCAGCGGTGCGCTCCGTGTGCATCGCCAGCTAGTCTGCAACGGGTCCAGGGCTAAGCCTTGCACCCGAGGCAAAGCTCCTGGACCCGATCGGTTGATTTCCGGGCATGTGATCGCGGTGATTGAGTGATCACCGCGATAACATGCAAATTAGATGCAAAGTCAGTATGTTCACACACTGACTTTGCCTCTAATTCACTCTCTGTGCTTCACATTCTTATAGTGAAGCACAGAGAGTGACCTGTAAATAAAAATAAATAAATAACATACACAGAGGTTAAAAAAAAAAAAAAAAATTAACCCTTTCATTGCTGATCACAGTTTTTAACTGTGATCAGTTTCTTTCCACTTTATGGCCCTCATTTTTTTTTTTTAACAAATTTTTTTTATTTTTACAATTTATAACGTTTTTTTTAATAAATAAAGGTAATTTTAATATATTTATTTAATAAAAGTTAACCCCATCATGTCTGATGCATGATTTTTACGGATCTGACATCGCACTCTTCAGAGTTTTTTTTCTGTCTTTTTTGTTTAGGGGGGTTTGGGAACCAATATTTTTCTTTTTTTATTAGTTAGTTAATTAGGGGGATAAGTGGGTTAGTGTTGCACTAGATGTGTAGCTTATTATTGGGATTATTATTCCTCCAAAATTTCCACTTTTATATGTATTTTTTTTTTCCTTTTTTCTTTTTTTTTATTATGAAAATGCAAAAATACATACAATAAACATTAACTCACATATAACAATTATCGACATACATAAATACACAGATAAGACCGATGATCATTTACTTCATTGATTTCATTTTCTTTCTATGACCCATTTCATTCTAGTATTCTATTATTATCTCTCCCATGGGATGAGTAATGTACTTCTTTGGTTCTAGTGAGTTCTGGGTTTTCAAATTTTGATCAACTTGGACCGAACGGTCCTATTACCAGCGAGCAACCCAGCTTTCCTGCATCCTGTCTCTTATGGTTTATAAGTTATAATGTTTTCCTTTGTTGCTATTGGTTTCTCAGGGCTGTCTTCATGGGGGAGTCTCCTTTTCCTTTTTTTTCCTCCCTTCTCTTCTCCTTTTTCTTTCCCTTTCCCGCTCACTTTCCTTCTACCTTCTCTTTTTCTCCCTTTCTTTTCTTTTTCTTCCTTCTTCGCCATCCCTTTCCTTTATTCCCTCTTTCCCCTTCCCTCTTTCCTCTCCCCTTTCTGTCTCTTTTTCTTTTTTGGGGTCAGTTATTTATAGGGTGTGCTGAATCTTTTGGGCCTCCTGAATCCACTTTTCCCACTTTAGATGTTCGTCCCCCACAGTGCTAGCTCTACTTAATCCTTTTTCCATATTTAGCTGGAATAGTAGTTGTGCTTTATATGCTCCTAGTGGGGGTGTTGTTTCGCTCCTCCAGTTTCTGGCTAAAACCATTTTTGCGGCAACTAGATAGTGGGTTGTTAGAGTAATCTGATTTTTGTTCATAGTGGGCCAGTTTATATGGAGAAGTATTGCTTCAGGGGATTTAGGGATTCTGAGCTCGGTTGCTTTGTTTACTAATTTTATGATCGTGCTCCAATAGTCAACCAGTTTGTGACAATTCCACCAAATGTGGAGGTAAGTCCCTCTTTCTTGCCTACATCTCCAGCAAAGGTCGTCATTGGTTGGAGAGATTTTTTGTAGTATTGTAGGGGTCATATACCACCTATTTAAAATCTTATAATGATTTTCCATTAATAGGAGGCAGTGGACCACTTTGTTCATTTTATTCATAATTTGGTACCACTCGGCTATATCAATTGATTGGTTCAAATCTTTCTCCCATGCTTTTTTTGCTGTTGGGATACTTAATTTTTTTGTTATTCTAATTAGGTTTACGCATTTTGACAGCATTTTCCTGTTTGAGTTGTTACAGAATATCTGTTCAAGCTGATGGTAGAGGTAAACGTTTTCTAGCATAGTCTTGGTTGTTATAAAGTTCTTTACTCTTAAGTATGTGAACAATTCTTTGGGTCTTAGATTATACGTTTTTTCTAGTTTAGGGAATGGTATGATTTTTCCTTCCTCAACCAGATTACTTAGGTGGAGGATTTGGTTTGATTTCCAACTTTTTAGGGACAGGTTTTCTATTTCCCATTCTATAGTTTCGATATGTTGAAAGTTCATTAATTTATTACTTAGATCAAGTTTCTTTTTAATTCTTTCCCAAAGCGGTACAATGTGTCTCAAAACTATGCTTTTTTTCCAGTCTCCTTTTTCGGAGCTCCAAATTATTTGGCGTAGATCTTTTATACCACATTGTTCTAGTTCTATGGTATACCAGCCTTCTTTGGTTAGTCTACCTAGCTGTATTTGTGCCGTGTGCATTACTGCACTGGCTTCATAATATTCCGACACTTGCGGAAAACCCATACCCCCTTTCTTAATTTGGTTTGTCATAGTCTGCATTTTAATTCTGGGTTTTTTTCCTCGCCACACGAAATTCGAGAAAGCTGATTGGATTATTTTTATCCAGCTGTCTTAAAAAAAGTGAGTGGGAGCATACGAAATAGGTAAAACCAGGAAGGTAACACATATGCCATTAAGATATTAATTCTGCCCCACCAAGAGATCTCCAAGGATCGCCATTTGTTGTTATTCATTTGTTTTAAGAGGGGCATGAAGTTGGCTTCTGCCATCCTATCCATGTTTTTTATAACTTTAATCCCTAGATATTGAAACTCTTTAGGATTATTAAAGTTATATTTATTCAAAACCTTTTCTGACTCGCATTTGGGGATGTTATTAAACTGTACTGTTGTTTTTGACAGATTTAGCTTGTAATTTGAGACTTGACCGTGTCTCTTAATCTCTTTTAATACATTCTCCACAGACTCGGCAGGATTAGTAACTGTAATTAAAATGTCGTCTGCATACAGTGAAATTTTAAGGTTTTCTCCCCCTGCTTTATAGCCCTCTATGAGATTATTATCTCTTATGTTTATTGCTAATGATTCTATTGAGATAATATACAATATGGGTGATAATGGAGATCCTTGTCGAGTGCCGTTTGACAAGGGGAACCAATCTGAACAAATATCCGGGCCAACAATTCTTGCAGATGGGGCATCGTATAGAGACATAATACTAAAATGTAAATCATTTTTATGTATAGGGTATCAAAAGAAAGCTCTAACTGTCCTTTAAAAAAACAACATACAACTTGTTTGGGTGTGTTAAATGAGAGAGGGAAATTATGTTTCAAAAACCGTGTATTAAAAATTGAAAAACGCTCTGGTCCTTGGCCCAGGAAAATCCCTGGTCCTTAAAGGGTTAAACGAGAGTCATGAGAACTTTTCTTTATATGGTTATAAAGAAAGCTGCCTTATATGGGAATAACAAATATACTCAACCTGAAGACCTATATTAACCATGAAAGTTCTCATAGGAACAATCTAAAAGAATTCATCAAAATGTTATTCCTGTGAGTGCAATATAAGTGCTGGGGTAAGTCCTGGGTGCTGGAGCAAATCCAGTGAGTGCAGTTTAAGTGCTGGAACATTTGTCAAATGTATTATGCCCAATCCAATATTATTGGAGGACTCACAGTATCTTTAGCCCAGGGAACTACAATATCTTAGTATGCCCTTGACATTATTGCTGATTTTGCCATGAAATGCTAAGCTTATACATTACTGACGATTTTGCCATGATAAAGCAAATTTATATATTACTGCTGATTTAGTCATGTAATGCCAAGTTTACTCATTACTGCTGATTTTTACATGAAATTCCAAGTTTATGATATCAGAAAAAATAAATTATGTTTTCCTTATGAACTTTCAGTTTCTAAAAGAGAAAAAAAACATTAATAATAAAATATAATCATTTTTATGTAGGGGTTCCCTAAGAGATTAATATTATTTCAAGTTTACGCAAGGTTAAAAATGTTGAGTACCACTGGTATAACTAAATTATGTGTGTAGATAGATATATATTCTTCATTCAGATATTAAAGGGACTGTATAACATAAACATTAGTTTTTCTGGGAATGCAAAAATGATCTAAAAAAAGTGAAATTTTAACTTTTCAGTGATTTGGTTTTGGGGGGTGCCAATAGAGCTCCTCTACAAGGCCCACCAAAATCCACAGTACCAGGCCCATGATGCTCTTAATACGGCCCTGCCCTTCGTGCTGCTCTCAGCCCTAGGTGCGGATACTGCAGGTGCACCTCGAGGCCCTGTTAGGGGGAGAGCTCCCTGAAGCAGCACCTCTGCTTTCTTGCACCTGGGCATGGTGCACCCCATGCACCTGCCCAGGATCGGCCCTGTTCATATTTAATTGATATTAACGAGCAAAGTCCTGAACAGTCTTACTGATGAATAGAATTCCATGAAAGATGAGAGTGCAAGTAATGCTGAAGCCATTCTGTGATTTATAGAGCGTGCTACTTTCAAGATCTATTACATCACTCACTGTATGGCTTTGTATTGCATGGCCATGGATCTTCATGGATATTTTGAGATGGCCCATCTCAAAAATTCTATTAATGGAAAGTGCACAAGAAAATACTAATGGGCAGATCTTTAGTTTATTTTAGTGTGATAAAGTGACTATCCACTCACCTATACCTACCAACTACTATTAGCACAAATAAATACAGGAAGTCAGGATTGATAGCCAGTCATTTCTAGAATGACATATGGAACATCATCCAACATGACTATAAATTACAATAATAAAGACACTGCACAGCAGGTCAGGTACTTTACCTTTTTAGGACATAAGCATATTACTTTGTGTTATATACATATGAGCAAGGATAACAGAGCTGATATATTGACAATCCTATAATATTACTTTCCTATTGTGGTAACCAAATGGTTTTAATAACTGTTGTCATGGAAACCCATACATTTTCAGAAACCTGTAAGTGCAGCAGTTGAACAGCTTTTACAAAATCGGAAATCCCCAGCTGGGAAGCTGACATATCATATACACTTGACATACATGAACTTAAGTGCTCTGGCAGCTCTAATTACCTGGCTGTAGCCTGGCTCTAGCAGTCATACTGTAAATTAGAAACCCCACTGTTATATTACATTACATTAACATTTATATCTACAGTGACAATCTGCATAACGCTAAGTACAGAGCACAGAAGGTAACTACATACTAAGTTAAGACAACCAAGAACAGACTGGTACATGAGTTAGAGAATCCTGCTCACAAACTTACATTCTAGAGGGAGTGGGGAACCTGAGACAGATAAGTGAGTGAGCACTTAAGGTGCTGGAAGTACAGTATTAGGCATGGTTGGAACTTGGTGGGTTTGGCCAGAGATTAATTGCACTCAAGCTGGTTCTTTTCACTTGGGATCCAGGGGTGTATTGTGCCAGTCAGGCGCACAGCTGTCATTCAGGGGCACGATGTATTTCGGGTATTTCCAGCTTTGTGTGCTCCGAACAGACAGCACACAAACCCCAGAAATACATGATATACATCCGAGGGGCCGACAGCAGCTGGGAATTTGGCATCAGAAAATTTGTATACTTTTTGTGCTGGTCAAACTGGCAACAGAGTGAGTGACTATGATGCCGAATTCACAGCTGCTGTCTGTCTTCTGGATGTATTTTGTGTATTTTTAGGGTTTGTGTGCTGTCTGTTCGGAGCACACAAACCCCGGAAATATATAGCGCGGCTCTGTGCTAGGTGTGCATTTTGGAATCTTAACATGAGCATGAAAAACAGTAAAAGCCCAATGGACATTCTTTTCATTGAACGACCCCAACTCCATTTCTTATACATATATTAGCACTCTTACACGACCTCTGCAGAGACAGACAGAAAACTATCACTGGGACTCTGTGGTTTTGTTTAATGAGATGTCACAGCCCAACGAGATGTCACAGATGTCATAAAAGACAGCAGCAATAATTAACAGATCTTTGATGAGGTCAGTGGGAAACTAAGAATCTATCCAAGTATTGATTAGGAGGTGTTTTAATAACTTTCCTGGATGTACCTACTAGCTGCTTGCTATTTCGAAACCATATATATTCTTTTTACAAGCATTTTACTGTGTGCAATCATGTTGAGGCATACCTCATTTGGTAGGCCAGAGCATGGGGACAATGTCCCAGTATATAACTAGTGTGCTGTGGTAGTTATATGTGCATGCTTGCATACAACTCTAATGTCTGAATATCGACTCTTTTGAAAAACGAGTTGGCTTTGTTAAATCAATGCTTTGCAAAGTTCATGGCCATTAATAAACTATTTCTTCCTGATCATTAATATTCTTTTGCTGAGTACATATCATGGAAAGTCTCCAGCTGCATTTTTTCTGGCACAAGCAAAAATAAACTGTAATCAGTTCTTTTATACTGACTGCTTTATACTCAGTGGAGAAATTCAAACCATCTGTGATTACTCTTTATTCTCTAAACTGCCAAACAATAGATTATAATTTGAAAAAACCGTACATACTTAATTCACCTTACATAGTAAGATGTTGGCTTTACTTGTGCCACTTTCAAATTAGTGGGTAGCAGAGTGGTATAGCAGTATATAAAATCATCCTATGCTAAAAGCAATACTTCTGTATGCGGCATGGTAGGCATTTGTGCCTCCATCTTATAACAAGCAATGTGCAAAAGAGTTATTAGGGGTTATTGGGAGTTATTGATGTTAAAAAAAACTGTGTAGAGGACAGAGCAAGCTTCTGGCAGGTGCTTAGGTTTAGGGATGCTACCGATTAACATTGTCCACATTTTTATTAAACTCCTGGTAAAATAAAGCTGGGTGGCAATTCTACTCAGGGTGCATTACACCGCTCTGCAAGATGGAGTAGAGGCTGTTTGAGAAGATGCCCCCAATCAGCTTAGGGATCTCCTGATTTACGTGACTGTGTGTGTGTATATGTGACTGTGTGTGTGCTTGTGACTGTGTGTGTGCTGAGGTGGCTCTATACTTTATGAGGCCTTAGGCGAAACTTGAACATGATGCCCTCACGGACACTCATTATTAAATAAAATATATGCAATAGATAATAAAAATGAACTGTAAACATTTCATATTTGAATACCAGCAATTAGGAAATAACAGCTCCTAGAATTTTATTTTTCTCATAATTATTCTACAAATATCTATAAACAAAAACACTTGTTATAAATAAAATGTATGTGGCTGACTAACGCACTATATTTATTGCCATGAAAAGTGAACACTAATAAACATATACATATTCATATGCTGACCGTGTAAACACACGAGCACACACATACACACTCATATGCTGATCAAATACACACATTAGCTGCTCACAGCGTGTGTACCTGATCAGCAAACGGGTGTTAGTATATGTGTGTTTAGGAGACATCTGAGACACAAATAAACACATTCATATGCTGATCAAATACACACATCACAGCACCACATTGCAGAACCCACCAAACTTGCCAATTTTTATTTTCTTTAATAGTGATTGGACCCTGGGCAAGCATTTGCTTGGGCCCCCTGGACCCTGCCCCCTTCCCTTGCATGCAATCACGCCATCCATCGCAATGTTACCCCCCCCCCCACACACACACACACAAAAACATAAAAATAAGCACACACACAAATGGACTTTTCTTGCAGTATTGCATTGTATAAAATGTGTATATTACGTGTATAATTGCAGTGTATAAACTGTAAATTTGGATAAAAATATGTATATATGGCTGCAATATGTATACCATCTTAATATGCCACACTGCACTACAACTACTCATTACCTAAATTACAAAAATATACACAGATATTAGAGAGCACTTACACATGTTCGTATATATTTATAAATATCTATACACATCTCACTCTCTCTCACTAGTTGCATTTATACTTATATGAACTTCTTAATATTATATTCAACTATTTTCATATGTAATAAAAATGTTATTGAAGAGTTGCATTTCTTGTTTTTCTTGCCTTTTTCTGCACCCACATTGCACCTAAATTACTTAATACAGCCCCATAGCGTATCCACAGCACTTGTCATGCACCTATATTGCACCCACAGAACTTGTCATGCACCTATATTGCACCCACAGCACTTGTCATGCACCTATATTACACCAACAGCACATGGCTTGCACTCATATTGAACCCACACAATTTGGCATGCTACAGTGTAAATTTGCCCCACAGAACATACCACAGTTTCACTTTTTTCCACTGAACTGCCCATGCAGAAAAAAGCCACATTGTCACTTTCCCCCATACATGTTATTTTTCCCCACAGATCAAGCCACAGTCACTTTGTCATTGCATATGCAACAGACAGTTTGCCTGTTAAAATATGCCACCGTTTGTCCATTAAATATGCCACAGTCAATGTGCCCATCAGTATGCCAGTATTATTTTGCCATTAATATGCCACAGACATTTTTCCCATTAATATGCCAGTATTATTGTTCCATTCAGATACCAGTAATATTGTACTATTAAGATGCCCCAGCAAATTTGCCCATTAAGATACCAGTATTATTGTACCTTTAAGATGCCATTATTGTTGTGCCAGTAATATTGTGACAGTCAGATGCCAGTAATATTGTGCCATTCAGATGCCTGTAATATTGTGCCATTCAGAGCCCAGTAATATTGTGCCAGTCAGATTCCAGTAAAATTGTGCCAGTCAGATGCCAGTAATATTGTGCCAATCAGATGCCAGTAATATTGTCTTAGTCAGATGCCAGTAATATTGTGCCAGTCAGATGCCAGTAATACTGTGCCATTCAGATGCCTGTAATATTGTGCCAGTCAGATGCCAGTAATATTGTGCGAGTCAGATGCCAGTAATATTGTGCCATTCAGAGCCCAGTAATATTGTGCCAGTCAGATGCCCAGTAATATTGTGCCAGTCAGATGCCAGTAATATTGTGCCAATCAGATGCCAGCAATATTGTCTTAGTAAGATGCCAGTAATATTGTGCCATTCAGATGCCTGTAATATTGTGCCAGTCAGATGCCAGTAATATTGTGCCATTCAGAGCCCAGTAATATTGTGCCAGTCAGATGCCAGTAATATTGTGCCAGTCAGATGCCAGTAATATTGTGACATTCAGAGCCCAGTAATATTGTGCCATTCAGATGCCAGTAAGATTGTGTCATTCAGATACCAGTAATATTGTGCCATTCAGAGCCCAGTAATATTGTGCCATTCAGAGCCCAATAATATTGTGCCATTCAGAGCCCAGTAATATTTTGCCATTCAGATGCCTGTAATATTGTGCCATTCAGAGCCCAATAATATTGTGCCATTCAGATGCCTGTAATATTGTGTCATTCAGATGCCTGTAATATTGTGCCATTCAGATGCCTTTAATATTGTGCCATTCATATGCCTGTAATATTGTGCTATTACCGTGCTCATTATATTCCTCCCTCCTCCCCAATCCCCCACCCCCCACTTCCCTAGTACTTACCGCCTGGCTTCTGTTCCATGTCCATGTTATTAATTTATTTTTTTCCGGTCGTCGCATCCAGTGGATGCGGCTTGCCGGAAAAAAATATTCACCAACGCAATGCGATGTGAACAGGGTAAGCAGGGGCTGGGGGCCCAAGGGACAGCTGCCTTGGGCCCCCCCAGGAGTAACTGGGCCCAGGGCAGCTGCCCCGTTTGCCCCGCTTTAAAGATGGCCCTGCCCACAAGACCCACAAGGACTGGGCAACTGCGACCACAAGAACTTGTTCCATTTTTGCCCAAACATCTTTCCAGTACCATCTTTGATTGAAACAGCATCCCAATGCCCAGACAGCTAATCACTGCCATCAGTGTCCCCAAACAGCTAATCACTGTGGTCATTGTCCTTGAACATGACACTGCCCTCTTTGTCCCCAAAAAGCTTGGCAGGGCCATATCTTTCCCCAAACAGCTCATCACACACACTCAGCCAGCACACACTTATTCATAAACACACTCAGCCAGCACACACTTACTCACAGACCCACTCAATCAGCATGCACTCACTCACAGACCCGCACTCACTCACAGACTCGCTCAGTCAGCACACACTCATAAACAAACTCAGCCAGCACACACTAACACAGACACACTCAGCCAGTGCACACTAACACTCACATACACAATTAGCCAGTACAAACACAATCAGCCAGCACACAATCACACCCAGCCAGCACAAACTCACTCACTCAGCCAGAAGGAGAGGGTTTCAAAGTTGAGAGTGGTCTTACAGACCACGTTGTGATGGTGCTTCTGCACTGCCTGTTGGCTCTTACTAAGTGCGCCGGATGTGCTGACAGTGGAGGAAGAGACTTGCGATCGTGCACAAATGAATGAAGAAAAGGAAAAAAATGAATCGTACTAAGGCGGCATAAACTGCTGACATTAGTATGACAATGAGCTTAACGGCTGTGTCAGATCAAAGACAATTAGGCGAGTTAGGCAGCCGTGAAGCCCCCGTTAGCAACAGCCTAATGTGCCTAATTGTGTGTGTGTAACTTTGTGTTTGTTTGTGTGACTGTGTGTGTATCTGACTGTGTGTCTGTGTGATGTTTTGTGACTGGCATGTGTGTGTGTGTGTTAATCCTGTGACAGTGTGCATTACTTTTGCACATACACACAGAATACTCTTAAAATAAATTTTAATTAGATTATAGAAGTGTTGGGAGTGTGGATATGTGATATATATCACATACACACTGATTCACATATCCACATTCCCAATAACTTATATAATAAGTATAGATATATACTTATATAATAAGTATAGACTACTATATACATACGTAGTCCATAGAAAACAGCTACTCTCTTCGGTCATACATAGAAAAAAATCAAAGACATTTATTTTAATGGTTACAATAGCCAACGTTTCAGAACACAATGTGGTCTGTTTTCAAGAATATGTACTAGTTTCATATATATGAGCTCCATGTTTACTAGCTCAATATAAACTAGCTCTACATATATTAGCTCATTCGTCTTTTGAGCAGTCTCGTTGCTCCATCTTGTAGCAAATCACATTCCTTGTTCAGCAAGTCGTACCTCTGTTTCCTTTGCAGTTTCATGTCTTGCCACTGTTTTCTCAACAGTTACGTTGCTTTACCGAACAGCTTGTTGAGTTTTGTCCACTTCACAAGCTTGTGAACTTTCCTCTTCCACTGTGCTTTCAAAATCATTTGCAGCGTGCATGAGACTATATATTGTTGTATAGTGTGGGCCTGAGGCTGAGGGTGACCAAGAAAGCATAAAAGGAGTGCAAGATTCATATATCCTATGCTGCCATTCTCTCACCATGCCACCATGCATAGCATTGCTAGTAGCTTCACCCTTGGTGGGATGCCATTAGTCATCTCTTTTATGGTTACCTCTGACATCTACATGAATGTTTAAATCAATCATTCTTAATACATAGTGTGATTAGGAACCTGCCTAGGTATGGAGTTGCTATATCACACATCATATATACACCCACATTTTTAAATTTAGCTACTGTTTTGTTAATAACTGACAAGTCAGTAGAATTCACTGAAAGTCAGTTCATTAGAGAGAAATAGACAAGCATTTTTTCCCTTTATTAGCATGATACAATCATTGCACAATTATTGTCAAACAAATACATTTTGTTGCATAGGAGTTTTTAAAGGATTACTCCAGCCTGAAAAAAATGGACAATTAAATGTTGAACAAAGTGTCAGCTTTGGAGACTACGGTATTCACAAAAAATTAACTAACTGAGGTTGACTGACAATGAACTCAAAAATTAGGCATTTATAGCTCACTTATCAGCTTACTGCAGTACATTTTTCAGTGCATTTATTTCATCCGGTTTTGTATTTGTATGCTATGCAATCCTGTGCAATGTATTACTTGAACACTACTAAATGCATCAAACTTAGTTTGATGTCTGGAGTATCCCTTTAACAGGCACATTGACCAGCAAGTTAATCTCAAGACATTTTTGCAAAAATATAATTAAACATGTGCTCAAATATGGATATAATTTAGATTTCACTCAGTCATTATGATTCCAACAAAAAAATCAATCATTAAACATCCAAAAATATTAATATGAAACTAGACTATGGTTTACAGATGTAAGTGCATTTCAAATTAACACATGTAAACCCTTGGCTGGTTTACAGTGTGTTCCTCGCTACTCTGGTACCCATAGGGTTAAAAAAATATATGTTGAAAGCATATTTTAAGAAAGCAAAAAAGTTGAATTTTTAGCTTTACAGTGTCCTGTCTGACTGCGTAGATCTTGCAAATTTGAAGAAAAGGTTATGTATAAAGTGTTTGGCAGACATCTATTTTCTATAAATTAGATAAACCATGGAAATTGTGTATTTCTCTTTAAATGACCGTTTAACATTTAAACATTTCCTATTGTAACATTTTATTAAAGCCAAGCAATCAGCCAGGGGAATCAGTACACAATGCCAGCATGCCAGACATACATGGTAAATTGAGCACATCGCAACTGTTGACATATGTAAGTGTTTAGCATGTGAGTATTCCTCGTTTATAGGAGACATGGTGGTGACGTTAATATGGAGCAAATATAAAAAAAAAATTTTTAAGACATAAATATTTATATAAACACCATGCTTTTCATATCATTATTTTTACATTACTTTCTGTTGTCTAAGTGAAATAAAGTTTTAATATTAAATGCACATAAATACTTTGTTTATATGGAAAAATATAATATAATATGTGTATTACCGTATTTGCTCGAATGTAAGACGATACTGAATTTAATACGATCCCCAAACTACCGTATAGGAAAAAAAGGTTTACTTGTAAATATTAATTCACATGTAAACAGTTTTTGTCGATGACACACCCTCCAATGCTGCCCGAAACTTCCTCCAGGGCTTCTACTACTGAACACCAGGAGGTCATGTGATCCCCACAGGCATGGTCGTCCACAAAAAGGGGCTGGGGGGGGGGGGGGCACTTTACCCTCCTGGAAATTGAACCTGCAGCAAGGAAGGGAGAAGCAGTAGGTGAATATAATATCTGCAAATTTGAAAGACTTTGTCAAGTATTAGTTTGCTACTATAACTGAATAGATCAGTCTCTGAATAGAACTCATATGCAGTATTCCTAAACCTGGGACACACCCAGGGACTATATACCTATTACAAAAAATAGAAAAAACTTGGTTAGTTTTTTTAAGTTTGTTTTCTTTTATCTATACTTGTAAATTGTTGATATTCTAGTTTACTTTGTTAGGTGATTTAACTTGGACTAGTTAAGTTTCAATTTGATTACCCAGTTCACCTGCACTGATGATCTTGCATTGTAAACAAAATCAAATGTAAACAAAATAGATCTGGAGCAGAAGAATCTGAAAGACATTTCCATCGACCCTTTGAATGCATTTATATGCAAAAATACAAAGTACAGGTTGAACACTACATCAAAGTTAGTTTAATATACGTTATTACATGCATATAAATTTTAGGGGGTTATTATTTAAATCTTTCTTGATTAGATTAAGATATGGATACATTCTGTCAGAATTGTGAATACTAATAATTAAAGTATTAAGAGTAAAATGTATATTTATAAAACTGGTGCAAATATATGTATTGGTATAATTTTGCAACAATCACGATCACAGTTTATTTCAAACCATTTTCTTTTCAAAATCCTTATATCTTTCAAAAAACCCAAACATTTTGGGTGCGTTCAGGGCCGGCCTTAGGGGTGTGCGACCTGTGCAACAGGGCGCTACACCCCAGGTGGCGCTCGCCCAGCCAAAAAAAAAGGAAGCCGGTGGAGGGGGCGAAGCTCACTGGGTGAGAGGTGTAGCGCCGCCCCCACCCAGCCTCACGGGAAGCCGCGGGCAGCATGAGAATGTGCTGCTCACACTCCCCACACATAGTGATTATGCAGGGTATCGGATTTCCAATACCCTGCATAATCACTGAGTATGGAAAGTGCGAGCAGCACATTCTCATGCTACCCGTGGCTCCCTGTGAGGCAGGGTGGGGGCGGCGCTACACCTCTCACCCGGTGAGCTCCGCCCCCTCACAGACAGAACAGAACTAGGGGAGGGAGACACAGAACAAGGGGAGGGGGGAGAGACAGAACAGGGGGAGGGGAAGAGACAGAGCAGAGGGAGGGAAGAGACAGAACAGGGGGAGGGGGGAGAGAGAAAAGTGGAAGAGGGGGAGACAGAACAGTGGAAGGAGGGGAGAGAGAACAGGGGAAGGGGGGAGGAGAGAACAGGAGGGGGAGAAGAGAACAGGAGGGGGAGAGGACAGGGGGTTAAGAAAACGAAGGGGGAGAGAGAGAGAACAAATATGGGGAGGAAGGGGGAGAGAGAGAACAAATATGGGGAGGAGGGGGAGAGAGAATAGATATGGGGAAGGAGGGGGAGAGAGAACAGATATGGGGAAGGAGGGGGGAGAGAGAGAACAGATATGGGGAAGGAGGGGGAGAGAGAACAGGTATGGGGAGGAGGGGGAAAGAGAACAGATATGGGGAGGAGGGGAGAGAGAACAGATATGGAGAAGGAGGGGGAGAGAGAACAGGTATGGGGGTGTTGGAGAGAGACAGACATGGCAAGGAAGAGGAAAGGGACAAACATGGTAAGGGAGAGATGCATACATGGAAGGAGAGGAAAGAGACAGGTATGGGGGGGGCGCCACAGGGGAGGCCAGCACAGGGCGCCAGAACACGTAAGGCCGGCCCTGGGTGCGTTAAACCAATTGCAATACTACGAGCTGCACACATGACTCAAACCATAATGCTTCATACTCCTCCAAGGGACTTCATTCCGTATATTTAGAAGATGCTTTGTTTCCTCAATCAAGGATATGCTAACTATCGAGAAAATTGAGTTAGTCCCGTTAGCCACTGCCTCACAAACCTTCGATATATGGTTCACTTTGTCAGAGTGTCATACATGATTAAAAAGGCCAATTCAATAATGGAACAAGAAAATAAACTTAAAGATCTGAAAGACAAAACTCCCTCTTAAAAACTAAAAGGACATTTTGACTTACCAAAAAGAAACATAAAGAGATCCTAAGATACTAAAAATTATCACTAAAAAGCTGCACAATGGTCACTATGTAAACATCCTCTTGAAAAGTCCAAAATGATTTCTAAATGCTCTGACTCATTGTTGATGTCTACAAGACCAGAAAAACTTCTGTTTTTGTTGGCTTGGGAAAAATAACTAAATATCTTTTTAACTCTTGAACACTAGGGAAAACTAGTTTTTAGACTAAATGGTATTTTCACTGCAACAGCCATATAACAATGTCCATGAATATTTGCTGCTAGGAGTACTTGGAACCATCTCATTTGGCTCAGATGAGGCCATCAATGCCAGATAACATTTTAAAAGTTATTCTAGAGGGAACTAGAAGCCAATGTTACAAAGCAGACCATCAGCAGTTGGTATATATTGCAGGCAGTGGTGGACTAAGGCCAGGGGGTGGGTCCACCCCAGGTGCCACTTATTGAAGTTTGCCACTTGCTGGGGTGCCCAGGGTCTCATAGAGTCTATTAGAAAATAACACCCCTCCAGTGTTGCATAGTGGACATGGGGTGGCTCGTGTGATGCCTGCAGTGGTAACCGCACCTCCATCCGCAGGTCCATGCAGGTATTACGAAACATTATGAAGCAGTGTCAGGAAACTAAGCTGTGTGTGTGAATCTGACTGTGTATGTAAGTGTAACTGCCTCTGTGTGTGTTAGCAGGGGCGTAGCGTGGGGGGTGCAGGGGGGGCCGGCCGCACCGGGCACAATATCTGGGGGGGGGGGCGCAATATCTGGGGGGGCGCACAAGCCCTATGCGGCCGCGCGGCCGCAGCCACAACCGCGCGATACTTCCTGTCAGCCGCCGGATGTGAGCGGCAAATGACGGTGTGACATCACATCCAGCGGCTGCGCGGCGGAGGCTCTTCTGAAACTCTCTTCTGGAGGCCTTTCTTCCCTGAGCTGTTGGAAGTGGAATTTGTAAAGGTAAGAATAAAGGGGCTTGGGGGACCTATTGTATTATGTATTGAGGAGGGGGTCATTAATGTATTGGAGAGGGGGAGGGGGGGTCATTAATGTATGGGGGAGGGGGGTCATTAATGTATGGGGGAGGGGAGGGGGGTCATTAATGTATGGGGGAGGGAGGTCATTAATGTATGGGGGAGGGGAGGGGGTCATTTAATGTATGGGGGAGGGGAGGGGGGTCATTTAATGTATGGGGGAGGGGAGGGTCAGTAATGTATGGGGAGGGGGGGAAGTAATGTATGGGGGAGGGAGGGAAGTAATGTATGGGGAGGGGGGGAAGTAATGTATGGGGGAGGGAGGGAAGTAATGTATGGGGGAGGGGGGCAGTAATGTATTGGGGACGGGGGGGCAGTAATGTATTGGGGACGGGGGGCAGTAATGTATTGGGGAAGGGAAGAAGGGGGGCAGTAATGTATTGGGGAAGGGAAGAAGGGAGGCAGTAATGTATTGGGGAAGGGAAGAAGGGAGGCAGTAATGTATTGGGGAAGGGAAGAAGGGAGGCAGTAATGTATTGGGGAAGGGAAGAAGGGGGGCAGTAATGTATTGGGGAAGGGAAGAAGGGGGGCAGTAATGTATTGGGGAAGGGAAGAAGGGGGCAGTAATGTATTAGGGGATGGGGGTCAACTGTGTATTAGGGGAGGGAGGGGTCAGCAGTGTATTAGGGGGAGGGGGGTCAGCAGTGTATTAGGGGAAGAGGGGGGGGATGGGAAAGATCTGACTTGGGAATTTGAGATGAGGCAATGATTATATTTTTTACATTTGTGGCCTAATGAATAATCTATATATATGTGTGTATGTAGAAGGAAATGTAAATAGGTGGGGCTACAGGGGTGAGGGAATTATATTTGTAATATATTTATTAGGAACTGTGGAGGGAAGGGGGTTGGATGAGAGCATTAAATATCATAGCATTAAATATTATATTTATGGGGTAGGAACTGTATTATATATTTTTGGTTTAGTGCAGGGGTAGGTAACCTTTGACACTCCCTTTGTTTTTTGACTACATCTCCATTAAGGCTTGCAAAGCATCATGGGAGGTGTAGTCCACAACATCTGGAGTGGCAAAGGATGTCTACTCCTGGTTTAAAGCATAGGTGTATAACCATTTGGCTTCCCCAGGCCCAAATAACCCCTTAAACTCTTAAAGGATCACTATAGTGTCAGGAAAACAAAGCGGTTTTCCTGACACTTTAGTACCCTGAGGGTGCCCACACCCTCAGGGTCCCACTCCCGTGGCGCTGAAGGGGTTAAATTCCCTTCAGTTACTTACCTTAATCCAGCGCCAGGCCCCCTCGGTGCTGGTGACCTCTCCTCCCTGTCTGACGTCAGCTCCCCGTCCGACGTCACTGGAGCTGAATGCGCATGGCTGCGCGCGCATTCAAAGTGTCCATAGGAAAGCATTTCTCAATGCTTTCCTATGGACACTCTGCGCGATGGAGGCGAAATGTGCCTCCAGGCTCCAGCGTTGCAGATGCGCCTCTAGTGTCTGTCCGGAAGACAGCCACTAGAGGCTGCCTTAACCGCAAATGTAAACGTAGCAGTTTCTCTGAAACTGCTATGTTTACATGTGAAGGGTTAAAACCTGAGGGGCATTGCACCCAGGCCACTTCATTGAGCTGAAGTGGTCTGGGTGACTATAGTGTCCCTTTAACGCTGTTAGGGCGTTATATGCCGTCCGCATTTTAATGGGCTGTTAAGCTGAATTCTGATGACTCCGCAATGCTATGGGGCTGGAATGTAATTTTTTCCAGGCCCTGGTGCGAAGAGAGAGCGAGGGACTATCTGGGGGAGGGACAGTGCAGCGGCCGCCCAGCGCAGCACTGATCGCGGGAGAGAACCACACCAGACCAGCCCAGGCAACAGCAAGAAGAAGCTGCCAGCGGCGGCAGGTGCCACATGATGTGGAGAATGAGAAAAACTTGTATTTAGATGCATTTTACTTTAATTACGTAAGTATTTTCATAACAAACAATACATGTGCTTGGGGGGTAAGGGTTTCTTTAACTAATCT
This sequence comes from Pelodytes ibericus, assembly GCA_036172795.1. Classification (NCBI taxonomy): domain Eukaryota; kingdom Metazoa; phylum Chordata; class Amphibia; order Anura; family Pelodytidae; genus Pelodytes; species Pelodytes ibericus. The sequence continues at coordinate 229,785,922 of CM069857.1, read as the reverse complement.
AGTAGAAGAGACTCGAGTGCTAAAATCCACGGGTTAGGGGGCGCAAATTACTTGCCTTGCCCCGGGTGCTGACAACCCACGCTACGCCACTGTGTGTTAGTGTGACTTTGTGTGTGTAAGTTAGTGTGACTGTGTGTCCAAGTGTGACTGTGTGTGTAAGTGTGACTGTGTGTAAGTGTCTGTGTGTATAACAGTGAGTCTGACACACAAACTCACACTTATATGCACAGTGTGACGATGTGGGGGTGCCAAATACAAGGTCCTCCCCTGGTTCCAAATGGTCTTGGTATGCCCCTGATTGCAGGGGACAACATCAAACCAAAGGAAGGCCAATTAGGATCGTTTTACTATACTTGAAATGTTATTAGAGAGTGTACTAGGATTTTAGTGGCCTCTTTGCTCCAAGTGAAAGATCACCCCCCCAGACAGTGGGCCCGATCAGTTCGAAAAATTATCTTTGATAATTCTAGAATGATAAAAATGTGTCTGTTAACTACATTTACAGAATGAGAAGATGAGAATGACTGAACTTGATTTCTTATATTGCAGGGATAGCCTTAACTACACCAGATGCACTGTGTATAAAAAAAACTATTCTTGAGCAACGTTCTAAAAAGGGAACAATCAGCATGGAAACCAAAGGAATGTTCATCACTTCAATTTAGTACTTTGCCGAAGAATAGCTCTGTATATCTAACTCACCATATGAGCAATATTCTGTCTCCAGGTCCCTACTAAATCTGCAATGAGTGTGGTTATTACATTAATAGACAACTTACATTTGAGGAATGGAAGCAATTAAGTGAAAGACCATGTGAAACATATTATCTCACTTTAGAAAATATTTCCTATCAAAACACTGTATATACAATGAATTAAAAAGACTGTGATTCTCACTCAAATAATGTTAGCAACACGTGTATAGAATAGAAATTAAAGCTTATCATCCACATCAAGGAACTCTCCTAGTAGAGTCAAGTGCATAGCTTTACCCAGTGGCATTGCCAGAAGTACCAGCCCTGAGTGGACACCCTTGTGGGGTTTGGGGAAAAAACACATATGCATTCAGACTCCAGGAAATATAAAGTACAAATATTTATTACAATACATAAACATGTATCTATATGAATAGATACATACATTTTAATAATATGTATGTATATATATATATATATATATATATATATATATATATATATATATATAGATGAGTGTGCGCTCATAAATTACTACACATTTACTAAATTTGCCATGGGCTCTGGCCCCAAATCATACAGTCACCTAGCCATACCCCTAGCTTTACCTACCATTAGTGGCACACAAAATAGTCTGAACCTTTTCAATGCATTAGGGAGACCTAATTAACTCTCCTCCCTTGCCTGGGAGGCTGTAACCAAACAAGTTTAATGCACCAACTTTTGTATTTTTATTTCCTGTCAACATATTAAAATAGCAGTTACTGGTCTCTCTTCACCTGGAGAATTCTGCTGATCTAAACAAGTAGCAGAAATCTCAGATTCTTAAGGCTACTGACTACTTCAGCCAAATACAGCTGAGAGCCAAAGAGAGAGACAGCATGCTCTCTGTAATACAGCGCGACTCGACAGGGCATATTAGGTAAATGAGAGGAACACACTGTGCTTCCTCACTGCAGATTCTACTTTTCATTACCCAAATAATTTAAATATGCAAACATGATATATGAATGAATACACTCTAAACACTCTGTAAAAGTCAATAAGGAAACAACATGACAAGAAAGATTTAAAGGCAACAGAGTAACCGTCAAATGGAAAGGATCTCTGTGGCATTGCTTACAGAATGTTAAAGATGCATTTATTCAAAATCAAAATAGGAAAAACATGACATTTGGAAATGCAGATAATCTCAACACATACAAACCAGAGCAGGCAAAATAAATGTCGGAATTAATTAAGAAAATGATTTAGTATGTCTGGTGTCTGGGGCTTGTAGAAAGCCAGGAGGAACAGCTTTGTATTTAGAATAACAAGTCTATGCTGAGAAGAAAGGGACATCTATGGTGGTTCCACTTGAAAGCGCTCACCTTCCAAAGAGAAAATAATGATTCTCCCTATTATAATAAAATATGGAGGTGTACAATTGGAATAATATATTGGGAGCTATTAAGTAAAAGGTGTAGGGTTAGCCCTGACTTAAGCATAGTTAAATCTCACCTGGGCCTCGCTTTTAGTTACTAGCTCCATTTACTTTATAGGTGTCTAAATAAACACAAGAGATTAAAATATATTTTATTCTTTTTATTTATGTTACATTTTGAGAGCCTTATCTCTGGTCGCAGCTAACCCTCCTTTCTTTAAGGTATACCCATCCAGACATTTGAAACATCCTCTCACAAGAATATAGCATGACAAATATAACAGTAATATTATTGTTATACATTCTTTATGGAGGTTTTGCTCACTGACAAGTAGACCACTTACTGGGGATTAAATATATTACCTTTATAACCCATGCACATACTAAAAATGCTGCAGGAGCATGTGTGTTTGGCAAGAAGTGGCTGGCAGAAAAGTGACTCAATCATGCTTTGTGGAGAGAAAATACTTCTACAGATAGTTTAGGTCCTACCAAGAATCTTGGGTAGACTACCTAGACCAAAGTGATGGCATGAATGAACATTCAGGAGATGTACATTTCATTCAGCCCTCTAAATGCTTGTTTAATACAGTTACTGTTATGTTAATAATCGGTACAACTGTAAGCAAATCACAAGTGAAGCAATGTCATTGTTCTACATTCAAATTAAATTATTCTGACTCAGAATAAATGTTGTCTACTTCATAGTAATTAACAGTAACGCCCCACTTCCCGTCTTAAGACCTAATACTGTACTGTAACGTATACAGCATATTCTTTGCATGGCAAGTAGAGTTTATTAAATATTGTTTTATTTTTAGTTATAAAACTTAAGTTATTGATCAGGAAAACAACCCTACTTTCATCTTACACCCTTTTTTCCCCCTGGAACCTAGCCTATGCATTTATGTAAGTACTCCCTTTATTTCTGTTCAAAAATGACACTTTGGGTCCACTTCCATGATCCTACTAGCGGGTAGAAGATTAAAATGGCCCTGCCACTTTTACTCTAGAGAGAAGAATCAAAGGATAACAAAAGTCTTTAATGTTGTTGTTGCTGATTTTTTCTCTTAGTTATAAGTAAGGATTTATGTGTATGGGGTGGTGTAATTGTTTTTTCTTATTAGCATTCCTGATCATTTAACTACAGATATGGAAACATCCGAATTGAGCTTAGAGAAGATTATGAGATTATAATTACACAGGATGAGTATTTTTCCATATATCTGTCAAACAAGAACTTCTGGCAAACTTGTAGGACTATATTTTCCTTCACTTGCTGTGTAATTATTTTGTTTTATTAGTTTTCCTACAACATCATTATTTATTTTACTGCACAGTAACAAGCAATGAGTAAAGAAGAACTACGTTTTTGTTATAAATGTTATTATTTTAAAATGATTTAGGACATTAAACTCAAGTTCGTGAGGGAAATATTGGATCTCTATAGTTAGAATATAGGTGGAGTAGGCACCAACATTATCCATCTATTGGTCTTTGTAAGGGACAAGAGGGGGAGAGAGAGAGACAACGTGGGAGGGGGAGGGAGAGAGACAACGTGGGAGGGGGAGAGAGAGAGACAATGTGGGAGGGAGGGGGAGAGAGAGACAACATTGGGGGGAGGGAGGGGGAGAGAGACAACATTGGGGAGAGGAAGCATTAGGCAAATCTGGGGGGTAGGGGCAGTATTGGCACATAAAAGGAAATAAAAACAAGAAATGCATTTTTTATATCATAATTTTTTATTAAATATGAAAAAGCAATTTACATGTGAATATATACAAGTTAAACTTTTTTTCCTATAGGGTAGTCTTATATTCAGGCTTTTAGTTTTTTTTCCTAAAGGAATATGCAAAGTTTGGGAGGTCGTCTTATAATCAGGGTCATCTTATATTCGAGCAAATATGGTATATTTTATGCAATTTCTTTTCTTTTTTGTTTTCATTTCTTTTTTATTTTGGGCCAATTCAGGAGAAGTTTGCTGTTTTTGCAATAGCTGAAGTCCTCTGATTAAATTTGGCTATTTGTAGAATAGCTGCAGCCCTCTTGAAATGGCTCAGAAATAAGGCTATGGCGAGGATTGAGTCTACCGTTTCCGAGGAGTTTGGCTGCTGAAATGTTGGCACAAAAATCGGCCACATTGGATCACTTTGGTGGTCTCTGAGCACTTCTAAATTGAAGTGATCCAATTGGGAAAGAAATTTTCTTACAGAGTTGAGCCGCAAATGAGTTGAGAGGTTGTGTATATTTTATTTATTGCATATGTTTGTTTGATCAGATTGACTATCATGTAAGAGACAGAAGATAGTCCAGTATTTCACAAACAACGATGGCAGAACAGTTAAGGAAAGTGTGCAAATCATATGACAATAAAACCAGTGTATAATAAAGGACAAACTATGGTGCACGGGCTATGGTGTCCTTTATGGACATTTTGCAAGTGAGTGAGTTGAGGTGAGATTAACGTCTCAAAGACTTAACTATGCATAGTGCAATGACAAACCTGGTGCGTTCCTTCTGCAACAGAGTTGGCCCTGTCAAATGCATCGTTAAAAAAGTGACAGTTAATAAAGATTTAACTATTTACTACTCATGGCCAGATGAGCTTTTCTAGCGCGAGAAGCTGGCCAAGTTCTGGCCCTACACCATGTAAAGCTGAAGTGGTAAAATGAAATGTTCATCACACCTGCAACTCATCTTTTAGTAAAAAGATCACAATGTGCATTTTTAGTCTTTATAAAGACAGGTGGCTAGTAGATATTAATATTATACATTTTAAAATGACCTTTTATTGATTAACAGGAAAAGAACAAAACACTATGTTGTATTATTTTTCTGTTTGTTTGTTTAAAACTATTTTTATTAATACAGTTCAACTTCTTTCACAATATGAGTGACCAGGGAAAACAGTTCATGGATCATGATAGTGGTTAGGTGTTGAGCTACAGATAGGGCTACATACTGGAACCTGGGTGATAGTAACGGCTTGCTGCAGTATGTCATGCATTTGTAGTTAGCAGGCAAAGTGCATTTAAATAATATGCTGAGCAAAATAGAGGAGCGCCAGGAGTTTCTATGATTACCAATCATCACTTTGGCTTGCTGTGGATCTTGGGAACTGTAAGTCATTGGTTTTACGTAATCTGTGATCAGTTATAGACTGGAGTTTTCTAGAAAGAAGAGAGTAATGAGATGGGATGGATAGAGAAAATTATATAAAAGACTGGAGGTTAGGAAAGGAAGGGAAGTTCTGGGTTGCAACATGAATTAAAAAAACGAAGAGAAAGGGTGATAAAGATAAGGTAAAGTTATGGAAAGAAAATTGGAAAAAAGGCCTTAAAATTAGTTAGGGAAAAAGAATAATAGAAGGTTTGGAAAAAATACAGGGTGGGGCAGGGTGAACCAGATCACTCAGAATTATAGACAGGAGAATGAAGCAACACATAGACACTGTGCAAGTGCTGGTGATGCTAATGAGTGGCAGACTACTACAGATGTCTTAAACAGGCATGAGTAGGCTGTCGGCATGAGCTACCTTTTGTGGCCTCCCAGCAAAAAAGAATACATGGAACAGGTAGTTATAGAGTACTAAAACAGGAATGACACATAGTGTAGTATAATGAGTGTGGATCTCCTGCAATTGTGCAGTAAAATGCGATGATGTAACTGTACAACAAGTTGTACTGACAAGCAACACAACCCAATCCAACTTCTCACATTAGAATACTAACTTCAAATGTGTCACAGTACCAATACCTGAAGAACAATCACATGGAGTGCTTCACCTTAACAAGCTTAACCACAGTTTTGACCACCTGAGGTAAGTAGAGCCAAGATTATTCCGACATGTGGTGAACCTCACTATGACTATAGGAAATGACTCGAAAGTTGAGTGTTACTAGGGACATCATGTACTAAACAAGTGCAGTGGGGGGAAAAGTAGGTAAAACATGAGTATGGAACAGCTATTTGTAACATTTTGCACTTGTTTTTACTGATTTGCGCCTCTTCCGTCTATTTTTATTTAGCGTGAATTTTTCCGGTTGCGCGAATAAATTGCGATTATATTTGCGCATGCTAAAGAGTATTGCGAATATTTTGTGAAAAATAATTCTGATTTGAGTGTGAAAATTACACCAGCTTTTAGCAAGTGCTGTCAAAAGAGGTAGAAAAAATATTCGCAAAATTGCCTGTTTTTATTTGCAATTTGGTCATATGTACTATTTGTGTGTTACATGTTTAGTACATTGCAATAGGAGCAAAGTGCAAAAATAGTTTTGCACATAAAATATATTTGAGTTTTTTTAGCACATGCCCCTCTAGGAGAGCAAATAATCAGCAATGCCAGGAACGAAACACAGAGCGGAAAACAAGAAAAATGCTGAGCATGAATGCCAGGACCACACAAGGGTACAGAGAAGCCAGGACTCAAGCCATTTAAACAGGCTTCTTGTAGAGAACTTGCATCATAGACAAGCCTAATATTCAGATCATGTTCCAACATGTCCGTGAGAGGAGTGGCTATCTGGGACGTGAGGGCAAGAGGGAAGCCACGCTCCGTCTTGAATTGTAACAGTGACTGGGAAGTCATAACTCCAGGGACATAACATTACCCCCCACCCCTGAGGACTTGCCAAATCCAGAATTACACACTTTTCTAGAATCAATAATATCATACTTCTCTTGTGAATCAACAAGGGCCAGATCAGGATGGGATATTTTTTTTTGTAAATGTTACAGGCAAGAGGTTTGAGCAAAGAAACATGAGTAATGCAGAATTAATGTGATTAATAAAATATTTTCTAGTGAAAATTACTTTGTATTCCTGTATGTATTATATCAAAGGTGTGAATTGAAAACAAAATGCAGGACTACCCAACAGTGAGCACTGAGCCACTGGGTATATGTCAAACAATGGTCCTGTTAGTGAGATCGGAAGATTTTCCTTAATTACCAGCCAACCACCTCTAGGACAATGAGAGTAGCATGAGACATCACACCCAAAGACTCTGACTAATTAGGCAGCACTCTGCCACCTGCAAGAACACCTTGTAAGATCTGTGGTATTAGACCACCTCCTTACCCCTTACAATGTACCAGAAAATTAGCAAAGCAGGGACTGGGGAGAGGATGACTATAGACAGACTGCTGCTGTACAGTATTGCTCTATGTCATATTGCCAGCTATACTGCGGATTGAGCATCATGGGAGGTGTATTCCATAATAACGGGTGCAACCCAAAGCTGTAAACCATGCCACCTGCTTTAAATTGCAGGTCATTTGCTTGGGCCAAATGGTCAATGGTCATGTTGATCACTGCACTATGAAGTATAGAATATGGTATCGCCATGTGTATCCATGATTAGCAATAAGAACTTTGGCTTGCTGAGGATCATGGGAAATGTAAGTCATTGTATTTACATTAGCCTTACTCAGCTATAGTGTCTGACTAACCTTTGGCACCCAAGTTGCTATAAATTGCAAAAGGGATCTTATTCTACTCCTGATATCTAAGTCTCTATTGTGCTTAAAAAAAAGTATTAAAACGTAATGTACACACCGAATTCAACAAAAGTTCTTACTGGAAAACCTGTAAGTGGTGTATGTGAAACATACAAATGTAATAGTATGTATAGGGTGTATTTGTATTCAGAACGCAGAAGATAATTTAAATAATCAAAAATATATATTTGTGAGTCATTTCAGAATCAATATAATATAATGAAGCTATTTCAAATTCAATTTCACTTGCATGTTGTAAGGAATGATGTCATAAGTATTTGTCTTTGCAATTAAAAATCTTGCCAAACAGATACCTCCCTAGACAATGTGCAGTTCTCCAGGTAAAACATTAAATGCCAGTTTCTATTTCTTGTGTACAGAGTTGTAAACTGAAACTGTCTCTAAGGCAAACAGGTGAGATGGTTTGCATAATAGTTCTCTCCATGACTGTCTTTTTCCATTCTAAGATTTGCTTGAAGCTATACACCCACTCAGCAAGCAAATAGATATTGTGGCTATGGGCAATTTATTATGAAAATAATAAATACCTGTGATGTAAGTGACCTTAATTAATAACATACTAAAAAAATGACCTTTGGAAAAGAATGTATTGGTATTCTTAAAATTATTGGTATTGTGCCTTCTCCTTACGCCCTCTAGATTGTAAGCTTCTCCTTACGCCCTCTAGATTGTAAGCTTCTCCTTACACCCTCTAGATTGTAAGCTTCTCCTTACGCCCTCTAGATTGTAAGCTTCTCCTTACGCCCTCTAGATTGTAAGCTTCTCCTTACGCCCTCTAGATTGCAAGCTTTTTAGCAGAGATCTTTACCTCATGTATCAGTGTGTCTGTCTAACATCTTTTATTTCTCTGTTATTATTTGCTCTGTTCAAGTGCTGCATAAATAGTTGGTGCTCTATAAATCAATGCTAAAGTAACATTTTCTAGCCAGTACTGTTCAGTGAGTGAGAACTTTGTTACAGAGAGAAAACAAACAAAATGTAAACTAAAACCCCTCCAGTGTCTCTGATGATTGTTGTTCCCTCACTTACTGCTTTGTAATTTGGATAAATCCCTCTGTGGTTTTGGTAACACCAAGTGTCTGCTCTATTTTTTGCCACTTTATGTTCTGTTTAACATGTTTAATGTTTTGAAGACCCGACTGTGTATTTGAAATACTGGTTTTCATATTCTGCAGAAGTAGCTAAACAGATGTTTGTAATAATGGGCTGCGTTTACTTGGCCTGATACATTAGATACAAAATAACCATAAAAGGTAGACTGAGGTGATCCCAATCCAGCTGGCATCAAATTTAAGGAAGACATTGCAAAGCATGCTAGATTGTAAAAGGAAACACTTACACAGGCCAGATTTGGCTTAACCCCTGAAGGACACACGATGTTCCTGGCACGTCATCCATGTAAACAAGGGGCCGAGTTTTAAAAAAAATCATATTCAATTCTGCTTTATATTGATATAAATGGGGCATCAAAAGAAAGCCATACATTTCCTTAAAAAAAATATATAGGTTGTGTGACCACCCGTGTTTTTTTTTTTATATCAAGTCTTTTTCTCAAAGATGTGGGTGGGCAGCCTGTACTATCAAAGTGCCAAGATTTAAATGTTTCCTTTTACATTATGAAACATGGCATTAGATCTAAACTTTTTGTGGCCTTTAATTAAACAAATTGATAGTTTGTTACCCACCTTCTAATGATTTCAAATGGGAACGAACACATTTCTGTTTATTAGTAATAGATTTACAATTTCTAAACATTCTGCAGACCATGGGGGACTGGCTTTGGAGGCCGCCGATCATGGATGCTTTATTTATTTTTATTTTTGCTTTCAGTTCGACATATTTAAACCTGATGCTATCCTTTTACACAAAGGCTATTGTGTAATATGGAGACATTGTTCGAATGGCTCTCTCACTGAGTTATAGAAAATGTATCTATAATTACAAATTCAATATATTACTGTTTTATATATGGGGCCCAGTGTTGAATTGCACTCCACATTATATCAGTAAAGTGAGATAAATCGAATGATAGGTTAGAAATCATTTGTTCAATTTGATTTCAAATTCAAAACTGATCAAGTAGAATGATGTAAAATTAACAAAAACAATAGGCAAAACATCAAATGATTGGGCAAAAAAAATAGCTGAAAGAGCCATTTTAACTTTTTGAACTGGTTTGTAAAGACAACAACCATTTTGACCTCTTGGTAAAAGTACCTGTTACTGATGCATAAGTATAATCTGTCACCTTTTAGTATACACTTATTAGTTTAAGGGCTGGTCAGAAAAAAACTATTAACAATGTCTTAAAACAGTAATTAAATTCAAATACACCACATGTTTTGAGCTGACTGCATGTGTGACATCAGCAGAATGGTGTTTTTAGTAAGAGTGTTTTTTATAGACTAATCACATGCTTTCTCATTAAACCAATCAGCAACACTAGTGCTAGCTGTGAGGAGGACTGGCAGACTAAAGAGGCAGAGTGTTTCAGTCAAGATACTTACTTGGTGGATAGTCTGCTAAAGCTCTCTTTGTTCATAGAATCAGCAGGAGTGGGGTTAAAATCATTTTCATGAACAAAAAGGAAATCAAATAAGACATTTTTTTGTTGGTAAAAAAAAACTCTAGGTTATTCTATGAAAACTACTAATCTTAAACAAGGGTAATAAAATAATTCAGAATTCTCCTTATTGGTACTGCTAAGTAAATCCCACTGTTATGAGGAAAAATAGAAACATGTAACCATACATAATAATCTTGTAAACCTGCATTGATCCAGTATTTAAATGCCTGCGTGTCTTTAGACAGTTAATAGGATTTACTTTCCCATATAAATGATATTTGTTTTGCTCTCTTTTATGATTTACTGAATGCAAAACACTTGCATTGCTTTATATGTTTATAGAGGAAGCGCATCATCAACATTGTGAGCTCTGATTGGCTCAGAAGAGAAAAAGCTGAGGGGAGAATTTTGTCCCATAAGAAAAATGCCAAACATTACCAGACAGGTAAGAACGGAATACACATTGTTTGTTTTTAGACTATTTTTTTATAGATATTTTAATATGATATTCTTTATCTATTTTGCTTAAAATTAAACAGTACCATCTAACATACGTTCATATACAGTCATGGGAAAAAGACACTCTAACTGCTTCCATAGGAATTAAGAGGATGAGTAGCAAACCTGTCCTCAAGAACCCCCAATGGTCAAGGATTTAGGGATTACATAGTTGTGTTTAAATAAGCATATGTACAACACCTGGTATGGTTCCTTAACAGATAGGTAACCACACCGGGTGTTATACATATTCTTATACAAACACAACTGGGTAATACCTAAATCCTGGACTGTTGGGGATCTTTGAGGAAAGGTTTAGCTCTGTAATTGGGGCATTCACAATGCCAAGTAGGAAAGATATCAGAAATGATCATAGAGAAGCAATTGCCGCTGCCCATCAAACAGGGAAAGGTTAAATGGCTACTTCCAAACAATTTAAAGTCCATCATTCTAAAGTGAGAAATATTATTCAAAAGTGGAAAGCATTCAAGACAGTTGCAAATCTTCCCAGGAGTGGACATCCCAGCAAATTCACACCAAGGTCAGACCATGCAGTGCTCAGAGAAATTGCAATAAAAGACAAGTATGGTTTGTTTGGAAGGGTTGTCAGAAGAAATCCTCTTCTTTGTAAAAAGAACATGGTAGCACGGTGTGCAAAGACTTGTGGAAGACAAAGACACAACGAAAGTTGAGATGTTTAACCATAATGCATAGTGCCATGTTTGGTGAAAACCAAATACAGCATATCATCACAAACACCTCATACCAACTTTCAAGCATGGTGGTGGAGGGGTGATGATTTGGGTTTGTTTTGCAGCCACAGGATTTGGCAACCTTGCAGTCATTGAATCGACCATGAACTCCTTTGTACCAATACCAAAGTATCCTAGAGTTAAATATGAGGTCACCTGTCAGACAGCTAAAGCTTAGCCGAAATTGGGTCAGGTAACAGGACAATGAGCTCAAGCACACCAGCAAATCTATATTAGAATTGCTTAAAAATTAAAGAATTAACAAAGAAACATAGATAGAAAGATAGATAAGAACCATTCTGCCCATTTAGTCTGCCTGATTTTCTTAATACTTTTATTAGTCCATGGCCTTATCTTATATCTAGGATAGCCTTATGCCTATCCCATGGATACTAAAACTCCTTCACTTCTACTACTTCCGCTGGAAGGATATTCCATTCCTCCACTACCCTCTCAGTAAAGTAATACTTTCTGATATTACTTTTAAACCTTTGACCCTCTTGTTGTCTTAGTTTTTCTTCTTTTAAATATACTCTATCATATCCCCCCTGTCTTGTCTTTCATCCAAGCTATGCATGTTAAGATCCTTTAACCTTTCCTGGAAAGTTGTATCCTTCAATCCATGAACTAATTTAATGGTCATTCTCTGAATTCTCTCCAAAGTATCAATATCCTTCTGGAGATACGGTCTCCAGTACTGCGTATAATACTCCAAGTGAGGTCTCACCAGTGCTCTGTACAATGGCATGAGCACTTCCCTCTTTCTACTGCTAATAAGTCTCCCTATGCAACCAAGCATTCTGCTAGCATTTCCTGCTGCTCTATTACATTGCCTGCCTAACTTTAAGTCCTTTAACCCCTTGACGACAAAGGACGTGCCAGGCACGTCCTGGGAGAAACTCCCTTAATGACAAAGTACGTGCCTGGCATGTCCTGCGGTGAGTCAAGAGGTTTTCGCGATCAACGATCGCGAAAACCGCTTTAACAGTGCTGGTCTATTGCCTCGACATCGAGGCAATAGCCAGCACCGAAATTTCTATTTTGGGACCCCCACGATCTCCCCACGGAGCTGCTCCGTCAATATGGCTAAGCCCTCTGCCGGTCTGAGCTTCGGAAGTGAAAGTAACTTCACTTCTGTGGCTCTGAATATGCTACTTGACTGCCCCTAGTGGTAGTTTAGTAGCATTGGAATGGAAAATATTTAAAATACATATTTAATTAATTAAAAACAGGTTATTTAGCTATATTAGCCTATAGGGTTAAAATTAAATATTTTTTAGCATAAGGGATAGGGTTAAAATTAAATTAAAGTTAAAAATATTAAGGGATATAATAAGGATTACAGTTGGGGTTAAATTTAGTGTTAGGGTTACATTTTGGGTTCGGGTTGGGGTCAAAAGATCAATATAGGAAAAAAACAAAAAACACTATTTTTGGTTTTTGCCCCATAACTCGCAAAAAAATACCGAAAAATATGGAAACATGCATATTTTTGAACTCGGGAGAACATTTAGAAACTATTTAGATGGGGTCTTTTTTAATGATTTTATTTGTGTAAAGTATATTTTAGGTCAAAGTTAGAAAAAGTGGGTTTTTTTAAATTTTTCATCATATTTTATGATTTTTTTTGTAGTAAATTATAAGATATGATGAACATAATGGTATCTAATGAAAGCCCTTCTTATGACGATAAAAACAACATATAATTTGTGTGGGTACTGTATGTGAGAAAGAAAAAAATTACAGCTAAACACAAACACCCTAGAAATGTCAAAACAGCCATTGTCACCAAGGGAAAGTCAAGGTGAAAATGTCTTGTCACTAAGGGGTTAAAATTATTATTTCTAAAATTCCTTTCCTCAAATGTTGGGCATATGACTGTATCAAATATTCTATATACTGCCCTTGGGTTTTTACTCCCAAGATGCATTATATTGCATTTATACACATTAAATGTCAAATGCCATGGCTCAGATAATTTTTCTAGTTTACGTAAACCATTTGTTGCAAATCTTTGTATCATCAGCAAAAAGACATACCTTACCAATAAGACTGCAATATATTAAAGAGAATGGGTCCAAGTACAGGTCCCTGAGTTGCCCTCTGTTACCTGTCACTCAGCCATTGTCTAATCCATTCAACCATATTGGTATCCAAACTCAAAGAGTGAAGTTTATTGTGCGACAGTGTCAAAAGCTGAAATCTAGGTAAGCAATGTCTACTGCACCACCCTGATCTATTATTTTAGTCAGCAAATAAAAAACGCAATAAGATTAGTTTGGCAAGATCTCCCTGAAGTAAACCCTTTTTGTCTCTAATATTGAAATCCATGTGATTTTAGATATTAAAAAACCCATCTTTAACATGCTTTCCTTTACTTTCCCTAAGACTTACTGGCATATTGTTGGCCCGAATCCTCCCTACTACCTTTCTTGTGAATGGAACAACATTCGCTAATTTCCAATCTTCTGGGAATATTCCTGTTATCAATGATTGGTTAAATAAATCCATCATTTGAATTTGTCTTTACTTTAGACAGATGAAGTAGAACCCCTGTCTCTGTAAATTCACATGCATCAAATGACTCATTATTTTCCTACCTGAGGCCCCTTTCCTTAATTTTCATCTGTAAACACTGAACAAAATGATTAATTGAGGCAGTCTGCTATACCTATACCCTCTTCTACATACCTTCCGTCTTATGTTTTAAGTCTAACTAATCCTTTTTACTTTCCTTTTCTCATTTATGTATCTAAAAATGTTTTATCCCCCTTTTCTATTGACTGGACTATTTTCTCTTCTGCGTGTGCTTTGGAAGCTCTTATAACTAAGGTTTTATAACTCAAGGTTGCAATGGGCCAGTCAAAGTCCAAACCTCAACACGATTGAAATGCTGTGTAGGGGCCTTAAGACAGCTGTGTATAAAAAGAAATGCCATCAAACCTCAATGAACTGAAGCAAAATTCCTTCACAACAATGAAAGAGGCTGATATAGTCATACAGAAAATGATTTTAAGCATATGAGCAGGAATCTCTACCTCATCGTCTGTTATTTAGTATGCAGTCCCCCTCCATACTCTGTTATGTAAATTGTAGGTGCTATATAAATAAATGTAATGTAATGTTATTGCTGTTAAAGGTGGTTGAATGATATGGTATACTTAGTTTTTCACACATGGCTTCTCCATTTTGGCTTTAGTTTTGTTAAATATATCATGAAACGGTATGATACGTCATGTGTTATTGCTCATCTGAGGCAGGGGTCAAGTCCTGGGAAAAAAAGTGTGGGAACTCACACAAAATCCACTGCGACCCCCCCCCCCCCCCCATATATATTTCACCGAAAATTCTGTGAATTTTGCCCCTCTATGCCAGGATTCTGCCCCTCTATATGCCAGGATTTAGCCCCTCTTCCAGGATTTTGCCCCTCTATGTCAAGATTTTGCCCCTCTATTCCAGGATTCTGCCCCTCTATATGCCAGGATTTTGCCCCTCTATGTCAGGATTCTGCCCCTCTATATGCCAGGATTTTGCCCCTCTATTCCAGGAATCTGCCCCTCTATATGCCAGGATTTTGCCCTTCTATTCCAGGATTTTGCCCCTCTATATGCCAGGATTTTGCCCCTCTGTTCCAGGATTTTGCCCCTCTGTTCCAGGATTTTGCCCCTCTATATGCCAGGATTTTCCCCTCTATGTGCTAGGAATTTGCCCCTCTATGCCAGGATTTTGTCCCTCTATTCCAGGATATTGACCCTCTATATGCCAGGATTTTGACCCTCTATTCCAGGATTTTGACCCTCTATGTGCCAGGATTTTGCCCCTCTATGTGCCAGGATTTTGCCCCTCTATATGCCAGGATTTTGCCCCTCTATATGACAGGACTCTGCCCCTGCCCCTCTATTTGCCAGGATTTTGCCCCTCTATGTCAGGATTTTGCCCCTCTATGCCAGGATTTTGCCTCTATATGCCAGGATTTTGCCCCTCTATGCCAGGATTTTGCCCCTCTATGTCAGGATTTTGCCCCTCTATATGACAGGACTCTGCCCCTGCCCCTCTATTTGCCAGGATTTTTCCCCTCTATGTCAGGATTTTGCCCCTCTATGCCAGGATTTTGCCCCTCTATGCCAGGATTTTGCCTCTATATGCCAGGATTTCCCCCCTCTATATGCCAGGATTTTGCCCCTCTATGCCAGGATTTTGCCCCTCTATGTCAGGATTTTGCCCCTGCCTCTATTTGCCAGGATTTTGCCCCTCTATGTCAGGATTTTGCCTCTATATGCCAGGATTTTGCCCCTCTATATGCCAGGATTTTGCCTCTATGTGCCAGGATTTTGCCACTCTATATGCCAGGATTTTGCCTCTATATGCCAGGATTCGGCCCCTCTATGTGCCAGGATTTTGCCCCTCAATATTCCAGGATTTGCTCGTTTAATCCACCCTCCTCCCTCTTTCCCAGACAGTACTTACCTCCGGTCTTCTCCTCCGTGCATCTTACCCCTGCACGGAGGAAGGAAGCTCTGGTCGTCACGTTTTTTTTACTTTAATTAAGTCGCGCGACTTCAATAAAGTAAAAAAAAAAAAAAAAACGTGACGCCCGGAGCTTCTTCCTTCGTGCAAAGGGGAAGATGCACAGAGGAGAAGACCGGAGACAGAGAGCAACAAGGAGGTAAGTACTCACCATCTACTTGCTGCTCCCTGTCTCCGTCCAGCTCCTCCGTGCAGTCTTCTTCCCTCCTGCACAGGGAAACAACGCCACCGGATATGACTTGTTGTCAAATCTGGTGGCAGTGACAGGAACAGGGGCGTATCCTGGTTATGAGAGAAAGGTGTGCTGCTACTTAAAAACAATAACAATGTAATGTCAATGTCAGATACCAGGAATATTGTGCCAGTCAGATGCCAGTAATAGTGTGCCAGTCAGATACCAGGAATATTGTGCCAGTCAGATTCCAGTAATAGTGTGCCAGTCAGAGTCCAGTTATAGTGTGCCAGTCAGAGTCCAGTTATAGTGTGCCAGTCAGAGCCCAATAATATTGTGCCACTCAGAGCCCAGTAATATTGTGCCAGTCAGATACCAGTAATATTGTGCCATTCAGATGCCAGTAATAGTGTTCCTGTCAGAGCCCAGTTATAGTGTGCCAGTCAGAGCCCAGTAATAGTGTGCCACTCAGAGCCCAGTAATAGTGTGCCAGTCAGAGCCCAGTAATAGTGTGCCAGTCAGATACCAGGAATAGTGTGCCAGTCAGATGCCCAGTAATAGTGTGCCAGTCAGAGCCCAGTAATATTGTGCCAGTCAGATACCAGTAATATTGTGCCAGTCAGAGGCCCAGTAATAGTGTGCCACTCAGAGCCCAGTAATATTGTGCCAGTCAGATACCAGGAATATTGTGCCAGTCAGACACCAGATATAGTGTGCCAGTCAGATACCAGGAATAGTGTGCCACTCAGAGCCCAGTAATATTGTGCCACTCAGAGCCCAGTAATATTGTGCCACTCAGAGCCCAGTAATATTGTGCCACTCAGAGCCCAGTAATATTATGCCATTCAGATAGCAGTAATGTTGTGCCAGTCAGATGCCAAGTAATATTGTGCCACTCAGAAGCCCAGTAATATTGTGCCACTCAGAGCCCAGTAATATTGTGCCAGTCAGATACCAGGAATATTGTGCCACTCAGATGCCCAGTAATATTGTGCCACTCAGAGCCCAGTAATATTGTGCCACTCAGAGCCCAGTAATAGTGTGCCAGTCAGAGCCCAGTAATAGTGTGCCAGTCAGAGCCCAGTAATAGTGTGCCAGTCAGATACCAGGAATAGTGTGCCAGTCAGATGCCCAGTAATAGTGTGCCAGTCAGAGCCCAGTAATATTGTGCCAGTCAGATACCAGTAATATTGTGCCAGTCAGAGGAACCCAGTAATAGTGTGCCACTCAGAGCCCAGTAATATTGTGCCAGTCAGATACCAGGAATATTGTGCCAGTCAGACACCAGATATAGTGTGCCAGTCAGATACCAGGAATAGTGTGCCACTCAGAGCCCAGTAATATTGTGCCACTCAGAGCCCAGTAATATTGTGCCACTCAGAGCCCAGTAATATTGTGCCAGTCAGATACCAGTAATATTATGCCATTCAGATAGCAGTAATATTGTGCCAGTCAGATGCCAAGTAATATTGTGCCACTCAGAAGCCCAGTAATATTGTGCCACTCAGAGCCCAGTAATATTGTGCCAGTCAGATACCAGGAATATTGTGCCACTCAGATGCCCAGTAATATTGTGCCACTCAGAGCCCAGTAATATTGTGCCAGTCAGATTCCAGGAATATTGTGCCATTCAGATACCAGGAATAGTGTGCCTGTCAGATGCCCAGTAATAGTGTACCAGTCAGAGCCCAGGAATATTGTGCCAGTCAGATGCCCAGGAAAAGTGTGCCAGTCAGATGCACAGTAATATTGTGCCACTCAGAGCCCAGTAATATTGTGCCAGTCAGAGCCCAGTAATATTGGGCCAGTCAGAGCCCAGTAATATTGTGCAACTCAGATGCCCAGTAATATTGTGCCACTCAGATGCCCAGTAATATTGTGCCACTCAGAGCCCAGTAATAGTGTGCCAGTCAGATACCAGGAATATTGTGCCAGTCAGAGCCCAGTAATATTGTGCCAGTCAGATACCAGGAATATTGTGCCAGTCAGATACCAGGAATAGTGAGCCCGTCAGATGCCCAGTAATAGTGTACCAGTCAGATGCCCAGTAATAGTGTGCCAGTCAGAGCCCAGTAATATTGTGCCAGTCAGATACCAGTAATATTGTGCCAGTCAGATGCCCAGTAATATTGTGCCACTCAGATGCCCAGTAATAGTGTGCCACTCAGAGCCCAGTAATAGTGTGCCATTCAGAGCCCAGTAATAGTGTGCCACTCAGAGCCCAGTAATATTGTGCCAGTCAGATACCAGGAATATTGTGCCAGTCAGACACCAGGAATAGTGTGCCAGTCAGATACCAGGAATAGTGTGCCCGTCAGATGCCCAGTAATAGTGTACCAGTCAGAGCCCAGGGATATTGTGCCAGTCAGATGCCCAGGAAAAGTGTGCCAGTCAGATGCCCAGGAACCACTCTCCTGCCATGAAAAAAGTGCAGGAACGCCGTTCCCACGCGTTCCTGCAGGACTCGAGCCCTGATCTGAGGTCTTATTTACCTAATTTTAAGACCTGCTAAGGAACAGATGATTGTTATTGTGTCCTGATATGTAAAACCATGAAATTTCGTTCATGTCTAATTTGTTACATTTAAAAATCTTTGCATTTGTTTACCCCATTTTTGTTTAGGACTGGGGTATATTATGCTACATTATAAATAAAATAATACATCCCAGTGGCAAGATATGTATGGGAATGTTTTTAACATTTTAGCAAGTTTGGTGTTTATGCTCAGTTTTCAAACCGAGATCTCTGATTTTGTAACAAAAAAAAGGGGGACGCCCGTGGGAAGCTCAAAATGTGACTCAGATTTTCCTCTTTTGTAAAAAACAAGTTACATTGAAACAGAACCCTTTATTGTCTCCTCCTGTAATAATCTGTTTATATCGTGCCACACCCAAATGGAATACAGTGCCTATATTACGTAGACAATGTTTACAGAAACCTTACAAAGTCTCTAAAGGTTAATAGAAGGAAATCCTGTACGTGATGTCTACTGTTCTTGTCACATATGATTCAGCAATATTTAGCAAGAGTTAGTCTGTAGCATAGTGACCTGAAAAGTGATAGGTGCCAGAATATTATGTTAAGCATCTATATTTAGAATTTATACAATGTCTTTAGTGGCCTCTAGATTATCCTTTGGAGATTTTACTCTATCTTTTTTCTGTAATAACAAAAAAAGTTTTTTTATAACTTTGAACATGAAATCAAATACTTTAATCTTCAATTTAATGAGTTGGCAGTAAGACAGAAACTGCATACAGAATTCAAATTCCTGTGGATCTACTGGCAATCTGTAATGAAGGATATTGTTCAGGTTTTATATGTTGGTAACAAGGGAATTTCAAAAATTAGGCAAATTCTGCAACTTGGCAATTACTTTGTGCTGCTCAAGCTGAGAATGGACTTAGTCGAATTCCCTATGGTAAAAAATTCCCACTCGGGAACCAAAGCACACATGTTTTTGTTCACTTGCACCATTACAGAGAGAGATTATTCTGGAACAAATCAGACCAGAAGCAGTCCAGACCTGAAATTGCTCTCTGCACACAGAACACAGCAACCTCAGACATATGTTTTGGTCTAACATAGGTCTCAACAATGAGGTATGGCTGTATCCATCTAAACACAGGGCTCCAATTCTGCAGTCTATCGGAGAATCCCTAGTTAGTATTATAAATGGTAAAAAGTGTATGATGCTCCAACTGAAAACAGGACCTAGTAACCAACCTTATGGTTAGATTACCACAGCAACAGTCACTCTTTGCCAGGACCATTCTAACTTCAAAATGACCTACCTTTTTATTGCATATTAAAGTCATATAGGGTTCAACAATGTATGCAATTAGCAAGAGCTGATTAGCTTTTAAAGCTAAACTCAAAGAAAAACAATGTTTCTCCAGCTTTATTACTTGTAGGCGCAGCAGCCATTCCTGTCAATCACTCTTCAGGAATTTCTACAATTTTCTTCCTACAAAACCTAAATAAGTCATACCTTAAACCTTCAGGAAAAACAGTGGGTCTTGGAAACCATAGGTGTAAAACTGTAGATGAGGGGGAAAGGGAACCTGTAGATGTGTGCTCTTTACAGGTTGCTGTGTAGTTTGGCCACTGACAAAGAAATGATCAGTCTATAATTTTAATGGTAGGTGTATTTTAACAGTAAGAGACAGAATAACAAAAAATCCTGAAAAACGCATGTCAAAAAAGTTATAAATTGATTTGCATGTCAATGAGTGAAATAAGTATTTGACCCCTTCAACTTAGTACTTGGTGGCAAAACCCTTGTTGGCAATCACGGAGGTCAGACATGTCTTGTAGTTGGCCACCATTTTTGCACACATCTCAGGAAGGATTTTGTCCCACTCCTCTTTGCAGATCATCTCCAAGTCATTAAGGTTTCAAGGGTGACATTTGGCAACTTGAACCTTCAGCTCCCTCCACAGATTTTCTGGACCGACTAGGCCACTCCAGAATCTTATTGTGATTCTTCTTAGGCCACTCCTTTGTTGCCTTGGCTGTGTGTTTTGGGTCATTGTCATACTGGAATACCCATCCACGACCCATTTTCAATACCCTGGCTGAGGGAAGGAGGTTCTCACCCAAGATTTGACAGTACATGGCCCCGTCCATTGTCTCTTTGATGCAGTGCAGTTGTCCTGTCTTCTTAGCAGAAAAAACACCTTCAAAGCATAATGTTTCCACCTCCTTGTTTGACGGTGGGGATGGTGTTCTTGGGGTCATTGGCAGTATTCCTCCTCCTCCAAACACGGCGAGTTGAGTTGATGCCAAAGACTTCTATTTTGGTCTCATCTGACCACAACACTTTCACCCAGTTCTCCTCTGAATCTTTCAGATGTTCATTGGCAAACTTCAGACGGGCCTGTACATGTGCTTTATTGAGCAGGAGGACCTTGCTGGCACTGCAAGATTTCAGTCCTTCACAGCGTAGTGTGTTACCAATTGTTTCCTTGGTCACTATGGTCCCAACTACCTTGAGATCATTAACAAGATCCTCCCATGTAGTTCTGGGCTGATTCTTCACTGTTCTCTTGATCATTGAAACTCCATGAGGTGAGATTTTGCATGGAGCACCAGACCGAGGGAGACTGACAGTTTCTTTGTGTATCTTCCATTTGTGAATAATCTCACCAACTGTTGTCACCTTCTCACCAAGCTGCTTGGCGATGGTCTTGTAGCCCATTCCAGCCTTGTGTCTAAAACAGGTCTAAAATCATGTCCCTGACATCCTTGGACAGCTCTTTGGTCTTGGCCATGGTGGAGAGTTTGGAATCTGATTGATTGCTTCTGTGGACTGGTGTCTTTTATACAGGTAATTACCTGAGATTAGGAGCACTCCTTAACGAGAGTGCTCCTAATCTCAGCTCGTTACCTGTATAAAAGACACCTGGGAGCAAGAAATCTTGCTGATTGATAAGGGATCAAATACTTATTTCACGCATTGACATGTAAATCAATTTATAACTTTTTCGACATGCATTTGTCTGGATTTTTTTTTTTTGCTATACTTTCTCTCACTATTAAAATACACCTACCGTTAAAATTATAGACTGATCATTTATTTTTCAGTGGGCAAACGTTCAAAATCAGCAGGGGATAAAATACTTTTTCTCTCACTGTATATGCACAAATTTCAAATATAGTGATCATATTGGATACTTTGCTTTTTCCTTTATAATGTTGCTTTTTTCTACTCAAGCTAAATGATCAGAGCTGAGTGGGGAACTCATTAAAACATGCAAACCTGATATCTGAAATCAAACTTCTTTAGAATATAGATGTTCACATTGTAACAAATACATACTTTTTCTAATTATTTAACTTTAATATCCAAAAAAATGATAGATTATATTCAAGTCCTTTAACCCACTAATGAACATGAGACTGAAACCATACACAAATGCATTAAAACTCATGCTTTCTAGTTCCAAGGCTTCATTTTGATGTATTTTAATAATTTTCCTGAAATATATTTTGCTTTTCTTTTTGTAGAAATAGAATAAAGGCTACAATCCTTGCCTAGAATATTTCTGTAAATGTAACTCAGGGTCCTCCTATTCTTGATTTATTTCATATAGCTGTGGTTGTTCCTTCACACCAGGCTTACAAAGCCATCCACATTTAGGCTCATAAAACAAATGATGTCTAGTAGTTTGGGGTCCTTTTAATTTCCTGGAATGTCCATCTGATGCTATTAACTCTCTATGGCTGTGTTGAGTATATACAGGTACATATATAATGTGTGTAATATAGACATAAATATGCTTATGGTCAAACAGTGTGCAAGATTCACATTATATCGCTCAGTGTTGAGTAACTATTAACTAGCAGTCAACTATCCTTTCTATTTTGGAAGGCAATCTACCGTATTTGCTCGAATATAAGACGACCCTGATTATAAGACGACCCCCCCAAACTATGGATATTCCTTTAGGAAAAAACTAAAAGCCTGAATATAAGACTACCCTATTGGAAAAAAGTTTAATAAATAGCTTTTTCATATTTAATAAAAACTTATAATATAAAAAAAATGCATTTCTTGTTTTTATTTACCTTTTATGTGCCAATGGTCCCCTACCCCCCAGACTTACCCAATGCTCCCCCCAACAGTGTCTGTCTCTCTCCCCCACCGCCCCCCCAAGTTGTCTGTCTCTCTCCCCCACCCTCTCCCCAATGTTGTCTGTCTCTCCACCCCTCCCTCCCCCCAGCATTATCTGTCTCTCTCCCCCACCCTCCCCCCAAGTTGTCTGTCTCTCTCCCCCACCCTCCCCCCAATGTTGTCTGTCTTTCTCACCCACCCTCCCCCCAAGTTGTCTGTCTGGAAGGACCAGGCTTCGTCATAGAAGTCCCGGCTGTCTTGCCGGGCGACAGCGGAGGATGTCTGCGCACATTGCGCAGGCACCCACCAGCTGTTAGTGAGGGGGATCCAGGTCCCCTTGCAGCTCTGTGGGGGACCTGGATCCCTGTCTTATAGTCTGACCTCGATTTGAGATCAGACCAAAAGACGACCTCGAATATAAGACGAGGGGTCTTTTTCAGAGCATTTGCTCTGAAAAAAACCTTGTCTTATATTCAAGCAAATACAGTATTAGTAATTAATTATATACTGTATTTTCTGGCGTATAAGACTACTTTTTAATCCAGGAAAATCTTCCCAAAAGTCGGGGGTCGTCTTATACTCCGGGTGTAATCTTTTAACTTACCTCGTTGCTGTTCTGCAGGTGCGCGCGGCTGTGAGGGAAGCGTTGTGTGCTCCCCTCCAGCCGCGCAACTTCAATAAAGTTTGTTTAAACTTTTTTTTAAAACAAACTTTATTGAAGCCGCACGGCTGGAGGGGAGCGCACAACGCAGCAACGAGGTAAGTACTGGGAAGGGGGTAGGAGAGGGGTAAAATCCTGGCATATTGAGGGGAAAATCCTGGCATATTGGAGGGGCAAAATATTGGCATATTAAATGGCACAATAAAGGCATATTGAGTGGCAAAATAGTGTGTCTCAGGTTATGTGTCTATTGGTGTCAGTGCGTGTGTGTAAGTGTCTCACTTTCTGTGTAAGGGTGTGTGTGTAAGTGTGTCACTGTGTTAGTATAAGGGTGTGTGTGTAAATGTCACTGTAGGAGAAAATGCTCGTTGGAAGAGGGGTAGTCTTATACGGCGAGTATATGCCAAACTCTAAATTTTAACTGGAAAAGTTGGGGGTCGTCTTATATGCCCAGTCGTCTTATACACCGGAAAATACGGTAATCAGTACAATGTTTCTATTCTAATAAATGCTATTGATACATTGCCACAGTGGATCTGCATTCAATGTTTTTTACATTAACAGTTTGAATTAAAAGTTATGTTTTAATATTGTGGGACACTTTGAAATATAAAAAAATTCAACAATAAATAATACTATTTATTTCTAAATGGTAGAAAACATATCAGTTTTCTTTTTCTGTTCACCCTGCATATTTCCAGATTGAACACTTAGTACAAATCTATAAGTTGAGACTGTTATCAACCTATTGTACTCACAGAGTGCCTAGTTTTGCATCTCACTGTGTTAATACAATGTAGTTTCTCTGCACAGTGTCATGGAGCAAAATGATCCAGAGCTTGGCAGCTGCTGCCAATCACATCCAGCCTACACACTTGTTCCCATTTTTCCAGTCACTTGCTATGTAATTTAAAAGAGTGTGGGCCTGTAAGTGGCCATATATAGCATATAAGTGGGAATATATATCTTCAGAGCTGAAAAAAAAAAATCTCCATTGGACACAAGTATTGAGAATCTACTAAAATATCCGCATAATACAGAAGATATCTCTATATTATTAAATACTTAAGCATCTTTTTTTCTTTCTTTTTTTTCCTTTTTATACTTCTTTATTTTAATTCTTCTTTCCTATTTCTTTCAAATAATGTATCTTACATCTTACATTCACATATAACAAAACACATAAATTCAATTTTACCAAAGAAAAAAAAAATCATGCGTGCAGTGTAAGCATCTTATTGAACATTTGCGTAATGCAGGGACATCCAAGGTGCAGCCTGTGGGCCAAATACAGATTTTCTGCCAGCACGGTGTGTAAAAACTAACTTAACTTCACATTAGCCCAATAAATTAGTTGATTTGTTTTATCCCCATCATATTTTTGTTTTTATAGTAAATTATAAGATATGATCATATTTATAAAAAAAACACCCCCAAAATATATATATATAATTTGTCTAACTATAGTAAAATATAAAGAGAATAATTGCAGCTAAGCAAAAACACTGCAGACATTGGCACAAAGGGTACAACGTTTCCAAAACAGTCCAGTCTCAAGTGGTTAATAATCATGAACCAGGAGCTTATATTTCCTATATGGATAGTTGTGGGTTTATTTATTAAAATTTGACTTTGGAGGTCAACTTTAATTTTGAGACAAAGCCAAACTAGGCACCAGTTTTTGACTTAAAAAACTGTTTTGAATCTTCCCATTGAAAGTAATGGGAGGTGAAATGATCAAAGATATTTTTGAGACTGATGGGTCTATCCACTAAATCAAAGGCAGATAGAATGGGGTAAGGGTGCTGGCAGCTTCAGCAAATGCTCCTTGCCTGCTGGACTGTGGGTCCCCAGCCCGAACGTAGACCGGTAAACAAGAAAATTTGAAGCAGAAGGACCAATATGGAGGAATCATGAAAGGGATGCTGGATCCTTAAAACTAACTTTTATCAAATGATGAATTGTAAAACAAACTTATCACATGGAAGTCCACACACGATAGAACCACCTTACATGTTTAGTCCGAAAGGGCTTAATCGTAGGTAAATCTATATGGTGACTGCACAGCTTCGTTTACATATATATATTTTTTAAGCTTTATTGATGGCAAATATAGGATACACAATATAATTCAATTAGTGGTGCATAGACATGTACAGGTTAATATTGTACATCATACTCAACTAAATCTACGACAGTAGTAGGCCAATTTGATACATTTAAACATTTTACAATAAAAATAATAATACATTTGTTCTAATCTATCTCAGTGTTAAACCAGCAGAAGTAATATAGAATATGCGAAAGAATGCGATCGGGGTTTCATAGACATGTTTAGGTTAATGTAGTACATCATATTCAATTTAATCTAAGACAGGAATAGGACAATTTGGTACAGTGAAACATTTTACAATAATAATGAATTTGTTCTAATCTATCTCAGTGTTAAACCAACAGAAGTAAAACAATCAATAAAACCCAACTCTGGGCATGTGGGTTAGGTGTGCGTTAGAACTATGTCTCTGATAGGGTTTATTATATGGTTTATTATATTTATTATATGGTATGTTTACCACGGTCCTGAAACGATTGTCTCATTTGCACTTTGAATATATAACATTGTAACATTTAACAGGATGTAAAGATATTTATTATCTATAAATAAAAAAACAGCACTTGGTTCATCCTTGCTTATCAAGTGGATTCATCTATACCTTTGTTTGATCTTACCCAGTTGAAGCAGAATTACTTTGAAATATCACATGTACAAAATCTCACAAAAGTGAGTACACCCCTAACATTTTAGTAAATATTTTATGTATGGGAAAACACTGAAGAAATTACACTCTGTTACAATGTAAAGTAGTAAGTGTACAGCCTGCATAACAGTGTAACTTTGCTGTCCCCTCAAAATAACTCAACACACAGCCATTAATGTCTAAACCATTGGCAACAAAAGTGAGTACATCCCTAAGTGGAAATGTCCAAATTGGGCCCAAGGTGTCAACATTTTGTGTGGACTCCATTATTTTCCAGCACTGCCTTAACCCTCATGGGAATGGATTTCACCAGAGTTTCACAGGTTGCCACTGGAGTCCTCTTCCACCACTCCTCCATGACGACATCACCAAGCTCACTTTTGTTGCCAACATTTTAGACATTCATGGTTGTGTGTTGAGTTATTTTGAGGGCACAGCAAATTTACACTGTGACACAGGCTGTACACTTACTACTTTACATTGTAACAGAGTGCCATTTCTTCAGTTTTGTCACATGAAAAAATATAATAACATATTTTCAAAAATGTGAGGGGTGTACTCACTTTTGTGAGATACTGTATATGTGTGGCACGTAAAAAGCATTTAAAAGTTTTCTGTTAATAAAGCTTTTTAAAATCTTTCTTGACTTCTATTGTATTACTGTTAAATAGTCAAACTTGACTATTTGAAATAGCTTTATTCATGAGGGAATTGTAGGGAATTGACAATGGAATTTCAAACTTATGACCAAAATAGCCAAAATTGAAGTGTAGCAGAGTTGGAGAATTTTTGCAACACGATTACTTTGTCCTTAAGTTTTAAATTCTCTTGACAATTCCCTACAATACAGCCCTAAAGCTGACATTGTATTATTCACAATTATTACAATACATTTTAAAAAGCGGCACACTTCAGGAAGAACTTGGACACTCCTGGCATTATATATTCGGCTACAATTTTCTGTAATATAAAACGTTGAATGAATAACAATCATACACAAGACTGACATTTATCCCAGTATTTGTTTAGGGCCTGTACAGCTGAGTAGAGAGAAGGGATTATATTAGCATAGAACAAGAGGGCCTTGGAATGTTCTGTAGGAAGACACAGAGCTTACTGAATGTTTTAAAATGTCTGTACTTGGCCCTTTGCCTAAGGAACTGATAAAGCATTTCATATAATGCCAGGCCTTTGAAGTTTTAAAGACTTTTGTAGGCTGGTATGTATTGGTCTCTAAACTACAGAAGCCTGTAATCCTAGATAATATGTGCCTGAATTGGACATAATGACAAGCATGGAAAATCAGAATGTAGTTTAACTGCATTATGTTGGAAAAAGGCAGATTTGTTTTTGAAGAATGGTAATATTGCTAATTATTATGCATCAATTCTGATGGATGTGACAAGAGAAGATTCAGCAACTGCCTGGGAGAATGAACTCAGAGTTCTGGGTGCCTGATTGTGCATTGTAACTATGATTTTACACAGTAATAGTAAATGAAAAACAGAAAAAAGCAAACGAGGGGGCAATTGAGGTGGTAGGTTACCATGGTTACTGAAATAGTTGCTGTCCATATGAGGATATATTAGATTTTAACAGACTGATCACTCAGTGCCTCACAGAACCGTCACATCCTCCCAAGCTTCCCTAGGCTGTCAAACAATCACAAAGCCCGAGCATTTTGATAACAACACTACAAATGAAGCATAATAGTTCTCATGAATCAAGCTGTTTGGTGTTCTTTATACTGTTTCTGATTTGACCTCAATTTATTCCTTGTGTAGTTCCCCTTTTAACCTAATATTTTGCTTTTCATTATTAATGTTCTTCATACAAGTTTGTATGTGAAAATCTTTAGGTCAGATCTGGAGAAAATGCCAAATTGTAAGGCCTTGCTTTTTGATTTGCGACTGGTCATTGAACCATGTTTGATACCCCTTGAAAACTAGCTGAGTTGCATTACATATGGTAGCTTGTGTCATTTTGGGTGTATAAAATGATGCACTAACATTAATGAATATTGCTCAGGTCATCCATAAATTGCAAAAAGTATGTACAGAAATGTAAATATAAATACAGTACAGATTGGCACATTGGGATACTTTTGAATTGTTTATTTTTAATTTGATAAACAAGTTTAAAAAAATCTGTGGGAGGTTTACTTTTCATGTTCTTTACAGCATCTGAGAGACACTAGCGTGGGTGATCAGAGGACAGGACAAAGTGATCTCCCCTTTAAAAACACTCCACTTAACATAAACTGAACTCATTACCACCAAGTGAGTCAGCAAGCATTGCTCCCTGTCAGCAGCAAGAGGTAACCTATTAAATACAAACACAATTATTCATTCTATTAATACATCCATGCTTTTCAGTAATGCAGACAGGACACACAGACATATAAAGTGCATAGTGCTTAATGAAGTAAACAAGGAGTGCGTGCTCTGATCTATGCATTGCACAGGGAATTCTATGTTAACAACACTGCAGCCAAGGGAAACCAAGTCATAAACAGCCACCTCGCGTGTACCTTTCTTAGAAATGAAATCCAGGCATCTACCGGTAATTTATCACGTAATAAGGACAAGGTCACTAGTAACATTGAGGACAGTCCTGATTTATCAACAGCTGAGAAACAGACACATAGGGGGTCATGTACTAAACAAGTGCAGTGGGGAAAAAAGTAGGTAAAACATGAGTAAGGAGTAATTTGCGACACTTTGTAACGTTTTGCACCTTTTTTTCCCTGATTTGCGCCTCTTCCGTTTATTTTTATTAAGCGTGCATTTTTCTGGTTGCGCTAATACCGTATTTGCTCGATTATAAGACGACCCTGATTATAAGACGACCCCCCAAACTTTGGATATTCCTTTAGGAAAAAAACTAAAAGCCTGAATAAAAGACTACCCTATAGGAAAAAAGTTAAACTTGTATATCTTCACATGTAAATAGCTTTTTTTAATAAAAAATTATATCAAAAAAATGCATTTGTTTTTATTTCCTTTTATGTGCCAATTCTGCCTCTCTTTCCCTTGCCCCCAGCTTTGGCTCTCTCCCCCTTCCTCTGATTCCCCCCTCTCCTCTGTCTCTTCCCCCCCCCCTGTTTCTCTCTGCCCCCCCCCCCTCCCTCTGTCTCTTCCCCCCCTTGTAGCTCTCTTCCCCCCTCCCTTCCCTTGTTGCTCTGTCTCCCCCCCTCCGTCCCCCTGTCTCTGTTTCTGCCCCCCTCCCTCCCCTGTCTCTGCCCCCCTCCCTCCCCTGTCTCTGCCCCCCTCCCTCCCCCTGTCTCTGTCTCTGCCCCCCTCCCTCCCCCTGTCTCTCTGCCCCCTCCCTCCCCCTCACCTTGAAGTCGATCCCTGGTGGCTAGTGGGGGCAGCCGGGGGATGTCTGCACGATACGATGCGTCACATTGCAGCTACATAATGGTAAAGGTTATTGATTTGCTCTACACGGTATTTGCATTGATACTACTGTATTTCAGGAGTGCTGACAGGCTTTAATATAGCTTATTGGTGAAAATGTTCCGTTATCCAAAATGCTTCTAGTCACAGGTTTAGTTTAACTCCCAGAGCGGGCTCACAGTTTGAGTGCACTTTTGTCAGTGACCTGCTGTCTTTTACATGACCATTTTGTGTATTTTCAGCAGTTAGTGCAGCACAGAAGTTAGAAAAACAAAGTTAAAGTCAAGTTTTCAGTGTTTTAAGGACCCACACTCGCACATACATACATGATGAGCAAGCTTAAAGATCTTGAACATGTTGTCACACACTTTATGGACAAATGTATTGTGACACCTGACCATTACACCAACATGGACTTTTTTGGCATTGCATTATACATAGACATTAATGTAGTTGCAGCTATAACAGCCTCCCCTGTTCTGGGAAGGATTTCTGCTAACTGTTTTTGTGGGAATTTTAGTCATGCTAGAATAGAAAAGGGCCTTCCCCAAACTGTTCCCCCAAAGATGAAAGTATATCATTGTCCATAATGTCTTGATATGCTGAAGCATTAATATTTCCCTTCATTCGACGTAAGGGGCCCAGACTAACCCCTGAAAAATAGCCCCATACCATTATCCCTCCTCCATCAAACTTTACAGTTGGCACAATGCAGCCAGGCAGGTGCCAAATCCAGACTCACCCATCAGACTGACAAACAGTGTAGACTCCACATAATACATTTCCACTGCTGCAGAGTCTAGTGGTGGCATTATTTGCACCACTTGATCCGATGCTTGGCATTGTACTTGATGATATGAGGCTTGCATACCGATGCTCGCCTTAGAAACCCATTCCATGAAGTTCCCACCGCACAGTTTTTGTGCTGATATTAATGCCAGTGGACATTTGGTACTCTTCAGCTATAGCATTATCAGAGCATTGCTGACTGTTACACACCATGCACCTGTGATTTTACGTGGTCCTCTGCTTCATGGCTGAGTTGCTTCTGTTCCTAAATGCTTCTACGTCCCAATAATACAACTTATAGCTGACTGTGGAATATCCAAGAATTTTTTCCGTAGTAACTTATTGCAATGGTGGCATCCCATCACAGTACCACACTTGAATTCACTGATCTTTTTAGAATAATCATTTTTTTTCACAAATGTTTGTAAATGTAGCCTGCATGGCTAGGTGCTTTATTTTCTACACCTGTGGTAATGGGTCTGATGGAAAAACCTGAATTCAATAATTAAGTGGGGTATATATGAACAACTGGAACAGCAGTTAAAGGGTATATGTCACTGTGGCAAATGTGATCAAGTTGCCTCTCTGTAATCTCAAATTGGAGCTCTGGAGAGGCATATTGCAACACTTAGGGATGTGGGCAACCTCGAGAAGAGCAGAGCTTAGCTGAGTTACCTAGCAATGATGGAGGAGATCAGGCAGAAGGGAACTAGGCACACAGTTGGGTGGCAGTTAGACATGGTTGTAGTGGCGCAGGGAAGAGGAAGAAGGCAGCCAGTCTTGAGTTTCTCCATCCAAAGAAATGTGCTCATTTAAGTGAAGAAGACCCAGAAGAGGATTTGCTGGAGAAAAATGTTCTCCCTAACAGCCAGCATAACAGCCCATCTAGCATAGAGTGGATCCAGAAGAAGCAGCAGGTTGTAGTGGTAGGGGAATCTGCTAGTATAGATTTATAGCAGCAACTGAATTGTGTGCTGTCTCCCGGGAGCCAACATTTAGCATGTTGCAGATAAAGTGGACACATTTTTGGAAGGGACTGGAGAGGATCCAGCTGTCTAGGTCTATATTGGCACCAATGACAAAGTAAGATGAAAATGGTGCGTCCTAAACAGTAATTATAGGTGTGGTGTATCACCAAATTGTATGAATTATGTACACATACACATAAAAACCATCTACTTTAACCCCTTAAGGACAGAGCCTTTGAAACATTTTTGTCCATTCTGGACAATGGCTATTTTAACATTTCTGTGCTGTTTGTGTTTAGTTGTAATTTTCTTCTTTTGCTGTACCCACACATATTATATATTGTTTTTATCGGGACAAGAAGGGCTTTCTTTGGATGCCATCTTTTTGATCATATCTTATAATATTATTTAAAAAAATTAAAAAATATGGTAAAAAAAAAAAAATACACAAATTTCCTGACTTTTATTTGAAACATCTTCTCTTCATCGAC
The DNA here is from genome assembly GCA_036172795.1 of Pelodytes ibericus. Classification (NCBI taxonomy): domain Eukaryota; kingdom Metazoa; phylum Chordata; class Amphibia; order Anura; family Pelodytidae; genus Pelodytes; species Pelodytes ibericus. The sequence continues at coordinate 229,754,084 of CM069857.1, read as the reverse complement.
AAAAGCGAATGAAAAAACCTGCTAAATAGATTCTACTATTTCTCCTGAGTACAGGGATACCACCCATGCATAGGTTTGTTGGGGTGTTTGGGAGCTAAAATGCCACATTTGTGAGGTGCAGTTTTTTGTTTTCCAACTTGAAATTTTTACATGCAGACAGCCTGCACCCATGTCTCATTTGGGACATATTTGAAGCCAGCTAGTGTATTTTACCCCATCAACCCATATATTTTTTAAAAGTAGACACCCTAGGCTATCTCAAATAGTGGTATTTTAACACTTTCCATGCACTAATTCTACCACCAGCCTTTGTCAAAGTTTGTGGTAATAATTTTTGTGTGTTTTTTTTTTTCACAAATATTGTATTTCAGACATAAATTCACTATTTCGGTATGTGTCACTGCCAAACAATAACCCAATATGTGTTCAACAACATCTCCTGAGTATAGGGATACCACCCATGCATAGGTTTGTTGGGTTGTTTGCAGTGGTGTATCTTGATTTTGTGCTGCCCTAGGCAGACAAAATCCGAGCACCCCCCTACCCAACCTGCACACCCACGTTACACACCTAAGACATGCCCCATCATTCAGACTCACATCAAGCTCATACTCCCATCACACACACACTCCCATCACACTCAGTCCTACACTCCTACTCCCATCACACTCAGTCACACACTCCTACTCCCATCACACTCAGTCACAAACTCCGACTCCCATGACACACACACTGTCTCCCATCACACACACACTGTCTCCCATCACACACACTCTGACTCCCATCACACTCAGTCACACACACTGTCTCCCATCACACACTCTGACTCCCATCACACTCAGTCACACACACTGTCTCCCATCACACACACTCTGACTCCCATCACTCTCAGTCACACACACACACACACACACACACACACACACACTGTCTCCCATCAGCACTTACCTTTCCTTGGTGGCAAGTGGCAGGCAGCATGGTCCCTCCATGCTGCCTGTTCGGCTTCCCGGCGATTGTGCCGACAGATCACGTGACCGGGCGCGCGTATGACGTCAGCGCGCCCTTCATGTGACTGTCGGCACTTCCGTGTCGGCACACTGCACGGGGAGCCGAACAGGCAGCACGGAGGTTTCTCTGTGCTGCCTGTTCGGCTCCCCGTGCAGCCTGGCAGGCAGAGCAATGGTGAGGGGGGATCTTCCGATCCCCTCTCCCCTTCGTCTCTACCTGCAAGAGCCGTCTTTTTTTTTTTTTTTAAAGGGCCGGATTTTTTTTTTCATTTTTTTTTTTTTTCAGTGCTGGGGGGCGCTGCCGCCCCCCCAAATTTGCCGCCCTAGGCATCCGTAAATACAGCACTGGTTGTTTGGGGGCTAAAGGGCCACATTTTGAAGGTGCGCAATTTCAACTTGGAATTTTGACGTGTAGTCAGCCTGAGCCCATCTTGCATTTGGGACTTTTTTAAAAGTAGGACAGTGTATTTTACACAAAAAAAGTATATATTTTGTAAAAGTAGACAGCCTAGGCTGTTTTAAATGGTGGTATTTTAACACTTTCCATGCACTAATTCTAAAACCAGCCCTTGTCAAAGTTTGTGGTAGTAATTTTTGTGTTTTTTTTCACAAATATTGTATTTCGGACATAAATTCACAGATTTTGGTATGTGTCACTGCCAAACAATAACCCAATATGTGTTCAACAACATATCCTGAGTACAGGGATACCACCCATGCATAGGTTTGTTGGGTTGTTTGGGGGCTAAAGGGACACATTTTGAAGGTGCGCATTTTCAACTTGGAATTGTGATGTGTAGTCAGCCTGAGCCCATCTTTCATTTGGGACTTTTTTTTAAAGTAGGACAGTGTATTTTACCCAAAAAAAGTATATATTTTGTAAAAGTAGACACCCTAGGCTATTTTAAATGGTGGTATTTTAACACTTTCCATGCACCAATTCTACCACCAGCCTTTGTCAAAGTTTGTGGTAGTCATTTTATTATGTATTTTTTCCCACATACATTGTACTTTAGACACAAATTCACATATTTCGGTATGTGTCACTGACAAACAATACCACAATATGTGTTCAGCAACATCTCCCGAGCACAGGGATACCACCCATGCATAGCTTTGTCAGCTTTGTTGGGGGTTGAAAGGCTACATTTGAGAGGTGCGCTTTTTAATTTTCCAATTTGGAATTTTGACATGTATAGCAAGGAAGGGGTTAATAGCTCTTATAAGAGCCTTTGTAGTACTGTACAAAAAAATTAACCCCTAAAAATGCACAGACAAGAAAAAATGTTCTGCTGTGCAGTGATCAGTGGCAGGGAAGGGGTTAATACACAGGCTACACTATACAAAGGGTATGGCTTTTATAAAAGCCCTTGGGACTCACAATTTTTTAACATTTTATTTAATTTATTACAATTAAAAAATTATATTATACAGATCTGTCTATTCCCTCACTAAAACTCAAGTGAGGAGAGGGTGGCAGATCCATATGAGTCAGAACAATATTCACCAATATTGATCTAACCAGACAAATGGTGATGCTCATCTGAGAAATCACCAAACCACCTTTGCCACTGATCGGCTGTTACTGATCGCTATACATGCGTTCAGACAGCTTCAAAAGGAATACACGTAATCCCCTAGTGGGTATAATTAAGCCCTAGCTAGTGTGACAAAAAAAAATGCTGATAGCAAAAAAAAATCCTTCTGCGACCAGATTGCTCCATATGCGCTGCTTAGGCAGTGACCATATGCACTGCTTAGGCAGTGACCATATGTGCTGCTTAGGTAGTGATATACGGCAAGGAAGGGGTTAATAGAGTTAATAGAGAGGGAGGCAGATCTACACGGGTCAGATCAAATATTTACAAATATTGATCTAACTAGGCGAATGGTGATGCTCATCTGAGCAAACGCCAACCCGCCTTTGCCACTGATCAGCTGTTACTGATCGCTATACATGCACTCAGACAGCTAAAAAAAATTAACCCGTGACGGGTGTAATAAAAAAGTTTAAAAAAAAGTAAAAATTCTTCTGCAGCAAGATTTCTGCATTATCGTCAGATCGCTGCTTAGGCAGTGATCTACAGCAAGCAAGGGGTTAATCACTCTTAAAAGAGCCTTTTTTATACTGTAATGAATTACAGTAAAAAAAATGAACCCTTAAAAAATGCACAGACAGCAAAAAATGTGCTTCTGTGTATGATCACTGCGTACACAGCGATCAATGCCAGGGAAGGGGTTAAATGGCTTTTCTAAAACCCTTGGTTACTAAAATTGTATTAAATATTTTTAATTTTATTATTTTATTTTATTTTTTACTTTATCTGATCTGTCTCTCTCCCTTACTAAAACTAGTAAGGTGAGGGAGGCAGATCAATACTTGTCAAAGGCAATATTTACTAATATTGCCTTTGACTGTATGATAATTGCTCATCTGAGCACTTACCATACATGCCTGCACACAGATCACACAGATCTGCTGTGCCGGCATTGATTGGCTCCCCCTAGAGCATCGGAAGTGAAATACATTCACTTCCGATGCTCCTGCCATTAGAACAGAAGCGCTGCCTGTACAGGCAGCGTTCCCTTCTACTGAGCCGATGGGGTCGCTCAGGAGAGCGACCATCATCGGTTCTGGGGCAGTCGAAGGTGCTGCTAAGTGCCTCGCTAGCGAGGCACTTTAGCAACACCGGAGGTGCTTAGGAAGCAAACGATGGCTGAGTGATCGTAGCGCACCCTGCACTTTTTGGGGGTGTTGCACAATGCCTCTAGAGGCATTGTAGCAACACCGATAGAGTAAAGAAAGCGACCGCTTGCCAGGCACGTCACCTGTCGGCAAGTCCTCGATTTGCCGTGACGTGCCTGGCACGTCATCTGTCCTTAAGGGGTTAACAAACATGTATTCAGAGACAAAACAACAGCAACATACAAATAATAACACACAATCTAAATGACTAGAACAACAATAATAACTAAACCTTATAAGTAAAATCATCAGATCTCACCCACACTTCACCATTATAAAACCTAACCCATATCTGCTCACATCTACAGCCAGGAAAGAAGAGAGAGAAGTAAGAGATAGGGGGAGTGGTAAAGGTATTGAATTACCTAATTACCATGTCAAAGGGTAAAGCTTATCCCCCTGTAAGAAAGGTTTATTTACATGAGCTTGGTCACATGACAAGTGGTCACCATTAATTTGATGACAGAATGTGACCACATTCCCGCAGTCTATCTTCTATTATGTTGAGCACATTTAAAAATAATAATAATGGTAATATCCCTCTATCTAACCATCTATCTGTCTAGCTATCTTTATATCTATCTATCTATCTAACTATGAGATATGAAATAAGAAATAGAAGTACAGGAATTACAGTGAGTGAGATGAGCAAAGTAAAAGAAAATAGTCAAATAAGGGTTATACTACCCAACATTCCCCCAATTTCTCTTGCTTTCAGTTGTTCAGAAGCTCAGTAATATTGTAAGGCAATGTGTTAGTGTAAAGTAAATTAAAATCTAGACACCATCAACCCCATAGAGTTATTAATATTAGTTTACGACACAGTATGATTTGTTGTTCCTCCTAGGACTGGTATGTGAAGACTGTGAGTCCCAGTGTCTGATCCGTGTGCTTGATATCTGGTTTTTGGTCACATGACCAGTGGTCACCATTAATTTGATGACAGAATGTGACCACAATAGGGATACTACCTGTGCCATGAGCTAAACCAGAAAGGCCTAGGGTAGATTAAGGAGCTTACATGCATGTCTGATGCCATAGTGTAAGAAGGAGGGTTTGTGTTTTTAGACCCTGGGCTGATTTTGCTTTGGGGTACAGTCTCTAAAGTTGGCATGGATTGCATCTGAAAGCAAGCAGGGCTCATGTGCTTAGAGGATGACTAGACGGTTGGAGGAGAGTTTTAACTAGGAGGGGGGGCGACTAATAAGCACTGGACTAGATGGTACGGATAATGAAGGTGACTTGGTAGTACCCAAATGGGTGGATTGGGTGGCTGGGTTAGTACAGATTATAGGAAGAAGCCTTTAAAACGTCAAAATTAAATCACAAATGGAACATTGCTCATTACTTAATTGGCATGACATAAACATGGTGGGATGACACACATGATTGGTGCAAATTTCAGAATTTGCTAAATGACAATTTTTTGGTCTCAGCTAGTCCAAACACAAACCAGAGGGGTGAGTGTCTGGATTTGGCAATAACTAAACTAATGAGGGCTTATCTCTAAAATCCAAGTAAGAGTAACATGGTATCATTTGAGTTTAATTTAAAAAAATCTAATTTGTTATGGGTCCACCAAAACACCAAATTTTTCAAAAACCCAACTTTAGCATATTGAATAAATCTCTTGCTCTTGTTGACAGGGATTAATTATTTTCAGGAAAAAACAAAGAAGGTAATTGGAATACCTTCAAACTAACACTATAAAAATATACATATAAATGTATACGCTTTGGAAACAAATATAAAAGAAGCAAATTAAAACCAATGTGACTAACCAGTAAAGTAAATTAGGAAATAAACAAAAGGAAAGTGGCTTTCAAACATTATAAAGCTGAGGGATCAGCAGAGACATTTTCAAAATATAAAGATGCCAACAAAAACGGTAAAAAAACAAAAAAAAAACTATTAAATCAGCTGAACTGGAGAAGAAAAATATAATAAGAGTAATCACCAATAATTCATTATAAATATAAATGGCAAAAAAATTGAAGGCTGATAATGCTGTTTCTTTGTTATCTTAAATGGATGAGATGGTCAGTGCGGACAGAGAGAAAGCAGATATTTTAAGTAATTTATATTATTCTGTTTCTACTAAGGAAGACCCAATGAACAAGAACCTGCAAGTTACTTTTACAGAACAGTTACAGCAAGCATGTGATTGGCTGACACAGGAAACATTTAAAATAATGAAATTATGTTAAGGAAGTCTACTCAATAAAGAGAAACGCAGGACATTGAGATGGGAATTTAAAACTTCAGGCCAAAGTAGTTGAAAAAATTCTCCAATGCAACTGAATGGTAAAAGTAAATTCCAATGCAGGCACTTTGGCCTTAAGTTTGAAATTCTCTCCTCAATCCCCTGCAATTTCCTCTATATTGAATAGACCCTATAGTCTACGGCAATGGAAGGGATTCTTTATAGTAAAAAAGATATGGAATTCACTGCCTCAGAAAACAGAGGGCCCCTTTTGTGTTGGAGATATGGAGGAAAGATAGGAGATTATATGCACGTATGGTGGAGTTGTGAAAGGATCAAAAGGATGTGGTTAATGGTTTTTGAAAAATTGATTTGGATTGGACAGTTTGAAATCGATTTAAGACCAGATACTGCTTTGTTGCATTTAAATTGGCCAATCCTATCTAATAATCTTTAGACTGACACTACATTTTTTGTAGCCGTTAAACTCCTAATTGCCAAGAATTGGGGTAAGGTGTGTCTGATTAAATGGTCCCAATTAAGAGAACAGATACTCTTTCAATGTAGTGTAGAACAGGAATTGTATTGGATAAGTGATAAAGCAAGTGCAATAGTATCATCATCAAAGAATGGGAAAAAAAAGTATCGAGAGTTTGAAAACATAAAACAGATGTAAATTAGTAAAATAATGTTTTACAAATTTAGGGAAGATTCTCTCCTCCATCAGGATGCAAAGGTATGTTTAGTGGGGCTAAATCTAGCTGGTAGACTGTTATGTCATGTACAATAATAATATTTGAAAGTTTGAAAGGGATATAATTATATATGCTAGCTTAGTTTTGTTAGCTCTGGTCAGACTTTTTAAAATTGAGCTCATGGTCATGACACGTACGTTTTATATTGTTATAAGAGGTTTTTATGTAGCCTTGAATGTGTTTTTGTATTTGTGTTTTATTTGTGGAAAATAATTAAAAGGATAAAAAAAAGAAGAAAATAGAGGGCTATGTTTGCTAGTGTAGGCATTAATATTTATTTTGTGCTTGTTGATCCACGGAGAAGTCTGATTGTGATTTGTGGTCAAGAAGGAATAATATACCCATTGAAAGAAGAATCCGAAATGGCTGAAATAAGGTGGTAGAGGGGATTGCCTTATTTTGGATCCACAGTATTAAGCAAACAATAGTAAAATGGTTGAACTTGATGGGCGCAAGTCTTTTTTCAGCCTAAACTACTATGTAACTATAAAATATGGATAATTACCCACGACCCACTAATAAACTGCCACTGTGTGTCTCTCAACTGACAATTCAACACCCAAGTTCCACCCCACAGTATCTAGCTTTGCCAGGGGAGATGTTGGGAGGTATGAAATCACCATACATTTATAGTAGACCTCTGAATGGTGATTTACCCAAAATGTGCACTGTAAACATGGAAAAGAAGATTGATGAATGGTTCAGTAAGTAAAGGGTTGAATAACCCTTATCCATTAATCCATTATCCAAACGGACCCATTATCCAAAAATAATTTCCCACACACCTGTCAGAATGCAAGTGCACAACAGTTTATTCAGTGTCCAGCCCCCTTAAGCTGTGATATAGCCTTTTCATGCATGCCCAGATTCCCCCATGCCCACAAAGGGTAATACAATGGCACGTGTGGAGGTCTGATGAACCATTGGCAGGTTCCCAACGATGCCTCACATCACTGCTACATCACGGTAAAAGTGATTTATTTGCACTATACAGTATTTACATTGATACTCTTGTAATTCATTAATTCTAAGAGGCCTTAGTATATTGGTGAAAATGATCCGTTATCCTAAATGATCAGTTATCCAAAATACTTCTGGTCCCAAGCATTTTAGAAAAGGGATACTCAACCTGGAAAAAGAAATTGAACAAATAAACGCATGGTGAAGCTAGCCTATTCTGTTTTAGTAGACACCAAGAGAAATATCCAAAATATTATTCCGTGTGGATGAGAATTTGCCTGGAGTGTACCCACAGGCCAGAACCATTAGCTTTATGGAAATTAAATGATTGTAAGAGTAATAATTATAGAGCTTCGGTCCCTTACAACACAGGATTATCCAAAAAGCTGTAGTTGTCTGTAAGCCACCTACAATTACAGATATCTATTTTTATGATAACACAAGTCAAGGAAAATATACGAGACACCAGATGAGTAGTAGAAGCAGGATTACAGTTCATTCAAATTGCTGGTTTCATTGGTAAGATAAAAAAAAATGCTTTATGATATTTTTGTGACCTTTGTTCAAGGCTAGATTTACCACAGGGCAATCAAGGCATGTATTTAGAGGGTCATTTCTTTAGAAGAGCAACATGCAAGGAACAGGAAAAAAAAACTTTACCCGAGAAAGGTTGACATGCTCCATGTTATGTTTCCAGACACTAAGCTGAGTGCATTCCTTTAATCCCCCAGAGTACTGTTATCATATTGCACTATTTTGACCATTGGATAGAGTGTCTTGTGTATGAATTGTATGCAAACTGCTAACTCGTTAGTGCTATATGACGGTTAGATGTACCTTAAGTGCACATGGTATGCCTAGCATGTAATGAGTTAACAGGATGATAATGGCTAATGTCCTGTATGTTCTGTTTAGGCAAGACCCTCCAACACATTGTGCCTCCTGGGTCTAGAACTGAAGTGCTGATCAGCGCACTCAACTCAAGGACAGTAGGAGAGAAACTCTTAAAGCTATCGGTTTCATTAAAGCAAAAAAACACCTTTCATTCTAAGATAAAATTGGAGATCTCTTTATATATATATATATATATATATATATACAAAATCCAAAGATCAGCGCACTCACCTCAAAGCAGGTAGGAGAAAAACTCTTAAAGCTATGGTTTTAAATAAAGCTACGTAAAAACACCTGTCTTACTAAGGTAACAAAATTGGAGATTTAGTCACATATATGGCCATATGATGCTAAGCCCACCACTACGTCAAAGTACTCCAATATTGGTGGGTCCTAACACTAAATACTGTTGCTTCTGGGGCTTAATCTCTTTATATGTATTACTTACCAGGGACCAAAAGGCCTTCCTATTGTATAATACAGAGACACTCCTGCAATTTATAGGTCAGGACACCACTTATGGAGCACCTGTGATGGGGAGGGGTGCTAAACCAGAGGCCTGGTCATAGCCTCAACTATACAAACAAATCCAAACTGAATGCACTCACCTAAACTAGCATATATTATATTAAACGGGGTGCTGCTGAGACCAAATATTTGTACAAAATCCAAAGATCAGCGCACTCACCTCAAAGCAGGTAGGAGAAAAACTCTTAAAGCTATGGTTTTAAATAAAGCTACGTAAAAACACCTGTCTTACTAAGGTAACAAAATTGGAGATTTAGTCACATATATGGCCATATGATGCTAAGCCCACCACTACGTCAAAGTACTCCAATATTGGTGGGTCCTAACACTAAATACTGTTGCTTCTGGGGCTTAATCTCTTTATATGTATTACTTACCAGGGACCAAAAGGCCTTCCTATTGTATAATACAGAGACACTCCTGCAATTTATAGGTCAGGACACCACTTATGGAGCACCTGTGATGGGGAGGGGTGCTAAACCAGAGGCCTGGTCATAGCCTCAACTATACAAACAAATCCAAACTGAATGCACTCACCTAAACTAGCATATATTATATTAAACGGGGTGCTGCTGAGACCAAATATTTGTACAAAATCCAAAGATCAGCGCACTCACCTCAAAGCAGGTAGGAGAAAAACTCTTAAAGCTATGGTTTTAAATAAAGCTACGTAAAAACACCTGTCTTACTAAGGTAACAAAATTGGAGATTTAGTCACATATATGGCCATATGATGCTAAGCCCACCACTACGTCAAAGTACTCCAATATTGGTGGGTCCTAACACTAAATACTGTTGCTTCTGGGGCTTAATCTCTTTATATGTATTACTTACCAGGGACCAAAAGGCCTTCCTATTGTATAATACAGAGACACTCCTGCAATTTATAGGTCAGGACACCACTTATGGAGCACCTGTGATGGGGAGGGGTGCTAAACCAGAGGCCTGGTCATAGCCTCAACTATACAAACAAATCCAAACTGAATGCACTCACCTAAACTAGCATATATTATATTAAACGGGGTGCTGCTGAGACCAAATATTTGTACAAAATCCAAAGATCAGCGCACTCACCTCAAAGCAGGTAGGAGAAAAACTCTTAAAGCTATGGTTTTAAATAAAGCTACGTAAAAACACCTGTCTTACCAAGGTAACAAAATTGGAGATTTAGTCACATATATGGCCATATGATGCTAAGCCCACCACTACGTCAAAGTACTCCAATATTGGTGGGTCCTAACACTAAATACTGTTGCTTCTGGGGCTTAATCTCTTTATATGTATTACTTACCAGGGACCAAAAGGCCTTCCTATTGTATAATACAGAGACACTCCTGCAATTTATAGGTCAGGACACCACTTATGGAGCACCTGTGATGGGGAGGGGTGCTAAACCAGAGGCCTGGTCATAGCCTCAACTATACAAACAAATCCAAACTGAATGCACTCACCTAAACTAGCATATATTATATTAAACGGGGTGCTGCTGAGACCAAATATTTGTACAAAATCCAAAGATCAGCGCACTCACCTCAAAGCAGGTAGGAGAAAAACTCTTAAAGCTATGGTTTTAAATAAAGCTACGTAAAAACACCTGTCTTACTAAGGTAACAAAATTGGAGATTTAGTCACATATATGGCCATATGATGCTAAGCCCACCACTACGTCAAAGTACTCCAATATTGGTGGGTCCTAACACTAAATACTGTTGCTTCTGGGGCTTAATCTCTTTATATGTATTACTTACCAGGGACCAAAAGGCCTTCCTATTGTATAATACAGAGACACTCCTGCAATTTATAGGTCAGGACACCACTTATGGAGCACCTGTGATGGGGAGGGGTGCTAAACCAGAGGCCTGGTCATAGCCTCAACTATACAAACAAATCCAAACTGAATGCACTCACCTAAACTAGCATATATTATATTAAACGGGGTGCTGCTGAGACCAAATATTTGTACAAAATCCAAAGATCAGCGCACTCACCTCAAAGCAGGTAGGAGAAAAACTCTTAAAGCTATGGTTTTAAATAAAGCTACGTAAAAACACCTGTCTTACCAAGGTAACAAAATTGGAGATTTAGTCACATATATGTATTACTTACCAGGGACCAGGGACCAAAAGGCCACAAATATTTGGTCTCAGCAGCACCCCGTTTAATATAATATATGCTAGTTTAGGTGAGTGCATTCAGTTTGGATTTGTTTGTATAGTTGAGGCTATGACCAGGCCTCTGGTTTAGCACCCCTCCCCATCACAGGTGCTCCATAAGTGGTGTCCTGACCTATAAATTGCAGGAGTGTCTCTGTATTATACAATAGGAAGGCCTTTTGGTCCCTGGTAAGTAATACATATAAAGAAATTAAGCCCCAGAAGCAACAGTATTTAGTGTTAGGACCCACCAATATTGGAGTACTTTGACGTAGTGGTGGGCTTAGCATCATATGGCCATATATGTGACTAAATCTCCAATTTTGTTACCTTAGTAAGACAGGTGTTTTTACGTAGCTTTATTTAAAACCATAGCTTTAAGAGTTTTTCTCCTACCTGCTTTGAGGTGAGTGCGCTGATCTTTGGATTTTGTACAAATATTTGGTCTCAGCAGCACCCCGTTTAATATAATATATGCTAGTTTAGGTGAGTGCATTCAGTTTGGATTTGTTTGTATAGTTGAGGCTATGACCAGGCCTCTGGTTTAGCACCCCTCCCCATCACAGGTGCTCCATAAGTGGTGTCCTGACCTATAAATTGCAGGAGTGTCTCTGTATTATACAATAGGAAGGCCTTTTGGTCCCTGGTAAGTAATACATATAAAGAGATTAAGCCCCAGAAGCAACAGTATTTAGTGTTAGGACCCACCAATATTGGAGTACTTTGACGTAGTGGTGGGCTTAGCATCATATGGCCATATATGTGACTAAATCTCCAATTTTGTTACCTTAGTAAGACAGGTGTTTTTACGTAGCTTTATTTAAAACCATAGCTTTAAGAGTTTTTCTCCTACCTGCTTTGAGGTGAGTGCGCTGATCTTTGGATTTTGTACAAATATTTGGTCTCAGCAGCATCCCGTTTAATATAATATATGCTAGTTTAGGTGAGTGCATTCAGTTTGGATTTGTTTATATATATATATATATATATATATATATATATATATATATATATATATGGCTGAACGCAGCATGTTGGGGGTGTGTGGTCCCCTACTGATCACTAGAGAACCGCAACTATGGGTAAAAATCAATATTTTTAAGAAAACGGGTAACAGCGAAGATTTGCTGACCCCCTAAAGTGCTGCCTGGAGCAATTGCCCCACCCTGCCCCATTATAGGGACAGATCTATGCCTAGGCCATGTAGTAGACCTAGTATAGCAGACTGGAGGGGGCGGCTGCAGACTGAAGGGGGTGGTACATTCTTCTTTACTGCCTTGCACTGATGGCACAGACATCTGGGCAGCCTCCACTCAATAACAGGGAACAATATGGTAAAGTAGAAAGTAAAAGTAAAGTGTGGAAAAACTGATGTAGTGGAAATCTGTAAACAAGAAGGGATGTGACCTGGAGAAGAAAGTGATCACTGATGTTTGGGGGTGAATGATTTATTCAGACCTAGGGCAGCACAAAACCTCAATACCGCCTCCAGCACACATGATCACTGTGACAATCAATTTAAAATCCTGCAGCTTTTTTTTTAAAAGTAATGAAATCTAAACCATTATTCTGAAATGGAGCTTGAAAGCCTCCACAATATAAAATAAATAAAACTCTTTGCAATGCATCTTAAAACTTTAGAATCCTGGGTTATTTCATATACATCCTGGTTTTGTCCTTTCCTAAGAATACAAAAATCCAGTGGTGCCCCTAGGGCGGTACGAACTACACCAGGTGACACCTCCAGTGGGCATCCTCTTTGCAGCGCTGCTGAATTTTTATTTTTTTTCATGCAAGCCACATCCACTGGAAGACTGCATGGAGGAGATGGCAGGGGACATGGAGCAGCCAGGAGGTGTTATTGGGGAAATTGGTTGAGGCATATTAATGGCAAAATAATACTGGCATATTAATGAAAAAAAAATGGTTGTGCATATTAATGGAAAAATCACACTGGCATATTAATGGGGAAATTAGATGTGGCAAATTAATGACAAAATAACACTGGCATATTAATGGCAAAATAATACTGTCATATTAATGGACAAACGGTGTCATATTTTAATAGACAAACTGGCTGTTCCATCTGTTAATGACAAAGTAACTGTGGCATGTTAATTGGCAAAGTGATGCTGTGGCATAATCGGTGAGGCAACATAACATGTACTATGGGGGAAAGTCACACTGTGGCTTGTTCTGCAGGGGCAAAGTGATACTGTTATGTGGGGCAAATCGACACTGTGGCATGCCTAATTGTGTGGGTGCAATATGAGTGCAAGCCAAGTGCTGTGGGTGCAATATAGGTGCATGCAAGTGCAGAGAAAGGGAATAAAAAGAACAAATGCAAATTTTCAATAAAATGAATAACTGTGTGTAAAGATATTTATTGTTTTAGAATTGTAGAATTGTCATCTATCATGGCTCCCATGTGTCGCATAATAAATGGGGGTTTCGTGTGGCATATTTATTGGGCCCCCATAATTGAGGGATCTTGTGTGTGGAATAATTAAGGGGCTTTTGTGTGTGACATAGTTTGTGGGCTCCTGTAAATGGCATATTTTGTGGGGCTCCTTTGTGTTGCATCATTTCTGGGACTCCTGTACAGCATATTTGATGGGTCATCTGACTTGCATTGCAAAGGAATCTGTTTGGCATGATATTGGAGGAAATCCAGTGGGGTGACACCATTAGTTACCACACCGGGTGACACCAATCGCTCTGCAAAGATCTTCTTCTCTTGAGCAAGTGGCACGTGAGATTTAAACACACTTCATAAACTGATGAGGTAAATTCTGTCATTGTTTTAAAAAAACTGGGGTTTATAGCCGAGGAATGGACACTAGAGTCCACTATCCATGCATTTCATGGCTCCCCTGACAATGGTTCATGCATTTCATGGGTCTCCTGACAATGGTTCATGCATTTCATGGCTCCCCTGACAATGGTTCATGCATTTCATGGGTCTCCTGACAATGGTTCATGCATTTCATGGGTCTCCTGGCAGGGCAAGAGCTCTTTTGCTCTAACGATGAGCAACTTATTCTCCTCTTAAATATGAGTAGCCTTTTGGCAGCTTTTAATTTGTTCTTTAGCCAATAAAACTATTTACTGTTCCAGGCGGAAGTGCCTCTTAATGTTTATGTCTGACAATCAATTACACATGTGTCTGTGGTAGCAAAACAGTTAAAACTCACTTTACATAATAAAATATATATTTTTGTGCAGCAGTACGTGTACTGACTTTTCCTTTTTCCTGAAGAGTTAATTTATTTTAGTTCATTTAATGTTAGTGGGTAGTTAGGACTCTTTGGCATTAACTAGTGTAGGGGTTTGTAATAAAAAACATGCGAAAAAATACATATAATATCCACCTGTTACTACAGCAACTACATTTCCTATGATGCTCAGTAATTACATGACTTGCTGTACATAATAGGAAATATAGTCCATAGAAAATAGATTACCAGTAGGTAGCCATCATGCTATCATTGGTTTAGGGGGTTGCTATTGGAAACACAAAAGGATTTTCAAACATATGAATGGAGGTAATGCTATATTTGCTCGAATATAAGAAAATCCTAAATAGAAGACGACCCCCCCATCTTTGGATATTAATGTAGGAAAAAAAGAAAAAGTGAATATAAGACTACCCTAAAAAAATGTTTTACTTGTATATATTTACATGTAAACTGTTAATTCATATGTATCCATATTGGTCAAGTGCCCTTGGTTGTCTAGTTAGAAAAAAAAGTTTTGTTGAGTTAATTTGACTTATTAGGCTCCTAAACTGTCCCTAATGGCCTTATGAAAGAAAAATCCCAGGTCTGAAAAGTAAAATATGCGCAAAAACTGTCTGTCACATCCATTCCTGCTCCTGATGTCTGATACCCAGCAACAAAGTTACTTCTAGCTAAATAAATGTTACATTCCTTCACAGGAAGGGATAAAAAAAAAAATATTTATTTGTAAGGTATGTCTGGGTAAAATTGTAGTTTCAGCATAGCAAGTTTTGGAAACTTAATGTCCGAAAACAGCAATTCCTGTAATATTTACATGGTAATTGACAAAAATAAGTACATTTCTTAGACCTATGACTGCCTCCCAAATGTATGATAACTAAATTAGTTATCATATGAAAGCTATATTTGTCCTTACAAATTATTAGATCATTTGTGCAAAAACATATACATTATCTCCAAATTGTTCTAATCCTCAAGGTATAATTAAGCCAAAAGTTTTTTGGGGTTATTGTGGTCCTCTACTTTCTCAGCAAAATATGGTACATTATGTTTCCACACCAAGCGTCCCAATTACAGAGCTAAATGGAACAGTATGTTTCCATGTCAAACCCTACAAATTCTAAAATGTGAATTCCTGTTTGATTCGATCAGGTTACGCTGTCAGTCTCCTACGCTTGTTATTGTCTGTGGTACTGTAACTATTAATAAATGTTTCGAATGTTTCACATCACCATGATTCAGCATTCATCTCCGTTTTACGAATGATTAACATTGCTGCAGCTCTAAAGTGTCCAGTCTTCACAATGGCATTAATAGCTTCACTATAGAAACTGACAGGAAGTCTGCCGGATGGATCCAAAAATGTTTGATATTCTTCGCTAAAATCTGAGTTTGGTGTTCATCTTGGCCTCACAAAATGCTATTCACTAAGTGAATTCAAAAATATAGTTTAGTGAATAGCTCAAGATGGTCGAGTTGAAAGGTGGAATGTTATTTTTTTAAGTCAAATTTGACATGCCAAATCAAATTTTAGTGAATAGACCCATGTGTACATGTGATCTCCAATAATGCTTATGTAACATGTTTTTGCTCAGTTTGGCTACCCCTGGTTTCCTCCTGGTGCTAAGCGTTCCTGTGACACAAGGTTTCGTAACCTCACAGTTTGTCCGTTGATGTCTTCTGATGTCTTCTTCCAGCATGATAATGTGCCATGTTATTTTAAGCTGCTTCCACAAAAATGACCATGATTTCAGTCTGCACAGTCTCCAATTTTTAATCCAGTAGAGTATCTCAGAGATGAAGAAAAACCGCAAGTTTGCAGAATGAATGTGGAACACCCTTAGGCTATGGAGTCTCCATGGACCAAATCTCTAGACATTCGCAAATCCAAGCCACAAAGATTGCTGGCTTTTTAAGGGAGCGAAAGGGGGTGCTTACTCAGCACTAGATTGGTGTATTTTAATAAGGTTTATTATGTATCTAAATATGTATCCATACAAACCATATAGAAAATTCCACATCCACAGTTTTTTTCAAAAGTAGCATAAAACATTGAATTCCAAAACATTTAATTAAAATAAAGGAGAAATAAAAGGAAGCAGTGATCTAAGCAGGGGTATATATTATTGGCAAGGGCAGAAATTATTACATATTTTGTACATTACACAAGGCAATCAACATACCTCAGCATGTATGGATATGTTTGTATGTTTTTATATGTGTCAGTAGCAATATGAGAGAAGCAATAAGTTTCTGTGTTGTTTAAACTGTACTGTAATGACTAAACAGCATTCTCACAGCCACAAAGCTGTCAAAGATGGTAACCCTTGCAAGAAATAAAAAAAAACTTATTAAGATGTGATTGCCATAACGTTTCTGAATTCCAGAAGGATCAACAGGTGAGAGAAGGTACCGTGTTAGCCTTAGTAACATAGAAGACAAGTAGAGTCAACCCTAAACCTCCTCAGTTAGCCAAAATTATGGCCAATAATATAGGTATCAACTTGACTCTACTTGCCTTCAGAAGGATCAACAGCATGTATTGTATCTACTGGTAAAACATAACATTTGACTAAACACATTTTTTTTTTATTGTTGTGATACTATGGGTTTTAGTACATGTATTTATGATGTGGATACCCAGATCTCTCTTCTCTCCATTATATATTTGGTGTTATTCCAGATCTGTGATTTTTTTTTTTTAAATAAAGACTTCTTTTTCTTGTCTAACTAAAATTCTTCAGGTGCCATCTAGTGGTCACAACTGGCAAGTAGAATGCAACGTGTCCATCTAACCAGTTAACTATAACATATTGCTCGATGTTTACTAAGCAATTACGTGATCATAAAATTGAAGACACTGAAGTAATTGTGGTTAATTTGTGCAATACCACAGTACCTCTTCCCTGTTCTCAAATGTGTTATGTGTGTCCTGTCAGACCATGTGTTGCCTTTTTCTGCCTCTCTATAAACGTCATTGTTCATCTATCTGTTATTTTGGCACTGTGTGAAGGCTCTTTTGCTATTAGAGCTCCCTTTGAAGTATGATGTTCTCTGCTGTTCTGTATGCACTGTAATCCTTTTTCAAGCTGTCTGGATTATAATGAAAGAGGCCCAGACTTGTTACTGTTGAAATATGGTGTACGTGAAACACAGCAACATAAGATAGGGTCAGGGCTGCTTTACAGCTCTAATGGACCCTGAGCAAAGTTTTTAGCAGTGGGCCCCTTTTTGTTCCCAACTTTTCCAATATAGTGCCTTTTCTGTCACCATACAGTTTGTCAGTGAACTCTTTAGCCCCTGTCAAAGTTCTACCCTGACCTCCTGACCCATGCATTTAAAAGTCCTAATGTTTGTGTTTCTATACCTCCTTCCTCCTCTAGGGGCCACCTTACATTTGTTTGCTTGTATTTCTTTCCCTCTGTGGGTGTCAGGTGGGCTTGATTACTTTTTCAACACACCCCTGTTAAATACCTGCAGTTTATGGCAAACAGGGCTTTTGCACTGAAGTTGGATGCCTGACTTCTGAGAGCTGCTTCTTCTGTTCCTGATCCCCTGTTAAAGAACATTTTGAATTTCTACCCTGTCCAGGAAGACTGAACCTGGAAGGCTAAACCAGTTGGGGGATGTTTTTCAGCATCTCCTGATACCCTTTGGCTACAGCAATATTACTTCATCTAAGTTGTTCCCTTGAAGGGCCCACTCCTGCATTAGTAACCCTCTCTAGGGTGTTCCTGCCCTAGTCACCCTCTCTAGGGTGTTCCTGCCCTAGTCACCCTCTCGAGGGTGTTCCTGCCCTAGTAACCCTCTCTAGGGTGTTCTTGCCCTAGTCACCCTCTCTAGGGTGTTCCTGCCTTAGTCACCTTCTCTAGTGTGTTCCTGCCTTAGTCACCCTCTTTAGGGCATTCCTCCCTCTCTTCCTGAAAAACAGAGATGGATGAGGAGGGGTAGAGAACAGAGGAGGGGGGGGGGGGGAGAAAACAGAGGTGGGTGAGAAAACAGAGATGGGTAAGGAGGGGGAGAAAACAGAGATGGGGAGGAGGGGGAGAGAACACAGATGGGGAGGAGGGGAGAGAACACAGATGGGGAGGAGGGGGAGAGAACAGAGATGGCTGAGGAGGAGGGAAAATATAGATGGGTGAGGAGGGGGGGAAACAGATGGTGAGAAGGGGGAGAGAACAGAGATGAGGAGGAGGGGGAGAGAACAGAGATGAGGAGGAGGTGGAGAGAACATAGATGCGGAGGAGGGGGAGAGAACAGAGATGAGGAGTAGGGAGAGAGAACAGAGGAGGGGGGAGAAAACAGAGATGGGTGAGGAGGGGAAGAAAACAGAGATGAATGAGGAGGGGGATAAAACAGAGATGGGGAGGAGGGGGAGAAAACAGATGGGCCAGAGGGAGGAGAGAACAGAGGAGGGGGAGAAAACTGAGATGTGGAGGAGGGGGAGAGAACAGAGATGAGAAGGAGGGGGAGAAAACATAGATGGGTGAGGAAGGGAAGAAAACAGAGATGAGTGAGGAGGGGGAGAAAACAGAGATGGGGAGGAGGGGGAGAGAACAGAGATGGGGAGGAGGGGGAGATAACAGAGATGGGTGAGGAGGGTGAGAGAACAGAGGAGGTGGAGAAAACAGATGTGGGTGAGGAGGGGGAGAAAACAGAGATGGGGAGGAGGGGGAGAGAACATAGATGGGGAGGAGGGGCAGAGAACATAGATGGGTGAGGAGGGGGAGATAACATAGATGGGTGAGGAGGGGGAGAAAACAGAGATGGGGAGGAGGGGGAGAACAGAGATGAGGAGGAGGGAGAGAGAACATAGGAGGGGGAGAAAACAGAGATTGGTGTGGAAGGGAAGAAAACAGAGATGAGTGAGGAGGGGGAGAGAACACAGATGGGGAGGAGGGGGAGAGAACACAGATGGGGAGGAGGGGAGAGAACAAAGATGGGGAGGAGGGGGAGAGAACATAGATGGGTGAGGAGGGGGAGAAAACAGAGATGGGGAGGAGGGGGAGAGAACAGAGATGAGGAGGAGGGGGAGAGAACAGCGGAGGGGGGAGAGAACAGAGATGAGGAGGAGGGAGAAAGAACAGAGATGCGGAGGGGGGAAAGAACAGAGATGAGGAGGAGGGAGAGAGAACAGAGGAGGGGGAGAAAACAAAGATGGGTGAGGAGCGGGAGAAAACATAGATGGGGAGGAGGGGGAGAGAACAGAGATGAGGAGAAGAAAGAGAAAACAGAGGAGGGGGGAGAAAACACAGATGAGGAGGGGGAGAAAACACAGATGAGGAGGAGGGAGAGAACAGAAATGGGGGAGAGAACAGAAATAGGGGGACACGAAATAAATAGGGGGAGGAGAAGGAGAGGGAATAGATAGAAAGAGGGGAAGGAGAGATAAGCGATATGGGGAGAGAGAAAGACATATGAGGAGGGGAAGGAGAGATAAGAGATATGGGGAAAGGGATATGGGGAAAGGTAAAGAGGTAGGCAGAGGGGAAGGAGTGATAATTGATTTGAGGGGGAAAGAGATAACAGATATGGAAAGGAGAAAGAGATAACAGATTTGGGGAGGAGAAGAGAGAACAGATATGGGGGGAGGATGAGAGACAGACAGACATAGTGGTGGGGAGAGGAGAGACATACATGGGAGAAGAGGGAGACATATAATGGGGGTGTTGAAGAGAAACAGACATTTAGGGAGAGGAAAGAGACAGACATGAGGATAGGGGGGTGCCACAGGGTAGGCCCACACAGGGCACCAGAACACTTCCTGCCCTGTGGAAGCTATGCAATATTATTGTATACCACAGAATAAGCTGCAGAACAAAAGACATAGGAAGGCATGAACATGTACAACAAACATGAAAAACAGAAACAAGTAAAGAAAAAACATTAAAACATGCCACGAATGAAAACAAGTGAAAGCTGGGTTACGCCTAATGGTCATAGAATGATGAGGTTACCAACACATCAATGTATATTCTTACACGCTAACCCTGCCCGAAATACAAAACAGTTTAAAGCGCCTGCATCAAAACAAGGAACGCGCAAAAGCAACAGGTGCTAACAGGATGGAAAATAGAGCTTACAGAGGTGAAATACAAAAGGACATGGAAAAGGATAAAGAGAATCAAAAATAAGGGGAAACACTGCTTATCTCAAACATTAAACAAAACATATCAACTGGTAGATCATTTATATTTGATGTTAATGCTGAAAACAATATTAACAACTGGTAAATATGATGTCTTTTCTCAGAAAACAAGATGGCTGTACAAACAATTCTGATCTTAAAATATCTTGTTTTAGAAGTGTACAAATGTGCACATTAAAGGAAAGACACTGAAAATGTTTTCTAACTTGCTTTCTCAAATGCTGCAGATTCTGTCTTTTGGCTATCAAATAGATCAAAATTGAGCTTTATGTGGTGTTCTCATTAATTCCTAAGAATATTGCTTGTTGGCTCATGTGCTATAAATACTGGTATTGCGAATATTGATTCAGTAATGCACTCGAAATATACAGTGCTGTGGGGCGAAGGCGCCACCCAAATCTTCACTGCATACAAAATCAATGGACTCTCGGCACTCGATACAAATGTGAGAACTTTATTGATCAGATGCAGGCAACATTAATGCTCATGAGTTTTTTTCAGGCCTGACGAAAGCTCATAATAATTGAAATGTTCCCTACGTCTGATCAATATAGTTCTCACGTTTTTATCGAGTGCTGACGTCAATTGATATGTCTCTGTGACTCTGTGATTCACAAAAAGTTACGTTTGGCTTTAGTTGGTTGAGTTGGGAGGTCGAGTTTGACTTACTATGAAATTTGGACTCAACTTTCAAGCTTCACCTCTTTCACCTATTCCCTAAAGCAAACAGACTCCAAAAATCTCAATGGGGTCCTGTCCAATAAACAGTAGCACTCATTAAGCAGAACTGCATAGAAGCTCCAGTGTATACTTTAATATACCCAATAAGTTTGATTTCTTGTTAAGCAACGATCACCACATTACTAGACACAATGGTCAGTTGTATTACTGGTTTATTTTTACGCCAACTGCCTTCATGTGTATTGTTATTGACAGGACTATTATATGCTCTTTCTCTGCCTTCATCCCTGCTTTTCACCATGATTTGCATGGGCAGACAAAACAATACATCACTGGAGACTATAAAGTGTAGTGAATAACTATAACAAATTAATAATTAATGTGCATTTCCATTATCTGTACTGAGAAAAAAGGATTACAATATTACCAAATTATTAGTAGCATTATTTAACAGTGTTCCCATTCTATGACAATAATAAATGTAACCATTATGTAAACACATTATAAATCAAGGATATGAATATAGAACACATTGTAATTGGTACATTTCATACCATGAATGCCAGAAGATTCAATCCAGATGCCAAATGTTGTTTTTCACCAACACTGATAGTGTTAGGAATTCGAACGACTTACGCCATCTTAAAATAATATCTTTTTTTTTTTTCCTTTTCTTTATTTATTTTATAAACAGTACAAAAAAGTTGCTTATAGCATACATAATAAATTACATAGAAAATACATTTGGGTATATACATTTCAGTTATCTTGTATATGAACATCAATCTTTGGATAGCTGTAGTCTTCGTGCTAGGACTATCGTCCCTTTAATCTATATCACTTCCCTTGATATGGAAGAACAGAGGTATTGCTCAGAGAAAACAGGGTCCCTTTCTCGTTAGTTACTCTCATATATTTACCCCTTGTATTTTTGTGGAGAGCTATAGTCCCTATCCTCATCATAACTTCTCAATCTTCTCAGCCCATTTTTTCCAGTACAGATAATTCTCATAGTTTTCATTCATATGCCTGCTAATACTCATTTCCATGAGACACTGGTTCTCAACCTGTGCCTTTATAGAGGCCCAAATCGGAACCCTCACTGACCTCCAATTTCTGTCAATTTCCAGCTTCAGGGCCAAAAGAATATGAAAAATTATTCTATGCTTCTTATTATAATCTGGAAAATTCAAATGCAGGAGTGCTCTTTCAGGTGTTAAGGCTCATTCTCGTCCAAATAATCTAGATATACACTGAGAAAGGTCGTTCCACATTGGTTTTATAAGCCTGCAATTCCACCACACGTGCATGAAATCACCCACCTCTGTTTCACACCTCCAGCAAGTTGGAACAGTATTCGGGAACATCTTTGCTATTCTTATGGGGGTCATATACCATCGTGCCGAGATCTTAAATTGGACTTCGTTCAGATTGAGGCAGTGAACCGCCGCATAGCATTTCTGTAGTGCTACGCGCCATTCCGCCGCCCCAATCCGAGCGTTCAAATCCTCCTCCCACTTCTTTATAGAGGGCATTAATGTTTTTCTATTATTCTCATTAGTAAGGTGAACCACCATTAGTGAATTACACAAAAGCGATTGAGCTTTTAGTGAAGCTCCTTAAACAGGATAATTATAAAAAGCTTTTTTCTATTTTCCTGTCCACATGGATTTGCTCAGAAGGCCCTTAATTCGTAAATATTTAAACACGTCCCTATCGTCAATGTCATATTGGGATCTTAACGTAGCAAAAGATTTTAATTGGCCTCCTTCCTGCAAATCCTCCAATGTATTTATGCCCTTTGCTCTCCAGGCCGAAAGCCTAGGCTCTCAGTTAACTGGGAGAGAATATCTATCCGTAATCATGGAAGGAGTTTATTTTTTAGGCCCATCCGGTTCTTATATTGATACCAAAGATTCCTAATGGAAATTAGAGGTAGATTATTTTTTGCCCTATCATCACTAGATTTTTTTTCCTCAATATTCCAGAAATTTGCACATCCCTTGGTGTCGCAGGTAATTGTTTTTTCAACTTCAAACCAGCCCTCCCTACTGGTCTTAGGATTCTGAGAAGCTATTGCATGTGCTATCAAGGCTGCATCGGCTTGTTCTCTAATATTGGGTAGCCCCAGCCCTCCCTCTGATGTTTTTTTTTGATAGATGTATCATTCCAATTCTTGGCTTTTTCCCATTCCATATAAACCTAGAGAAGGCTGTTTGTATAATTTGTAGCCATGCTATTGGAGTCTTCAGGGGGATCATCCTAAACACATAAGTAAACTTGGGTAGAACATATGACCTTAGCGTGTTTATTCTGCCCCACCAGGAGATGTGCAAACCCTTCCATTCTCTAAGTTTTTGATGCATATATTTTATCCTAGGGAGAATATTCAACTCCATCCAATTTGCCGGGTCAGTTGAAACCATGATCCCCAAATATGGCAGGCAGTCCTTCCAAACAAAGGGGTACTTCCTAGTCAGATCTGCGATTTGCATATCATTCATATTTTGTGGCATGGCCGTAGACTTAGATATATTTAGTTTGTAATTTGATAAGGTACCGTATTCTTCAATGTGTGACATGATCTGCTCTATGGATCTTTGTGGGTCCTCCACCGTAATTATGACATCGTCAGCGTAAAGTTTTATTCTTTGGGAGGCTATTCCACGGAACCCAAAGAAAAACGTGACCAGTGCGCTTCAACCAACACTACACACACTTATATTTACCCTTAGAACAAGTATGTATCTTGCAGTGTTGTACAAAGGGAGTATAAAAAATAAAAGAATAAAACACACAAAAGTGAAATAAAGTGAATGAATGGTGCCAAGTGGCCACTCACATTCGTCTGAGCAACTACTTGCTCAGGGATATCAGCATAAGGGAGCCCAGGGAAAGGGTTAATGATGATCCGTCACTTCATCCATGAAGACTCCACAAAACACCTGCAGCGCTGAAGGAAGCTGGTCACGTTTTTCTTTGTATTGCATTTGTTTTGCTAGAAGTGAGACACTAGCGGTGCCCGAGTGCTGCATACCCATTCACATACAGGCGCAGCAGTCTACACTTTGTGTTTTGTATTCCATGGAACCCCCCAATGTGAGCGTTGTTTCTAATATCCCAGGCCAACGGCTCGAGTGACAAAATATATAAGATCGGAGACAGGGGACAGCCCTGTCGGGTACCGTTAAACAACTTAAACCATGGTGAACCTATTCCGGATCCCACCACTCTTCCCGTCGGTCTGGAATAAAGGGCCATTACTGCATGCAAGATATCTCCATCGAATCCAAAGGCTTTCAATGTTTCTCTTAGGAATTCCCAGCTGACCCTATCAAACGCTTTTTCTGCGTCCAATGACAGGGTCAGCTGGGGAACCCCTCGCAGCCTAGTGCTATGCATCACACCCATCAGAGCTCTTACATGGGAGGCTGAGGATCGGCCTGACACAAAACCCACCTGGTTAGGATGTATTAGATCTTCTAAAAACAGCCCAATCCTCTCCCCCACCAGTGCGGCATAGATTTTAACATCGCAATTAAGCAATTAAATAGGTCTATAGCTTGAGATTTCCTCATGATTTTTGTTTGGTTTAAGAATATGAATTATATTCCCCTGTAGCATCTCAGAGGGGAAACTCTGCTCTCTCATAGCTTCCTTATATGCTTCATTTAGTGGGAGGGATAGTTCCTTTGCAAACAATTTATAAAAGGATGCATCAAAGCCATCTGGCCCTGGGGCTTTTTTGGATTTTTGTTTTTGTATTACCTTTATGACCTCCTCAGTTTGAAATGGTTGATTTATTACCCCAAGTTGTTCTTTTGTAAGTTTTGGTAATTTTTTGCTCTTAAAATATTTTTTTCTTTGGATTCCCATGTCTGCCTGAGGGAGGTCATTTAATTTAGTCAGCTACGTCATCGCTGACTGCTCCAATCTTAAAATAATATCTATCCCTGCATTTGCACATTAGATAACACATTGTAAACCAAAGCAGTGCTTCTTTTAATGTATGTAGTTATTTCTGGACTGTTCGGCGTGGGTAATTGTATAACGTTACTCAATCTTTTATGTACGATGTTCACCACTAGCATATCTGTGAAGTGAATGTGTCAATATCACATTGATGCATGCAAAAATAGGGCTTAGCACAACGTCCTCTAGCAAATGGTAAAAAAATAAATGTCTTGTATGGACCTTTAAATACATTTCACAACACTAGTGTTTTCACACAAAGTGTTTATTTGGTGAAAAGGTATCATTTAAATGTTTAAATTGTGATTTTCAAGACACACAGTCAATTAATGAGACAATGTTAATCATAATTGCAGTCGGGGTTCCATAATTATTCTCTAATTGATATGAAACCAATTTGAGTCCCAAAGTTAGTGCCATCTCGTACATGGGAAAAGAATTTGTCGGGATGGCAGGAGGTGCAGAGAGTTAGATTTTGGCTCTTGTCAGCCACTGAGTCATCCTGGATATTTGTTGGGAGAATGCCGCCATGTTCCAGAAGAGTCCTTAAATAAACAGAAGGTTTAACATAAGTAATTCTCACAAAATCATAAAGGGTTACTGATACTACAATGGTTTCACTTTCAAATAAATGCTAAAAAAGTCATTAAAAACAAAACTCGGCTCCTATCAGGTGTTTCAAAAATTGAATGTGGCATTCCAATAATGTGAGATATAATGTTTATAAGATGGGATAAATATCGCAAAACTTAGGGGACTTCAAAGCGGAGAAAAATCTTCTGGAATTCCATGAAGGATAAAGTACGCACACAATGCATGAAGACATTCGCCATCACATTCTGTGGCAGCTTGGTTTAGTACTTGACTTTTTGCATCTGACAGCGTGGACAGTCAGGGATGCCAAAGTGGTTGGACAGTCTGGAATTCAGATTAGGGATGAGGGATTAGGGACAGTCAGAATGGTTGGTATGCATTTGGTAAATGCAGTAAAATCATATCTGGTTTTATGCAGCCATTCAAAAGAAAACAGAGGTCAGTTAGTCAGTTTATATAAAATCAGTATATCAATTACAGAGTAGCATAACGTGATACAGAGTCGAATGAAAAAACTATTATAATAAATAAGTATGTTTCATGAGAAGCTTGGTACCTTGAGAAGGTCTACGTCCTGCAATTGACGATAAATAAGTAACAACTTAAAAATAATGCTTGTACTATGTAAATGTATAAAAAAAAAGTTAGGAGCCAACAGTAGCGATTTAAGGATAAAAGCTCCTGGAAATGATCAAGCTCTGGCCAGGGGCAGTCCAAGGGAACCTTTTTCTCTTGTTCGAGGTTTGCTGTGGTGTTGGTATGTGTGGCTGACTGAATGTGTGACTCAGGGGCGTATCGTGCCCCTGAGTGACAGGCGTGCTGCCAGGCTGGAGCCCCACCATTTAGGAGAGTAGGTTTCACAAGAATAGGAAAGTTTTTGCCAATTTCAATATTGATCCATATATATGCAATTAGCTAGCATTTACTAACCAACACCATTCACAGTACAGGTAACACACGTTTATCAAAATGAACTTGGGGGGACAGCCATGATTTTCATGACCAAGAGTCAATTGCCAATATGTGGCATGGTAGTCAGTCTGTTTATACACTATATACATTTTCCAGGGTAAACACCTAGCAGACTACACTAATAACTCCAATAAAATACTGTAAAACAGCACTCAACGGCTCCTCTTACTGAGTCACCATTCAATTGTCAAGCAAAGGTGCACATTCCTGACAAGATAACGAGGTCACAGTTGCAGAGTTCTGCCTTGCTTTTTATGGTGGCCAAGACTTTATTTCGCCAAGAAAAATGTGCAACTGAGGTATCATAGTCACCATCAAGAATCATTTTTATTTACACAATCAGTATTTTTATACCTTTACTACTATACCTGTGATACATCTGAAATGTTACCTAGATGGCAAAATACTAAACTTGTATATGTATTATATTTCCACTATTATTAGTCCTTTCAGCAATTTTTCTATTAGTTCAATCAAGTGGAAAATAAACCCTGACAAATTCTAGTAAATCGAAAGTAGAATATAAGCTAGACTAAAATGTACTTAAATACCAGGTTATTTATTAAGCTAGTTACAGACATCTTCTCTCCAGACGTTTTGCATTGGCAGTGCAAACAAGTTCTATGGCCAACATAGTTGGAAATAGTAGGATATTTTGCAGACTTCTCTATGAATTAGTAATTTCAGGGGATATGGGGGCATTTACAGAAATCTAGTTAAGTACAGTGTGTTTGGTTGATTTTCCCAGAATATTAAATCTCTGATGGTATTATTGTTTGATATGGGGTAACGAAAAGATAATGAAAATGCTCTTTTACTTATGATTCACAAATTAATTCTGTATATTTTTTGTTTTGTTTTTATACCACGGGCGCTTCATAAAAAATGAACAGAGAAGTTAATTACAAAGATCAGGTTTAATAGCCAAGCTGAAGAAATAGGCAAGCTGAAGAATTATTTTCAATTTTGCAGTTCACTTGCCATAAACTTGTTAGATTTTACTTTAAACATTTTGTTAAATTTGAATTTAGTCTGTAGACACCCATCAATTAAAGATCAACTCTTGTCAAAATTATTTAGTTATTCTTAAAAAGATTCCATCACATATAGGCATATAAAATAGAAATACTTTAATGAAAGAATGCAAATAAAGCACCTTAATAAGCCCTATTTTCTCCATACAGCTCTATCAGGGAGCGGACATGTTGTTTATAATAATTCCCCACAGCCAGCTTACCTGGTGGTATAGTGGAGGTTTGTGGGGAGGATTTTTCAGGGCACACACTCTCTAACAACGAGTTTCTACCAGTTGACTCAACAATTGGAGAACACGCAATATAACTGGCGTTCAGCATGTTTAACACCGAGGAAAATGCAGAAGTCTGATGGAAGCAGCCAAAGCACAGCTAACTGACACCCACTCTGCCTTTCTATGGGCAGAGGCAGACTAAATTCGGGCACGCCCCCCTCCTTCCAGGATTTAACCCTGCACCCCAGAGCATGACCTATCACTCATATTGCTCAGACATTCACCTGCTGCTTATCGCACTGCCAGTGCTGTTCTGAAGTCTGACGCTCTGACCTCAGAGCAGCGAGCGGGGATTGAGAGGCATCATTGGAATGGCTGTGGTATGGCATAGACATCCAATTGTCTGTCTGCAGCATAGGGGCTGGTGAGGGGATATCTCTTGATCTCCTAGCCAGCACCTCTGCCGGGAAATATTTTTTTGTCTTTGTTTTTTTTCAAAGGGCGGCGCTTTTAGTTGCATCGTCAGGCAGACAAGGCAACTGCTGCCCTAGTCACTTGCCTTGTCTGCCTCATGCTAAATACAGAGCTGCTCCTCCCCCCACATAGATCCCTGCACCACAGACACCCTTTGACACTATCAAAGGGTGTGACATCAAATCGACTGTCATTTTGGTGTCAGCCCCTCTGATGGTGTCACACTGTGTGGTTTGAAAGCCCTGCATGCACTTTGTGGCCCCACTGTTTCTTCACTCGTGGACCAAAGCACGTACACCTTTTATAATATATTTCCCACATTTCCTTTTCATGCACCCTGGCAACTACCAAATAAAAGAAATGGTTACCTTAGGATGTGTTAAACGAAAAGTAAGTTTGTAAAGTAGCTTCTTTCTCCAGGGTATAAAATATATATTTGTTTTGGAGACAGCATATGATGCAATTTCATTGCTTGCTAGCACAGGAAATTAAATTAAACTTTAACCGAACTGGTATAGAGTTACCAGCAGGGTTCCTATGTAAATACTGGATCTGGTTGGCCCTGTGTTTTTCCAGACACACCTCACTAAGTTCAGTTTATGATCTGTGTTTTCTGAGGAATACTAATTAGGATTTCTTTACAATAAAATCAGTTTTGTTTTGGTAATTACAGTGGAAGTGAAATGCTCACCGGGGGAAGGGTAAAGTCCCACTTTATTTTCACAGTGACGCAGATTTCAAAATAAATATTATTTTTCCTTTACCCTTACATTTTACTAGGGAGATTATGTCAAATATGTACTGCAGACATGGCTATCCTGCCCATATCTTTTCATAAGTAGTCTAATAAGAGCTTTCATCACACAAATTTAAGATGGTTTGACTTGAGCACATTTCCTTTATAAGTTATGTTTAATTGAAAGTTTACAACAGATTTAGGATTTTAAATAGAAATACTTTAGAAATACAGACTCAGCCCTCTTTGTTTCTTAAAGCTCTATAAGAAATAATAATTATATGTCATCCTACATTGTTAAGTAGTAGTTGAAGTTGGAAAAAAAGGACTTGTGTTCAACACGTTCAACCTTTTTCCTAATCCTTGTTTACCGCTGTTGATCCAGAAGAAGGCAAATTGCAACAATTTCAAATTCTGCTTTGAATGGTTGAATGGGGGGGGGGGGGGGGGGGGATTCTTTCTTGACTCCAAATGGAAATCAGATTCTCCTTTGATCAACAAGCAATAGTAATGCCTAATCTAATATATAGCCCTCTATGTTCTGCTTCTCCAAAAAAAAAAAAACTTTCCTAAGCCACATCTAATGTATTTGATAGAACCACATCTTCAAGCTGCGAATTCCATATTGTTATTGTCCTTGCCATAAATAATCCCTTCCACTGTTATGGACTAAATCTCCTTTCCACAAGTGTTAGCGGGTGGCCTCTTGTCAGTTGTACTGTTCTGCTAATGAACAGGTCTTTAGAAAGCCCTTTGTATGGACCCTGTATATATTTATATAACATTATCATATCCCCTCTAATACACCATTTCTCCAGCATGTACAATTTTAACTTTTCTAGCCTTTCTTCATAATTAAAACTTTCCATTCCCCTTATTCGTTTTTTAGCCCTCCTCTGCATATTCTCTAATTCCATAATGGTTTTTTTAGACAAAGCACCTTATTTAAGGTGAGGTCTTACCATGGACATGTAAAGAGGCAGAATAATATCCCTTTTAACACATAACTCTGTCCAGAAAAGCAGGTAAATAAGTAAAATAAGTCTGATCTTTCATTGTGGGCAGAATACACAATCCAGTGGGTTATCATCTAGTGTTACAGACTATGATGTAATTATTTTACCCATAAAACCCACTGTATGTACACCTGTTGTACAATATAGATCCTTGGAGTCATATGGGGTACTAGTGAGCTGTAGCTCAGTGTGAGAAGTTTATCATCTATCAATTTGCTATAGTCCATCCCATAAAATAATGTAATTTAAAAAAAAAAAAAAACACTTGCACAAATTTATCTGTACATGTGAAATAAATCAATGCTATTTTATTGCCAATATACTCATTCATTTTATAAATATATTATATAATTATATATATATAAAAAAAAATTCCTTCTGTGACTGGTTTAAAGGTCTGTTTCATTAAAATTGCTATTGGGTCACTGTCACGAAGTGAATTCTGACAGTCTGCCTGACTGGGGTTCTTGGAGGGGCCTGAGGGCCAAACACCTCCCTGTAGATTATGGACCCTGTCTGTAATGTGTTTAAGCCTTCCATTGTTTAATTATGTCAGGCACCCAGTCTGACTATCTTGCTTCTGGCTCCAGATTAAAGTGGCTAGATACTGCTTTACTGGTGATGTGTTTAAGTTTTCTATTGTTTAATCAAGTGTTATCTGATTGCAGTTTAGTATATATGTGCTGTGTAAATCACAAATAAAAGAGTTGTTCAATCTTGCTGTACCTAACTGCTAGATGTCCTGTCTATTTGGGTACTAAGAGCAAGGGTCCAGGAAAGACTTGCTGGGTGAATGCTGAGCTGTAATTGGGGCTAAGGAGGTGATTTCCCACAACGGACAGAGGTTCTACTTCATCCGGTAGACGGTCCTTTACACTGGTGGCAAGCGGCGGGATTTCTCCCGAATGGATTTATTTTATTTAACCGAAAAGGAAGTGAATGGCGCATAGATACGAACGGCTGAAACGAACAACACTTAAAGAACTGCTGGAAGCTCGAGGCATAGTGGCAAGCAACAAGACGAAATCCACGATAATAGCCGAATTACTTGAGAGCGACCGAACCAGCGAGGTACAAATGGCGAACGCAGAAGAAACAGAGTTTCAGAAAGATGTGAGATGGAGACTCAGCTTGGTAGGACCGAATCCTGCACCAGAGATTGTGGTACAAATCATGGCACAAGCTTCGGAAGCAGAGAGTCGCCGGGAAGCACGGGAGACCAGAGAAAGATCACCACAAATGGATATACTGTCCCTACCAGGATCATCTGTGGGGCGGCCACGTAAGATAAATTATGCTGCTTTTAAAAATTTTATAGAAAGCGAAATGGATATTGCTAATTATCTGCAGGACTTTGAAAGACAGTGTGTATTAGAAGATGTGGATAAAACTAATTGGCCTGCAATATTGAGCAGCAAGCTATCAGGCAGAGCAGCAGAAGCCTTTAGAGCGGTACCTGATGTGGACATGCAAAATTATGAAAAAGTGAAGGAGATTTTGTTAGCCCGTTATGCAGTTACACCGGAGGCACACAGGAGAAATTTCCGGTCGCTCCGCAAGCAGGGCAAAGACTCTTACACAGAGTGGGCATACCGCATGCACCGCGCTGCCAGTAACTGGATGCAGGGATGCCAGGCGACTACACTGGAGGATGCATTACAATTGTTATTATTGGAGCAGTTTTTTGACCACACTCCTACAGATACCAGGGATTGGGTCAGAGACAGAAAGCCGCTGTCAGTAGAAGAGGCAGCACGTCTAGCAGACGAATTTCATGAGAGCAGACAGATAGATCACAACTATGGAGCTTCAGGATTTCGACCGCGGTATCACGCTCAAGCTCCAGCACCGCAACCAAAACCAGTACCACCGGTGAGTCAACCTACTTCCACTGGGGTTCAGAAAACTGCAACGATGTGTTTTGGGTGTAAGCAGGTGGGACACATAAAACCTAATCGTCCACACCGTAATACTGATCGATGGGGGCGAGCACCAGCCCCACCAACGAGAGCAGATGCTCATTGTGTACAAGAGGATTACAACTATTCTACGGAAGGGGGTGACCACACTAATTCAGAGAATTGGTCCATGCTACACGAGGTCAACCCAGTTCAAGCAGCAGATGACAATCGGGCGCACCATCGACAGACCGTGCAACTTAATGGGCAGGAAGCCAGAGGACTGAGAGACACTGGAGCTACGATAACTCTGGTACAACCACACCTGGGTCTCCTGAATGTTTGGCAGCTAGCACTGTTCCCCATTTCCTTTGCATGGGTACCACAGCCACCTTGTCCTGTTCACTGCAGTATACCCCTGAAACTGTGCCTTGCCGGGATGGTATCTCCCCAGCAGAAGTGCTGGCATCAGTGTCCCCAGGGACTAAATGGGATACCCCCATAGTATCAAGCCCAGCTAACCCTGCCACCCTATCTGCTCCCCAGCGGCTGAAAGGATTTCTGGGAGAAGCAACATTTGGCCTTTCTCCCCAGCGGCAGATGTATGTTTCGGGAGAGGTGGAGGTTGGCTACGTAAGTTCTATTTTTGAACAAAAAAAAAAGTGTGGGGACTGCAAACTAGTGAATAGCCATGGGGAGAACCAGGGCCGGCCTTAAGTGTTCCGGCGCCCTGTGCGGGCTTCCCACGTGGCGCCCCCCCCCCCCCGTCTCTTTCACCCCCCTATGTTTGTGTATCTCTCCCTTCCCATGTTTGTCCCTTTCCTCTTCCTTGCCATGTCTGTCTCTCTCTCTCTCCCTGTGTTCTGTCTCTTTCCCCCCGTCCCCTGTTCTGTCTCTCTCCCCCCGTCCCCTGTTCTGTCTCTCTCCCCCGTCCCCTGTTCTGTCTCTCTCTCTCCCCCAGTTCTGTCTCTACCCCCTGCCCCTTTTCTGTCTGTCTCTCTCTCCCCCCTCCCCCTGTTCTCTCTCTCTCCCCCTCCCCCTGTTCTCTCTCTCTCCCCCTCCCCCTGTTCTGTCTGTCTGTCTCTCCCCCCTAACCCCTGTTCTGTCTGTCTCTCTCTCCCCTCCCCCTGTTCTGTCTGTCTCTCCCCCCTAACCCCTGTTCTGTCTGTCTCTCTCTCCCCTCCCCCTGTTCTGTCTCTCCCCCCTAACCCCTGTTCTGTCTGTCTCTCTCCCCCCTCCCCCTGTTCTGTCTGTCTCTCTCTCCCCTCCCCCTGTTCTGTCTGTCTCTCTCCCCCCTAACCCCTGTTCTGTCTGTCCCCCCTAACCCCTGTTCTGTCTGTCTCTCTCCCCCCCTAAACCCTGTTCTGTCTCTCCCCCCTCCCCCTGTTCTCTCTCTCTCCCCCTCCCCCTGTTCTGTCTCCCCCCTGCCCCTGTTCTGTCTCTCACCCCTGCCCCTGTTCTGTCTCTCCCCGCCCCCTGTTCTGTCTGTCTCTCTCTCCCCTCCCCCTGTTCTGTCTCTCCCCCCTAACCCCTGTTCTGTCTGTCTCTCTCTCCCCTCCCCCTGTTCTGTCTGTCTCTCTCCCCCCTAACCCCTGTTCTGTCTCTCCCCCCTAACCCCTGTTCTGTCTGTCTCTCTCCCCCCCTAAACCCTGTTCTGTCTCTCCCCCCTCCCCCTGTTCTCTCTCTCTCCCCCTCCCCCTGTTCTGTCTCCGCCCTGCCCCTGTTCTGTCTCTCACCCCTGCCCCTGTTCTGTCTCTCCCCTCCCCCTGTTCTGTCTGTCTCTCTCTCTCCCCTCCCCCTGTTCTGTCTCTCCCCCCTAACCCCTGTTCTGTCTGTCTCTCTCTCCCCTCCCCCTGTTCTGTCTGTCTCTCTCCCCCCTAACCCCTGTTCTGTCTCTCCCCCTAACCCCTGTTCTGTCTCTCTCCCCCCTCCCTTGCCTGAAAAGGTGTATCCAGGGAGGGGGCGGAGCTAACCGGCACAGCGGTGTAGCTCCGCCCCCACCCCGGGAAGCAGAGCAGAGTCTGCATTACGGGGAGCCATGGGCAGCATGAGAAGGTGCTGCTCGGGCTCCCCATGCTTAATGCAGGCATGGGGAGCCGAGCAGCACTATCTCATGCTGCCCGGGGCTCCCCGTAATGCAGACTCTGCTCTGCTTCCCGGGGTGGGGGCGGAGCTACACCGCTGTGCCGGTTAGCTCCGCCCCCTCCCCGGACCAAGCAGAGGGCTGGTGAGGGGGGAACTTTTGATCCCCCCCAGCCAGTGCCTCTACCGGCATTTTTTTTTTTTTTTAAACTTTTTTTTTTATTTTTTACCGGGCGGGCGGGCGCCCCCTGGGGTGTTGCGCCCTGTGCGCTCGCACAGGTCGCACACCCCTAAGTCCGGCCCTGGGGAGAACGCTATACAGACTGACTTAGGAGTCACCCCGAAAAAGGAGATATGTCACGAAGTGAATTCTGACAGTCTGCCTGACTGGGGTTCTTGGAGGGGCCTGAGGGCCAAACACCTCCCTGTAGATTATGGACCCTGTCTGTAATGTGTTTAAGCCTTCCATTGTTTAATTATGTCAGGCACCCAGTCTGACTATCTTGCTTCTGGCTCCAGATTAAAGTGGCTAGATACTGCTTTACTGGTGATGTGTTTAAGTTTTCTATTGTTTAATCAAGTGTTATCTGATTGCAGTTTAGTATATATGTGCTGTGTAAATCACAAATAAAAGAGTTGTTCAATCTTGCTGTACCTAACTGCTAGATGTCCTGTCTATTTGGGTACTAAGAGCAAGGGTCCAGGAAAGACTTGCTGGGTAAATGCTGAGCTGTAATTGGGGCTAAGGAGGTGATTTCCCACAACGGACAGAGGTTCTACTTCATCCGGTAGACGGTCCTTTACAGTCACTCTATATGACCTGTGTTTTGAATGGCTGGTGTCTTCAGGTTTCATCCAATCACACAGATGTGTATTTATTGATATACATTAAATCATATCTATCAAAGTTTGTGAGTTTGAGAAGTTGAAGCATGCAAAACGCATCTTAGTGTCTACATCTGTCTTTATCCTCCAGTCACCTGCATATTTGCATTGCTGTATACCTCCTAAGATATTGTTGCTGCTGCTGCTTTTTTTCTAGATCTCCTACATCAAGGTATCAAGGCACCCAGTGGGGGACTGGTCTGGATTAGAAAACAGATGACTTGAAGTCTGCTCTTTATTATTTCATTATTTTATTAAACCTGTTTGGTTGTTGTGCCTTATGTTAAAGTTCAAATTGACTGTTTCAGTTACAATTGTCATGCTATTATTAAACACTACAATACAAAATAAAAAAATAAAAAACCTTTTTTAATTTTTTGGTGGGAGTGTGCCTTTAAAATATGTTATGACTAACTTTTCCCATTTGGTCAGTTTATGGCTTGTACAACTGAAGGGACATGGAGCGTACCTATCATTGTGTGTGCACATTGAAAATTAGCTTTCTGTATTTAATAAGTCTTACAATGATATTTAGAATTTTTTAAATAAATGTGACCTTTAGACCCAATTTGAAAAGTTATTATGTTTGTTTTTAGAAACATTAGTTTCTGCTAAAAAAAACTGTGCTTGTTTCTTCAATAAAAGTTGTTATTACTTTCTGCTCTATAAACCAGTCTCATCTTATCTTTGTTATTTGGGTAAACCTGATACAGCACTAATCAGTGGGAGGCTGGCAAGTGGGGAATTGCCCTCCATTCTCTACTGTGACCCAATGGGCTGTATCAGTTCCCACTCCTAAATGATCATGGTACATTCTATCAAGTTGCTTAGTATGTCTGTACCTTATCAGTCAGTGAAAAGTATGAATGGGTCTGCACACTTACAAGTATCGGGTGCCACGAGGGAGCGTCATTTGTCATAAAGCAAAAAGAAAAGATAGGAGACTCAGCACACCGTTTAACCCCTTCGCGACACAGGACGGACTAGGTCCGTCCTGTGTGGCGAAGCGTTAGTGACACAGGACGGACCTAGTCCGTCCTGTGTCAAAACGAGCACTGAAAGCGGAGTTTTTCCGCTTTCAGTGCTCTGATGGTATTGTAACGATGCTTCCGTGTGGAAGCATCGTACAATACTAAAAAAAATGCCCGTCGGCATTTCGATCGCTCCGGAGAGCGATCGAAATGCCGGTTTTAAAGGCACAGTGCCTTTAAAACACGTGCATTAAAAAATGAGCATAGGAAGCGAATTTTTCGCTTCCTATGCTCAGAAAGTGTTCCTGATTGCCTCGCAAGTCGAGGCAATCAGGAACACAAAAAAAAAATGCACGATCTTGGTCACTGAGTGACCAAGATGGCGCTGCCCTTCTAAGGGCAAGAGCACAGGAGGCAGGAAGTACCTGCTTCCTGTGCTCTCTGGCTGTCACACGATTGCCTCTTCACAGAGGCAATCAGTGACTGCCAGGCACACTGACAGGCAGTGGGGATGTTCTGCTGAACATCCCCACTGACTGGTCAGATCAATATTAACCCTATATTGATCTGACCAGTTATGATCTGCCTCCCTCTCCTCACATTTTTTTAGTGAGGGAGAGAGACAGATCAAAGTTCTAAAAGTAAAAAAAAACAATAAACACACAACACACAAATATTAAAACAATAAAAAAAAACTTATTAAAGCAATTCCCTGCGTTTAACCCCTTCCCTGCCACTGATCTTGCACAAGCAGTGATCGTGCACATCAGCGCATTTATTTTTGCCGTTTGTGCATTTTTTAGGGGTTAATTTTTTTTGTACTGTAATTTATTACAGTACTAAAAAGGCTCTTCTAAGAGTTATTAACCCCTTCTTTGCCGTCGATCACTGCTTACGCAATGATATTGACGCCAAAGCAATTTTTATCTGTCTGCATATTTTTATTTTATTTTTTTTACACATACCCGCTAGGGGATTACATGTAAAGTAAAAATATTTGAGTTTTTTTTTTTTTAAGCTGCCTGAGCGCATAGCGATCAGTAACAGCGAATTAGTGGCAAAGGCGGTTTGGTGATTTCTCAATTAAGCT
The DNA here is from genome assembly GCA_036172795.1 of Pelodytes ibericus. NCBI lineage: Eukaryota > Metazoa > Chordata > Amphibia > Anura > Pelodytidae > Pelodytes > Pelodytes ibericus. The sequence continues at coordinate 229,716,831 of CM069857.1, read as the reverse complement.
CACCATTCGCCCTGGTCAGATCAAAATTGGTCGGATCAATATTCACAAATATTGATCTGCCTCCCTCTCCTCACTTACATTTTTGTGACGGAAAGAGACAGATCAGTATTAGTGATATAAAATAACATTTTATAAAATTGTCAGGTTTTATGAAAGTCTTTCACTGTGTATTAACCCCTTCCCTGCCATTCATCACTGTGTAAGCAGTAATCTTGCACAGCAACAGTATGTTTTTCTGTCTGCACTGTTTTATGGATTAATTTCTTTGTACTGTAATGTATTACAGTACTAGATAGGCTCTTCTAAGAGCTATTAACCCCTTCTTTGCTCGAGATCACTGCTTACGCACTGATTCTGAGGCCGCGGACTCAGGGTTCGATTTTGACCCTATTCAGCTTTCTGATACATCATCTAGCGATGTATCGGTGGCTGCTGAGCCCTTGCCACAAGTAGTGATGGGGGTCTACCGATAAAAAAATATATGGTTTGGTGGGGGTAAATTACATTGGCTGGCTTCAAAGATATATCCCATAAAGGACACGTACGCAGGTTGACTACATGTCAAAATTCCAAGTTGGAATTTTGAGATGCGCATCTCACAAATGTTGCCTTCTAGCCAAAAACAAACCAACAAACCTATGCATGGGTGCTATCCCTGTACTCGGGAGATGTTGCTGAACACATATTGGGTTGTTGTTTGGCAGTGACATATACCAGAATCTGTGAATTCATGCCTGAAGTACAATGCATGTGGAAAAAAACCTCCCAAAAAAGTACTACCACAAACTTTTACAAAGGCTGGTGGTAGAATTAGTACCTATACAGTATTAAAATACCACCATTTGAAATACCTTAGGATGTCTATTTTCCAAAAATATATGGTTTGATGGGGTAAAATTCATTGGACGGCTTCAAAAATGTTCCAAATGGAACATGGGCGCAGGCTGACTACATGTCAAAATTCCAGGTTGGAATTGCGCACCCCCTAAATGTGGAATTTTAGACCCAATACAAACCAACAAACCTATGCATGGGGGGTATCCCTGTACTCAGGAGATGTTGCTGAACACATATTGAGGTGTTGGTTGGCAGTGGCAAATACCAGAATCTGAAAATTCCTGCCTGAACTACAATGTGTGTGGGGAAAAAATGACATCCCAACCCTTTGACATAGGTTGGTGGTAGAATTAGCACTTGGAAAGTGTTAAAATACCACAATTTTAAAAACCCTAGGATGTCTAGTTTTCCAAAATATATGGTTTTATGGGGTAAAATACTTTGACAGGCTTCAAAAGTGTCCCAAATAGAACATGGGCGCAGGCTGACTACATGTCAAAATTCCAAGTTGGAAATGCACCCCCCCTAAACATGGCCTTTTAGCCCCCAAATAATCTAACTAACCTACACATGGGTGGTATCCCTGTACTCAGGAGATGTTGCTGAACACATATTAATGTGTTTTGTGGCACTGACACATAATAGGATCTATGAATTCATGCCCGATGTACAATGAATGTGAAAAACAAATTACTATCCATAACATTGACATAGGCTGGTGGTAGAATTAGTGCATGGAAAGTGTTAAAATACTACCATTTGAAATACCCTAGGGTGTCTAGTTTTCAAAAATATATGGTTTTGTGGGATAGAATACACTTTTTGGCTTCAAAAATGTCCCAAATGGGACATCGGCGCAGGTTTTCTGCACGTCAGAATTCCTAGTTGGAAAACCAAAAAGCGCACCTCTCAAATGTGGCCTTTTAACCCCCAAATAACCTAACCAACCTATACATGGGTGGTATCCCTGTACTCAGGAGATGTTGCTAAACACATATTGAGGTGTTGTTTGGCACTGACATATAACAGGATCTGTGAATTCATGCCCAAAGTACTATGTATGTGAAAAAAAATTACTATCCATAACATTGACATAGGCTGGTAGTATAATTAGTGCATGGAAAGTGTTAAAATACTACCATTTGAAATACCCTAGGGTGTCTAGTTTTCAAAAATATATGGTTTTGTGGGATAGAATACACTTTTTGGCTTCAAAAATGTCCCAAATGGGACATGGGAGCAGGTTTTCTGCACGTCAGAATTCCAAGTTGGAAAACCAAAAAGTGCACCTCTCAAATGTGGCCTTTTAACCCCCAAATAACCTAACCAACCTATACATGGGGGGTATCCCTGTACTCAGGAGATGTTGCTGAACACATATTGAGGTGTTGTTTGGCACTGACATATAACAGGATCTGTGAATTCATGCACAAAGTACAATGTATGTGAAAAAAAATTACTACCCAAAACATTGACATAGGCTGGTAGTATAATTAGTGCATGGAAAGTGTTAAAATACTACCATTTGAAATACCCTAGGGTGTCTAGTTTAAAAATATATATGGTTTTGTGGGGTAGAATACACTTTCTGGCTTCAAAAATGTCCCAAATGGGACATGGGCACAAGTTTTCTGCATGTCAGAATTCCAAGTTGGAAAACCAAAATGAGCACCCCCTAAATGTGGCCTTTTAGCCCCAAAACAAACCAACAAACCTATGCATGGGTGGTATCCCTGTACTCAGGAGATGTTGCTGAACACATATTGAGGTGTTATTTGGAAATATCCCTTCACATTTTAAGGTAATGTTTACCTAAATTGCAATATATGTGAAAAATTAAAAAAAAAGATTTTTTGCTGCAAACTTTGGCATAGATTGGTGGTAAAATGGCTACATGAAATGTGTCAAAATACCCCAAGTTAAATGCCCTGAGTTGTCTAGTTTTCAAAAATATGTACATGTTGGGGGTCATTCATGGATTTAGTACAGAAATCAGTGTTACAATGTCACTATCGCTAATTTTGAAAGAAAGGATTTTAAAATAGCTTTGCACCACTTATAGTTCTGGCCCTGTAACATGAATAAAAAAGCACAAAAACATAAAAACATGGGCTATTTCTGAACTCAGGACATATATTAGAAACTTTTTAGCAGTGTTTTTTTGTTGTCTCTTGTACATGAGTATACGATTTTTCAAATAAAAGTCATAAAAAAAGTATTTTTTCAATTTTTTTGCCATATTTTATTATTTTTTTTACATCAAATTATATGCTATTATCAAAATAATGGTATCAAAAGAAAGCCCTTCTTATAACGATAAAAACGATATATAGTTTGTGCGGGTACACTAAATGAGACAGAAATAAATTACAGCAAAACACAAACTGCTCAGAAATGTTAAAACAGCCCATGTCACCAAGCGTCGGACAAGCCAAAAAAGTCATGTCACTAAGGGGTTAAGGGAGTTTAATCCACCAAAAAATAACAATGTTTCAGCCCAGCACTGAGCTTTTTTCAAGTCTTGTAAAGTTGTACCTTATCAGTCAACACATCTATCTTGTATGTATTTTTGTGTTTATCTCTGATGATATTGAGTGGGCTAAAGGTTGCATTAAGGGCCACAAAATGATTTTTTACAACTTGGCTACATTGGCCTAAACTTTGAAATTCACATCGCAATTCCCTGCAATTCTCTCTTTATTGAGTAGAGTATATTTGAAAACGCACAAAAATATACTTTTTTTTTAATTAAAATGCAATGCGCTACATGTATATAATGCATTGTTGTAATCTCATGTTTCCTTGATGCATACCTTTCAGATGGCAGAAGAGGGAGTTTAAAGGGAGTCTCTGGAATGTATAAATGGGGCGTGGTAAGTCAAACATGTTTTAGGTAACTATGGGAGCTATTCACTGAAAGGTAAGATGCAGGTGAGTTGAGGTGAACTTAATATTTTTCTCTCATCACTTGTGAGTTTCCCCCGCTAAGAAACTCACCAGGCTTGTCCCTGCACAATGTATGGCCAAAGTGGTGAGATGAAATTCTCAACTCACCTTTTAGTGTATAGCTTCCCATATTTGTAGTCTGTATACAGATATACTCTATAGGTAGCTATTTTTGTAATAAGTTTATTATTTACCCTAACTCATTTATAAACACAATTACTACGAGTATCTGCACATGTTGAGTCAGACAGCAGGGACATCTCAATGGGGTCTATTCACTAAAGCTAAATTGATGAGATGAAATGCTCATCTCACCTCAAGTCACCTGCAACTCACCTATTAGTGAATATCACACATTGTTTGAATGAGACCGAATACCAAATGGACCATAGGAATACAGATGCATGGAAAGTAGGTAAACAGATGAGTTAATGGAAACATGGCCTAGCAATTTACTTTAGGGATAAAGTTTCAAAATTGGGTCAAGTGAAGTTTGGCTAGATATGACAGATACACAGCAGTGAGTTTGTAATGTACATATCTTTGTGAGAGTGGCTTTTTAGTTCAGGTCCAGCTGAAGACAAAATATAGGAACAGCATAACATATAACGCAGCCTGAGAGTTGCTATGTCTACCATCACCCCAGACTTTGAGACATTTCTCAGGAGCAAAAAGCACCTCTAGCTTTCCTATTCGTTCTAATTGGTCTAATATGTTTCAAGAGGTTTTTATTTTATTGGGTTTTTAGCTCAATAGCACTTTCATTTTCACTTGCACTGTGATTACTGCACTATTCATTTTATGTTTGTTTAAAAATAGTTTTGTGGCATAACTTATGTTTTGAAAATTACATTTTCATTCTTTTTTTAATGGGTTGTGACTACATGACCAAGGACAAATGTGGGTCCTGCGGTTAGACTGCTTGAGAACCACTGGCTTAGAGGACATGTTAGGGGAACAGACACGTTATGTGACAGAGCTAATAATATAACATCTAGCAACCTGCAGGTAAAAGATGGCATTAGTTCTAAATATAGATTTTTAATATTATAGATAAACTGAATGCATTGATGATCTGTGTTCTTTTTAATAATTTTGTAAAGAATGTGAGAGTTTCCATGATTTCTGATTCTCACAGTCATCGTCTAGTTTTAGAGGCCATTCAAATCAGTAAACCATGTCCTGTTTCTGCAATATGACTCATTCCTCCCAGGTATTGCAATTAGGTAGTTAATCGTTTACCCGAATTCATTTCTGTCTTCTAAAGGAAAGGCAATAACCATTTTAAAGAGGGAGATTAACAATATATTTTTTATGTTTACAAGTAAGAATTAATAGAATACAATGGAGGTATGTGTATCACCATGGGCGCCAAGGTATAACTCTAACTCCCGTTACACTGTATGTGTGGGCCCCGCACTATATGGATAAGCATGTGTAAACAAAAAAAAGGCACATGAAAAGTGTCAGGAAATCTCTGCCAAATACATTTTGGTGGAGGAACTATTTGCCCACAGGTCAGTTTTGGTACATATAAAAAAGCATAACTTCCATTATACATAGTATAATGCAGCATTTGTATATTTATAGGATTAGAGGACTAATCTCCATTCACCAGGAAACTTGGAAACGACCTGGAGGAGCTCCATACTGATAAAATGTAGATTGTATTAAAATAGGTAAAATAGGATATGAATAGTTCCCTGCAGAGATATAGTACCATTCCTGAACCATTTTTTCTTTGGGGCAGTATCCTGTTTAAAGAGGCCAATGCCATCAGGGAATACAGTTTCTATCAAAGAGTGTCCATAGTCTGCAACAATGCTTAGGTAGGTGGTACGTGTCAAAGTGACATCCACATGAATGGCATTGTCCAAAGCATTACACTGCCTCCGCCGGCTTGGCCCCATTCACTGGTCATAATGTTATGGCTGATCTGTGTATATGTATGTGTGAGTGCATGTAAATGTGTCTTTGATTATGTATGTGAGCGTGACTGTATGTGTGACCCTGTGTGTATGTTTGTGTGAGAAGGGACAGCAGAATTTCTATGCTGGTGCCAGATTGGCCATTTTTCCTGGACGCATGCAACTTATGCATGCTCTTCTGCATATTTGTTAGTCAAGGAGGGGATTCCATCTTGAGTAACTAATTTAACACATTGGAATTCTATAAACTCCAGGGCAGTATGTAACACTTATTTGTGTCCAGGAAAAACGTTTATATTGCCATTCTGGCAACCAAAACTACATTACCTCTGCGAACACAATATTTTAATCACCTTTTCACCTTCCAACACACTCTCTATGGTGGCAGGGATTCGAATTGAAGAATATCATGCCAACAACATCCCCTCAAAAAAGTGTTTTTCAATAGCAATCCCTCACTTCAAAAAGGAAGCAGGTCGAGGTGCGTTCTCTTTCAGAGCTCCTCATATGTGGAATAGTCTCTCTGATTCTGTCAAATCATCCTCTAGTCTAAAATCCCTGAAAATAAGTGTCTCCCAAATCCTCAAAACAGATTGAGCCTGTTATTAGTTTACAAACTCCTTCGTATACTGTAAATGTTGTTCTTTTTTTTTTTTTATTAATAATGATTTACCCTGTATGTTCACTTTCCAACTTGTATAAATATATGTATGTATGTTTGAATGTATGTATTCCTTTTAATCTACTGTTAAATACTGTGTAATTCCACACTGGACTGGGTCCCCAGAACATACTTGAAAATGAGATAAATCTCAATGTATTCTTCCAGGTAAAACACTTTCTAAATAAAATAAATAAAAATATCATGGTGCAAAGTCAATGGGTTACAGAAGGGAGTGGGCAAAAATAATAGAAATAAATCGTCAACATAGGATTTGCTATTCCTCTGTTGTGGAAACTGATCAGACTCAGGAGACTGGTTGTGATGCTCCTGTTCTTCATGAGATCATGAGACTGTTAAAATAAATAAATAAAATGAAATCACCTCATGTTCTTAAACGAGTCCTACTATACACAGCTCAGCTATGAATATCACTCAGCAGACTAGGAATGGACGAGAAATATATAGCAAATTCTTATCACAATGTACAAACTTTCACAGGTGTATGGCAGAAAAGAAAATGTAAAGGTTACAGGCAAGAGTATAATACATGAAATTCACCTCACCTAGTTGCCCTTCTAATATCAATATAAGGGTTGGCGGATTCAAGCTGTCTAACGCACTGTGGATTGATGTCATGAAATGCCTTGGCGTCCTGCTGTGACAGAGTAAAGCAGCATGGTCCCACTGAAGGCCCAAGAACCACAATTATGTCCTGTATGTTACAGCCATACTCTGATATCATCGCATTTACGGTGGCCATAGCAACACCCATCAAGGTTCCTTTCCAACCTATAAAAAGAAAGTGTAAAAGTAAAAGTGTGGTCAGTCGGTACACCTAACAATATATTATATGAAAATGTTATTTAATTAATGAATTGATAATGAATGCATACTTTCATTTTAAAGGCAGAATTTACTTTCTTTAGTTATTTTAATGCATATGGTGTATGCAAATGCTGTATAGTACATGTCTGTTGTATACTCCAGTTTGCATAGTTTTTTCAAAGTGTAGTATGTAACATGCTCTGCCTTTTCTCAGTTGTGAACCATCATATAAAAGCTAAGAACTGTGCTTCCTCAGAAATGCCAAGTTGACATTATGCACATTGGCTTTGGGGATACCCATTTATTCCTAATGGAGCCCTGTAATTGGCTTCCATGAGATGCTGGGGACGTCCATTTCAAAAGACATAGACAAAGCAGAAGGACATGCCTATGTGAGGTAAGGAATTACCTATAATGACATTGTAGCCTAAGCCTAGCCCTAAACATAACATCAACTTTAAACTTTAAAAAAAGTTAATTTTTTATTTCATTTTTAAAAACATTCTGGGGCTACATTTATCTGGATGCTGGGAGACCGCACATCTGATCAGGGTCTGTTGGGTCCAGTCGTCTCTCTGCTAGTTCAGATGCCACCATGAGCGTGGACTGATTTAAAGTCAGCTAAATAAGATCTTGTCAACAGCGAGACACTGTCTGCGACAGCTTCAACCATCATGCTTCCTCAGGAAATATCATAGCTGCCAGTGAGAGGATAAACTGGTGTATATACCTTTAAAAGTACATGCCAGTTTATCCTCATACTAGGGCAAATAGTATTTTCACTAGATTAGAAATACAAGTGAAAAAACGTTTAATGACTCTTTGATCACTCCAATAAAATGGCTGCCCATAGTATTACAGATGCCTCATCATGTTTAACCCTTTAAGGATAATCCACGTACATGTACGGGCTCCCAATGCAATCCATTAGCGCAATCACAGGGGTTTTTGTCGCAATTCATGATAAGGGGGGATTCATTTAAGAAGCAAGCAGGCACTTTTATTTAACCACACACATAGCTAAAGTTGTAAAAAAAAAATAAAAAAAACTATTGTCCAGAACGCGGACATCAAAACAAAGAAAAACATTGTCCTGAAGGGGTTAATTGTTGGCACCAAAAATCATGGGCATCACAAACGTAAACACATCTGGATGTTGAATCAGACCATACTGTTTGTTTCATTCTGGGTTCAAGATTATTTGTCTTTTTGCATTACACTAGATTACAAACAGTTTAGGACTGGCAGTTCTGCCATGAATTCCAGATTTGTGATGCTAACTACCTACAGATTTGGTTGTAACTGGGTCACATTGTTAATATTTGTTTTATTTAGAATGACATATAGCAAGTTATTCAAATTAAAATCGAATTAAACACAGTAATATTCTGCCAGTTTGGCTAAACACTCATGAATTCAGTGGATTTCCTCTTTGAAAAATGAATGCAAACAATTATGAGCAGAATTATGTTGTTACTGAAATCCTGCAGTGCCATCTACTGGAGTTTAATTGGTAGCGCAGATATTTTACTACTAGCATAGCTGCTAATAGGACACTTTTGAAATCCCATACTAACGCTTTAAAGTGTTATGTTCAGCAGTGTGGATATTAGTTACTACCTGTCTATCATGCATATGGCTGCATACAGGGCCGGCCTTAGGGGTGTCAGCCCGGCCGCTAGAAGAAAAAAAAAAATGTAAAAAAAAAAATCCCCCCTCACCGGCCCTCAGCTCGGTAAGCATCTGTTGGATCAGAGGAGGGGGCGGAGCTAACCGACTGAGAGGTGTACCTCCGACCCCTCCCTGCGAAGCAGAGAAGCTTCTGCTTCAGGGGGAGCTGCAGGCAGCAAGAGATAGTGAGCCGAGCAGCACTTTGTCTTGCTGCCAGTGGGTAGGGGCGGAGCTACACCTCTCAGCCGGTTAGCTCCGCCCCCTCCTCTGATCCACAACAGGCAAAGGAAGGAGAGGGGGGAGAGAGAGAACAGGGGGTGAGAGAGGGACAGAACAGGGGGTGAGAGACAGAACAGGATGAGGGGGGGAGAGAGACAGAACAGGGGGAGGGGGGGGAGAGAGACAGAACAGGGGGTGGGGGGGGAGAGAGACAAAACAGGGGGAGGGGGGTAGAGAGACAGAACAGGGGGAGAGAGAGACAGAACAAGCGCGGGGGGAGAGACACAGAACAGGTGGGGGGGGGGCACCATGGGGGAAGCCCGCACAGGGAGCCGGGACACATAAGGCCGGCCCTGGCTGCATACATCTTACTTGATAGAAGAGAAACAACCAAGCAGTAGATTTTTTTACGTGTTGCTTTATTTGTTTGTTGTATGATCTATCTATGATTCATGAACTGCCCTATTGGTCTGTCAGACTGTCTTTCAGTCAGACAGGAAGCTATGTTGAGCAAGATGAAGTTAATGCACAGTAGTGTGAGCCAGAGTATGTAAACCACTTGGTGGTTAGCTCTCCATTATTTACCCTCTGGTAATGTACTCTTAGGGTTGCTAACGGGCCAGTAAAAGGTTGGTATTTTTCTGGAGAAAAGGTGGCAACCCTATGTACTCTACCCTCCATTACACTGTATTCTTCTGAGCATATGTACACACTCTCACTCATGCTGCCCTTCATTAAGTTACTATAAATGTTCGGGCAGTAAATGCCTGACTCCTTATTATGGAAAGATAATTTAAAAAATATTTATTGAAGTTGTAAAACACTCAACAGGAATGTTACTACCTCTTTAAGTAAATAACCTGCTTGTCCATTCTGGGACATTTTAATGGCTGATAACACAGTGTTACAGGCATACATAGAAAGTAAGAGAGCTGTATTCAGAAATGATAGATCTGACTGTGAGTAAATGACAACTGTCACCCCTGTACAGCAATGTCATTAACTAAGTCCTGTGTTGTGGAACTTTCCTTGGAAAGCAAGTCTATGCTTTGACTGCAAGTGCTGTAATATTGTTTTCTTTCACTTTGGTCAGATCACTGACAGTCCGACCCAAGTTTCCAGAAGACCTGCCTCCACACTGGGCAATCAATATGGGTACACCCTGTCTAATATCCAAGAGATCTTGTTAATAGTGTTCAAGCTGCATGTGCAATGCGCAGACTTGTCTTAGACAGCGCAATGTCATGTGACGTGTTACACTCACATTGACACACAGTGGGGAGGCAGGTCTTACAGAAGCTTGGGTCGGGCTGTCAGTAACCCAACATGGTAACATAAATATTTTTTTATACATGTTTAAGACATCACATGAACCTGAAATTACACATGCTTCACTGGCATGTAAAGCCATAAGAATGAATGGCAGACAGCACCCATAAATTTATTTGTTCCCTTTGTTTATTCAGTTGCTTGCAATGCTTATAAAACTATGTATAGTGCTCTAAATATATGTACATATCTACAATATTAATTTGCACCTTGTGTCATATAGTTATATAATAATATATAGTTTAAACATTATTTAGTTGACAGAGTTACCTGAATGAGCTGCCCCACACGCCTTACTTATTGGATCACAGAACAGAATAGGTATGCAGTCTGCCCCTGGAGCTGCTATGGTAACTCCTTTCTGATTGGTTACTATTCCATCATACCAGTCAGGTTCTTTTCTACCCATGATCCAAACAACATTGGCATGATCAACCTACAATCAGACAGGGTAACATTGTTAATAGCTTTACCTCTTGTTCTTGTCAACACCTTATGTTGCTATGAATAAAAGTTTAGAAAGATACTTTTTTTTTTGCATGTTTGGTTCATATTGAGCTATGTGGCATTATGCACTTTACACAATGGAAGATATGCTGGTTTTCATGTTATATATAATTGGATGGTGATCCATTACATTACATTACATTAAACAATAAAAAATTGGTGATCCAATAAAAACATACAGTATCTGTAAATGTCTTTGGTTTTCAGTAGTATTCATCCCATGATTGCTATAGAAATGCACTATGTAATTTAAATCCCATGATATACAAATTAATAAAACATAACAATTCAGTACATATGATGCAGTGCCATCAGAAAGCTCACATGTTAAAAAATATAGAACTGTGGTTTACACTAAAAGTCTGTGCTATTATTTAGGGAAGCAATATAGTAGTCTAGGTTGAGACTTGTGTCAAGTTCCACCCTTTTCCTATCCCATGTTTACCACAGTTGATCCAAAAGAAGGCAAATAAAACGTTTTTTGGCCCTCAGTTGTGACAGTCATTGGTGTGTAAGGAAAATAAAGTAAGAAAAACAATATACTTTTTTTTTAATTTTTTTATAATGATATACATCTGTATTGCACTTCTGGTATATCACCAGTGAACAATAGATTGATGGGTTACCTATGCGCTAATAGAAGCCATCTATCTAAGGTAGCACGTGATGAAGCTGTATTACCTTTACAGGAACATATGTCTTTGAATCAAATCCTGCAGCATTGCCTAAGCGTCGAAGGTTTTCTGCAACAACCACCTGGGGATCTCTTCTTCTGGAACTACTAAACAGGTTTAATGAGCTAAGGGTAGGTACATATGAGATACCGCCGGATCTTGTAGAATAGCCATGTAGAAAGATATTCTCTGTGGGGAATAACAAAGTGATGATGTAGTTCATCCCCTGGTGATCCTTAAATTTAGAATAATCTTCCACAAACTGCTAGTATAAGATCACTGGCAATGTCTTTCTCACTGCATCTAAAAACAAAATATACATGCTATATAAGTGCAACCACCTTGTATGTGTATGTACATGTGTTTTTTTTTATCTGTTTAAAGGTGCAGCAATATTCGGTATGGCCATTCCTGGACTTAGTTGTATATTTATGTATTTTATTGTACTTGCAACATACATGCTATCAGGAGCAGAAACATAGAATATATCAGCAGATAAGACCCATTTGGCCCATTTAGTCAGTCCAGTCAAATACAAGACATATCTTGAGTATCATATTTTGAGTAAAAGTACTCAAAAAAAAAATTGGGCAGACTAGATGGACCGAATGGTTCTTATCTGCCGACACATTCCATGTTTCTTTGTTTCTATATCAATGTATTTTTTATGTAGGTGACCATTTAATTTTATCTGTGCAATATGGCACCGTTTTTGGCCTTGGTTTTACAATTCCTAAGGCCCCTAATATTGATCTCAATTCTTGTCCTGATGGATGCTCTGAGGACATAATTGCTGAATTATGTCTTTCTTTTTATTCATAGTGAATTCCATTTTAACCTGTGTAGGGTTATAGTTTAACATTTTATTCCAACCAAATCACCAGCAAAAAGTGAAAGCAAAGCTGCCAGAATAGCAGGTCTTATCGCATTATTTTTCCATGGAGAATGCTTTGAGTTGTCAGTAGCTAAGGCATTACACATAACTAAACACCTGTGTAAGCAGTCTGGTGCTGTAGCGTATAGATATAAACAAGTAAACAATAAAAAAAATGGGTTAGTGGGTGTATTATGACTGAATGGCAAAGACAATTTAGTGGACCATGGTACAATTTAACCAGCCCAAACATTGTCATTAGAGATAGACACAAATAGACAGGCAAGACAAATATGTTGACAGATAAGGTACAGAAATTGATAGGCAGATAAGACAATTGGAAAGAGTAATAGAAAGTGCCATGACCTGGTACATTTAAAGATAGATGCCTCCATCTTTTCAATGGGGAGGGAGCTTAATTTAGTCTCTTCCAGTAATTTATCTTAATGATGAAAGCCTTGTTCACCACTGCCATTTATGATATTTTCATTTGAAAACCTTTACATATTCCTACCCAGATGCTTCAGCCTACGTTCCGCTATTCCTACGTTCACTTGCGTGATATTTATTTTTCCTGTAATTGTTTCATTTCCATTTGGAGTCAAGAAGGAAAATTTGAAATTGTTGAAATAAGTGACTGAACTTAATGCATCCCACATTGGGAATAATTATCATACCATACATCCTTATTTATCTCTGTAAAAGACACTTGATTTGCTAAGAAGGGGATGAGGAGAACCACAAGGTGAGAATCTTTGAGGGTGTATCCTAGTCTGCTGCATGAAGCCATTACTTTTCAAATAACTATATAGAAACATAGAATGGGTCAGGAGATAAGACCCATTTGGCCCATCTAGTCTGACCAAGTTTCTAAATACTTTTCTTAGTCCCTGGCTGTATCTTATATCCAGGATACTCTTGTGCTATTGTATGTTTAAAAATATGATTTAACATTCATACGATGATTGATTTTATTTTTTTATGCCCACACGTTTCCTTATCATAATTGTAATAGTTCTAGGAGTATTTCTATTGGTTGTGATTTAAGAAAGTCACTGAGCTGATTCTCGTCAGGTGTTGTCTTTGAAGTATTCTGTTGTATTGTAGTAATACTAACACATACTTTAAAAGCTTTAGAGTATGTAAAGTGTGTTCAAGGAGCATTGGAGTGTTACATGTGAATAGACGAAGAGAAAATACAGCGGTACAAACAGATACTTAATTCAGAATGAGAAGTTACTTTCCCTGAGCACTAATTTGCAAAGTGTTTGCAAGTTAGATGCTTAATGAAGTAGGAAAAGTGATTACAAAATGTAACCTGTTAAGCATAAAAACATTCATACCAGTTAAAATTTGAACTTAAACAGCAAAAGAGCCATACTTAAATATAATCAGCACTATCAAAGCTCATTCTTACATATTAGTGATTTCAGAATGTTTACCTGGAATGAGATATGATTTAAGGATGACAAGTTCTCCCTTTAGAGATGGTAAGATTGACAATTGCATCTGGATACTTTGTTTTATGCACTCTTTAGTATTCCTCTCCGAAGTGCCATTCATTACATATGTTTTGTCCAATAGATGTGCAAAATAGTTGTTTTCCCAGTGCATTTCAAAAGTCTCAAATCTAAATTTATAGACGTCAGTAAATAGAAGATTTAAAAATATAGCCATTTGCTCTTGTCTATCCTTGGGCAAAATGACAGCAATTTGACTTATGTTCGATGCATCTATGTCTTGTTTGATAGAATAAAGAACAGATGCCATGTTAGAGCCTCTTACTGTTTTAAATCCATTTTTCAGAGCTCCAGAATTCTGTATCGTTGTACTAGAGGATATATCTAATGTCCCATTTAAACAGGTGGAATTATGGTAGAGCATACAGTACGTGGCTGGAGAGTTTGTGTTGTAACATTTTTTAATCCAGTTCAATGCATGAGTCAAAGCCTCTTGGTTTTTTTGGATGTGTAAATGACATTTTGAATCAAACAGGTCAATAAGCACTGCTTCGTCGCCACTCATTTCTTCGATCATTTAAGAAACAAAGCGAAATAATTGACCTGTAGGAAAGTTAATAGCAAGAATGAACGTGTTAAAGGAATAGCAAAGAATCAAAACATATTTTGTATATTATGTAAATATTACAACAAACCTTATAAATACAATAGTTCACATCTCCTTATGACGATACAGCTTCAAATATCAGCCAACCATAATGTAAAACCAGAGCCATGGGATTTATTTAAATCTTGTATTGCTATATATATTAATGTAAATGCTACTTAATATGTATATATTTGAATTGGCCAGGCGCATGGAATCTGTATCCAGTTTTATTGTTTGAATATTTAGATAGATATTATCGGTTATCCACATGACATGACACCCAACAAAAATATTTATGTCTTTATTATAATTATTTATTTATAAGCTACCTACCGACAAAAGCGGACATAGCTACGATAATTGAAGAGCTATCCAGCCTCTCAGAGTGGAAATCACTGACCTCAGAAATTACATTAAGTGCATGGAGACACAGGTATCAGCATTAGAAGAGGCACAGTCGGAGATGGTTGACACCCTGAACTTCCATGTACAAAAACAAGAATTCCAGATATATACTTTGCAGCAGCAAGTTGAGACCTTAGATAACTGCAGCCGCAGGGGAAACATCAGGGTCTATGGAGTGCCTGAGGATTGAGGAACTGAGGATATTGGTCCAACAACTATTTGACACCATCCTGAAGAGGATCCCAGAATCTGCAGTGGAGATTGACACCGTACTAATGCTAACACCCCTCCACGGGATTCCATCTTACGGAAGTACTGCACCATGCAACAGCTTAAAATCCAGGAGTGCAAAATTGCACTCTATGCTGACCTCTCTGTGACTACACTCCAAACTAGAAAGGCGCTGAAACCCATGACAGCTGCACTGCAAGAGGCTTTGATTACATATATGCGGCATATTCCGTTTGCCGTCCAAGTGAAGAAGGATAACAGGAACCACTTCCTGTGCCATCCTGCAGAACTGGCCATGTTCCTAAGCGGTCTGGGACTACCCAACATACCGGTCCATGGTTGGAACACTACACCTTTTTTCCCTGCTCCTCTCAGACAGAGAGATGTTGAACTGCAATAAGCTCCCTACAACTTAACCTTAGATCCATGGAAGCTTGTATCCCATTTGAACTCATCTGATTTGGCTGACATGATTGCTATACGACAAGGACACCTGACGTTTTCCAGTTTGTTAAAGCCGTGACCTGCTGTTCCCCAGAAGCAGCCAGAAGCAGCTTTTAGAAATGAGATGTCCTGCCGGCTGCCGTGCAGAAATGTATTCCAGGACATATGTAATATGTGTTATAACTGGAAAATAGTGTGGTTGACTATGTATATCTCTTTATATGCCAAGAAAAGAAAAGAAAAGAAAAGAAAGGGGGAAAAAGAAAGTTTTTACAGCTGAAAAAATAATCAAACATGTTAGAGATGCCCATGTTTTCTAACTTGCTACATAAATATGGAATAAATATGAAATAAAGTCAAATCATTTTTGTACTGATGATTACCTAGCACTGTGGATTCTTTGTTTGGCTGACCTTGCTACTTATTCTTGCACACATTTTGCCATTATTGGAGTTATACGTTTTCTTTTTTGTACATAAATGGATACACCAGTTTGATAATGTATAATAAACTTCATATTAAAGTTATGGATTTCTTTTTAAAATGAAATCTTAATTTACCTGCACATAACGAATGATGACAGCCCTTCTACTGGTCCTGTTTATAGATTTTGACAATGTATGTATGACTCACTGAATCACTAATCCTTATGTGAACATGTTTTGCAAGAACTGGCCATGTGCATAATTATTATCCTCACTTAATTTGGTTAGCGCATGAGTTTGTAATACTGTAATTGGCACCAAAACACTGCTTACAGAATTCATTTACAGCATGAAATTACTTACACACATATGCAACTTATTTATTTCAATAAACAGCCATCAATTTAAATATGGAGCTGGTTGGCTGAGTTATAAATGACAGTAATAGATAAGTATGGTGAGAACACATTAGCATGCACAGGGTGAAATTAGTATAAGCACTATCCTAAACTGTGCCAAACAAAAGATTATCGTCTATAGAGACCAGGGCCGCCACCAGGAATTTCAGGGCACCTTACTGAACAAATTTTCTGGCCACGCTGAACCCCCCCCCCCCCCAACAATATCTCCCACTTGCCCCGCCTACCCTCACAAGCATGTTATCCCGGTCTAGTGTATTATAGAGGGTGGTTGGGAGCAGTTGGTCAATATGCCAGTAATATTTTGCCACTCAGTATGCCACTAATATTTTGCCACTCATTAAGTCAGTATTTTGCCCTCAATATGCCATTCTTTTGTCATTTAATATGCCAGTATTTTGCCATTCAATATGCTATTCTTTTGCCATTTAATATGCCACTATTTTTCCCCTCAATATGCCATTCTTTTCCCATTTAATATGCCAGGATTTTTCCCCTCAATATGCAATTCAATATGCCAGTATTTTGCCCCTCAATTTGTAATTCCTTTGACAATTAATATGCCAGTATTTTGCCCCTAAATATGCCAGGATTTTGCCAATTAATATGGCAGAATTTTGTCCCTAAATATGCCATTCTTTTGCCAATTAATATGCCAGGATTTTGCCACTCAGTATGTCATTCTTTTGCCAATTAATATGCCATTCTTTCCCCAATTAATATGACAGGATTTTGCCCCTCAATATGCCATTCTTTTGCCAATTAATATGCCAGGATTTTGCCAATTAATATGCCAGGATTTTGCCCCTCAATATACCAGGATTTTGCCCCTCAGTATGCCAGCGTTATGCTCGTTATGTACAACCCCCCTTCCCCAGTACTTTCCTCCTTGCTGCTGTCTCCCGGTGCTCTGCTCTGCCGGTTCTGCACTCCCCTCCAGCCGCGCAGCTTCAATAAAGTTTGTTAAAAAAATAACTCAGGTCGCATTTTTTTAAACAAACTTTATTGAAGATGCGCGGCTGGAGAGGAGCGCAGCTCACAGCTGTGGACCGGCTTAACAGAGGGGTGCATTGGATTTTTTTTTTTCCTGGTGTGACCTGGGCCTGCCTAGCCCCCTGGACCAGCTGGGCCCGGGATGCCAGTATCGCCCATCACCCCCTGATGGTGGGCCTGATAGAGACTAAAGCACACCCTTATTAATGTGTTCAAAATATCTCTTTATTACAAAGTACATGGGAAATAAATGATGTGCTCAGAATAAACATTGTCCATGCAGTCTTCAAGCACTAATAAGCAGTATGATGTCAAATCATATATTAATTGTGACACCAGTTTTGTTATAAAGCACGGGCGTCCAAGTTGCTGCTGGCGAGAGAGTGGCAGTGGTAACCGCACCTCTCAGCCGCTCCAACAAAGTGTGCACTGGGATGTCAGAGCACTAGAGTGCGAGCTTTGTCCCCTCGCACAGGGGAGAAAGCTCTGCCCACTCGCACTGTGACCCTGTTGGAGCACCAGATGTCAGTGACAGATGGAACAACCCCCCTCCCTGCAGATAAAATGTAAGCGAGCAGGGAGGGGGAACAAACAAAACAACGTGGATTTTTTTTGTCTTGTAAAAAAGAAGAAGCAAAGTCTGTGTGTGTAAGTGTGACTTTGTGTGTGGGGGGAAGAGTGACTCAGTGTGTGTGTATGTGGAAGTGTGACTCAGTGTGGCTTTGTGTGTGTGTTTGGAGGTGTGACTTTGTGTGTGAATGTGTGTGTGTGTATAAATGTGTCGCCACCCCTTGGGTGGCTAGACAGATTTAGGCAGTGTTAGAGAAGTTGTAACTGGGTAGGGGGGTGCCCAAATTTTGACTGCCTATGGCAGCAAGAAACCAAGATACACCGCTGCGCACACACACACACACACTGACATATACACACTTTTACTCACACGCACATTGTCTAACTGTTTTAACTTACCTGGTCCAAGTATCTCTTTGCTTTGAGCTAATCTCTGAAGGAGGGACTAAGCCAATCACGGGAGGCTTCTGAACTCACAGCCAATCAGGAGAGTTGAGAGGTCTTGTCTGATTGGCTGTGACCTCTTTCTACCATGCTCCCTGTAGACACAGAACATTTTTTTTAACAAAAGACCACTGCATGGAGCAAGTGCCCTCTGCCAGGGTGCCGCCTCGGGCAGTTGCCAGTCTGCCCCATTAAAGGGTCAACCCTGACCGAAGTGGTGGATGAAATGGATGTTCCCTTCCAAGCAGCATTGGTGAGTGAAATAGGGGATGAAAGTGTATTAAATCATTTAAAAAAAGCACTATGCAATTTACTGAAATAACAGCTATTTTTCTCTAACGTAGAAAAAAGGCCTACAGATGTCCTTTAAGTTAATGTGTGCTATTTCCTGTTTATGACATCACTTTGTGGCTTGATATGGGAATTACAAATTTCCCATTGAAAAGCAATTCATTTGCATATCAAGCAATAGGTAATGTCATAAACAGGAGAAACAAGGGACACCTTTAATGCAAATATTTCTTTTAATTTAAGCATTTGCTTTTCATTCTAACAAAATGTATAGATCATTTTTTATATTCTCAGCATAAACAATATTTATGTGATACAGTCCATTATTTAAAGGAAAACTAACCTTTTTTTAACCCTAGCTTCCACTGAGCTGAGGCAAATGAGGTAGGCATGTGCAGCCAATCAGAACAGGGGATCGCCTCGCTCGTCTGATCGTGGTCTATCAAGTCCTGGGGTCTCTCACTGCTAATTCAGTGAGAGATACAGCTCCGTTCTCGCAAGGTATCAACAGAGAGGACCTTGTCCAAGTTTATTGGCTCTTTAATATTACAAGTGAGCACTCAGCTTCTTATTCTAAATCACGGCAATTATAACAGGGGAACCTACCTCTAGTACTATTACTTTAAGTAATTGTCTTTTTATTAATTCTTAAAGACAGGAATGTTTTTAACATTCATTTGCACAGCATGAAGAAATCCTTACTTATGTATTTTTCTAGCTACAGTAAAAGAATGCTTGTGATTGTGTTGCAAGTGGTCTGGTAAACAGAGGCTACGTGGAGAAAAGGCCACTTGACCTATCCTTTTAAATCTCTTTGTGAGTGGAGATTTATAATTTACACTTGGATTCCCAAGACTGGAATATACACAGCTGGGCTTAAATATATATTCTGGAAATTGCTTGAAACACACGATGCCTTTTAAGTATGCCTGAAATCTAGAAGAAAACAAGTCACTGGCTAACATCATGTTAAAAAGACATAAAATGGAAATGGAAACAGTTAAATGAATGCATTACTTAACAAGCAACTTGAATTTATTTTGTGTTTCAGTATCCTAAAGCAGATAGTAAGGGAGGGGTTGTTGTATTAATCAACATTAATTCACAGGCCAACAGGTTAATAAAAGGTTAGATAAGAGTACACACAGAAGAGTAAGATGCAGTTGTAGGCACAAAATGTTAAATGTGTTTACAGTTCATGACGTGACAGCAAAACTAATTAATAGCTGACCATCATGTGAATTTATATAAAACTTGGGAACATTCTACTTGCTCCTTTACAAAGGTCTAATAATTAAGTTAGATTAATGTTATTTGTTTAATTATGTATTGACAGTATCGTGGTCAAACTCAGCAAAACTATAATTAGCTGGATCAATGGGTACAACAAGTACTTCATGTGGCTGACTACAACCTCATTGCTAAGTATTATGGGAGGTGCAACATAGTGACAACTGGAGAGCCATATGCATGTTATTTGCTTACTGCCTATCATTTGGTTGCGTGTAACAAAACCTAAATAACAACAAATGGCTGTGTGAGCACCTCATTTATTACCTGAATTCCACATATAAAGATAGGTATATTTAAATTAAAAAAAGTTTTGTTACTAAATATCACAAAAAGACAGATGCTTTTATATCAGTCATGGTGTATTCATTAAAGAGAAGATATGTTTGACGTCTCTGATTGGATAAAACATAGCTTTTTGAGACGTGAGTATCTAAAAATACATTTTATACAGCCCTATTAATAATGTATTCAGTTAAAGAATTATCAAGTATATTCCCCTTCTGTAAATTTAACATATATATACTTTTAGGTAACCATAGGTGTGTTGTGCTCAGTTTAAACAGGTTGCTCAAAAAAGCTACATATAGCTATACATTGTTACCTTATATGCATCATAATCAATATGAAATAACAATATATTCTACATTAAACACCAATTACAGATAGATGTTATACACAGCATTTTAAGTGTGTTTTTGCATGCATTTGTTTCTATGTACTATATATGAATTATGTGCATTTAAAATATTCAAATCATATTTTCCACATATTATTTCACAAAGCACTGTTAACAAACTTACAGTTTTTCTGCAGCATTTAGAAGATCCAGACGATTACAGTGACCTGTCTGTAAATATCTTTACTTCCTTAAAATGCAGGCCCTTTAAATGACACCCTGCATGCGTAGACAAAGAGAATCTCCGCCCCCTTACACAGCACACAAACCCTGGCTTTCCCCGGGATAGCAGTTTGACAGTGACACATTATGAAAATAGTATTGCCGACTTTTCCCTACCAGATTACTAAATATGAATAAACATTTCATCTGAGTTGCTTCCCAGTTTTACCCAAACTTGATTGACTCTACCCCATAATTTCATTTTTTATTGCAAATAATTCTACAAATCATTAATATGCCATGCAGGCAAGATTACATTTATAATTAATGTTGTGCCTGTGATGTATGCATTTTGCAGAATATAAACACAATGGGGGTCATGTATAAAGGCAGCTATAAATGCACTATTAAATACAAATAGAAAATAGTCCCAGATCCGCACAAGATATAAAGTCCCGGTGCACGGACTTTAAGATGTCTCCCAAATCTTCAAATAGCAACAAAAATGAAAGATCAGCACTCGGTTGTAAAGTGATGAATTTTTAATCACACATAGGCCTACATATTGCCTATGTGTGATTAAAAATTCATCACTTTACAACCGAGTGCTGGTCTTTCATTTTTGTTGATAAATGCACTATTGGCTTGTTGGCCTATGTATAAACCATACTCCAGACAAATTTCAGGAGTCGGCATTGTGTCTGCCGGTTACGTACTTATTGGTTGTGCCTGAGCCAAAGCTGCAGCAAATGTATAAAAAAATAAGGCGCTAATAAGTCTCTCTCCCTCCCTGCAAAGTGTCAGGAATTATAAAAAGGCACAATCGTGTTATACGTAACATAACAAACAGCGATTCCGCCTTTTTATCCGTCTCCTGACATTTTGCAGTTTGGGAGTTTTTATACATGACAACCATTATATCACACTGAGCCCAATATAGCATTTACAATACAGAATATGTTCAAAAAGAAAATGGAATATTTTTAATAGATTCTGCCACAGAATAAGAAATGCTTTACTTTATGACATTTCACTTCACTGTAAATATTACAATGATATAGTACTTTGTTTGAAGAGGAAGTGTAAGAGAGTAAAGAGCAGACACTTCCCAGGTCTGTACATTCTTTGCAGTGGGAAATACCCAAATGCTGACAGAAGTACATGAGATCACATTACTTTTCCCAAACCATTTTACACGCACATACAGTACTAAGCCCACAAAACATGAAAAAAGCTTAAAACTAAACCTCCTCGTGTTACTTATGAGATTCTGCGAAGAGTAGTAAGTCAGAATGCCAGAGGGTTTGTACACTATGTACATTTTCTAGTGGTATTTTGAAACATAGGTAAATAAGTGCTAAAGTGCAGGAAAATCCTGGACAACAAGTTGAAACATTAGGGTTGCTGTGTTTGGTATACACAGTTACATACCAAGTGTCCCTATTTTTTACCCATATCCCCCTATTCCTCTTTCCTCCTCTATTGTCCCTCTTTTCTGGGGGCTTTTGGTCTATATAACTGTCGCAGAGTACCACAGCCATATAGTTCAGTTGAAACTGCAGAAAGTGTGTTTTTATACCAATTTGTGTAAATAAAATGTTACATTTTTGTTCTAAATGACCTATCAAATTAAATAGATAGATACCAATTGGCCATAAAGTTGCCAAAAATGTTCCGTTGAAGCCCCACACACAGCCACACCTTTAGCCACTCCCACAAAAATACAAGTGTCCCTCTTTGGGCATTTGAAATGTTCCAAGGTATGCATTTATAAAACAATACCTCTGGAGAGAAGTATTGGAAATTAATGACACTGAAAATTGTCAGGATTTATTTTAAAAAAAATTAAAAGGGTGCAAACAGTTTTTTCCCCCTAAGTATTGTTTTACTGTGAATGTAGGGAATATAAATGATTGAAAATGATCTATACACTGTGTTAGTAAAATTCCAAGTAAATGCCTGAATTAGTTCCCAATGAAAAAAAGTTAATTTGCATATCAAGCCGCAGGTGATGTCATAAACAGGAGATTACACACACAAATTTAAAACACATTTTTATCCTAACTTAGTCATTTGCTTGCAATTTTGCTAACACAGAGGGTGTTATAAATAAAAAAAACTCTTCACTGCAAAGTGTTGGGAGTTTTATAAAAAGGGGAAATTGATGTATAATGGCGATTGCGCCTTTTTTAAATACCCTGACATACAACATACAACAGTCACATGACATCCTGCCTCTCAGCAAGACTTTCAGTGAGGATGGTCTGTGTCTGAATGAGAGTAACAGACCAGGCTTCAGCAGCAATGCCTCCTACCCCTTCAATGAAGTAATTCATCAGGGACAGGGGACACATTATGAAAAGAGAAATGTACTTTTTATTTCTTGCAAAAACCCCAAAACTGCTGACTTCTTTGACTGTATGTGTTTGACTCTCTCTGTGTGTGTACGATCTCTGTCCCTAAACATTTTTTGCTGGCTCCTAAAGCTAAATTCAATTTCTATTTGTCAAGCACTGCTCTACATTAACAGTAAAAAACACTGATTAGGTGATAGAGTGTTTTTAAACAGGATATATTATCTAATATATCATTCACACTACTTTTAGCAGCCCCTTCCAAACATCCCTGTGAGTACCATATATTTTTCTCATGATTGGTTGATCATATTTTTTTTATATCTATTTTTAACATTTTAATTATTCAACGGCTACAAAAAGTTTTAATAAGATAAATAATTGTGATGTCAAAAGTGCTGATTGGCACCAAAAAGTTAAATTTTTTTTTTTTTTTAATGTGTCATTTTGAAAGCTTGCAGTACAGAACCAAAGATAGTAATGCATTTCTGGAGATAAACATGAGTCTAGGTAGGACACTGATAGAATATGAGGTGAAAACATTTAGATTGCTCAGTGGGTGAACGGATCAATAATACAATCTGTTTGTCCTCGCAATTGCAGGTGCAATTCCCTGTAGGAATGACTACATCCCTCTGGGGTGGACAAAATGAGAACCATTAAATTTGATAATAGATGGACATTCTCTTCGATGTACTTGAAAATGAAAGAATATCTAAGTGTAATTATTAAATGTGTATTAACAATCAAAGCATCAAAAAAGGTAACACATCTCTGACCACTCCATTCTCGAAGGTTTCATATTATTTAATATATACCTCTACAAATGATGTCATTTTTCTAACCTTATGCTACCACTGGTTCATACTTCAATCACTGTTGTGCTACCATATAAATAAATCCAATAATTGTTACGGAGAAGCAATTGGCCACTATCTCCTTTAAGAAACAGTCAGCTCTGAATTTTCTTTTGCTACCCACAGTAGTATCTAGCATTTCCAAAAGCCAAATAGGATTATCGCATGTGCAGCAGGAAGCTTTGCAATAAAAGATCTGTGCAACGTTTGCATGTGGAGCTCTAATTTTCTCATGGAAAACCTACCTTCAATGATCCTTTAAAATATCTAAATAACAATAATGAATGTTACCATAAAATTATTTATGGATTATCTTAAACAAATCTGTCAGGACTGGAGCCCATGAAGGCCATCCTCTAATCAAAGTTTGGGCTAATTGTGAATATGATTGTTAGAGTTATACCTCACACATCTTGTAAGTGTGAATGATAGGGGTTGCGATACAGGTCGTAGTCCAAGATCTTCAGTTTACAGAAAGATGGCTACGTGTCATTGAAGTTGAACTGCGTGATACATGTTCCCAGAACAAACTTTGAATAACAACACTAAATTCAGAACATTTCCAGAATACAAGATTTATTCAAAACCAAAACATATGTTAACACCTATATAATGACCTGCTCTGCCGTGGTACCATACACAACATTTCAAAAGTCATTTCACACCAAGTTTCTCTCTAAGATCAGCTGCGCTTTTCTCCATCCGTTCCATGTTCCATTTATATTGCCTTTTGTTCTGCTGTGCTTTGTTCAGCTGACAATGCAGACGTTTCACGATAGCATCATATCTCTTCTTCTGTACCTGTGTAATGCATTGGAATTTTTAGGATATATTTTTGTAAAAATATTATAGCGCGTTAAAGGAAACTTTCCAGAATTAGCCATAAATGGAGTTGCCTGTGGAAGTCGTACTGACTGTATAACCCCGCCCACTTATTGTATCCAGTGATTCGAATGAGAGAGAATCATCATGTGACTTGGAAAGATTTAGCATTATTTAGCAAAGTTTACCACTGGTTTCAAGAGAAGTACCGGGTAACTTTGGAGGTATGCCCAGTAATCGTTTTCTGCACCATTGCTATGATGTTGGCAGCAATTCCAAAATAATATGAATTAAAAGAATATAGTATCTTTACAAATTTACAGTTAAGGTCTCTATGAGTGTGTACTTCCTATTAGTGCTAAGGATATTTGTACTGATATGTATCAGAGACTTCTATTTTAATACATATTATATGTAAATATACATGCATATACTTTTCGTATACCTAACTGAGAATTGCATCCAAGGCTACTATTTCAGTATTTGTGTGAGAACATTGCACTGACTGTATAATATGTATATCCATGTTCATCTTATCCTTAATATTTTTAAAGCTTTGTGAAATTGCTTTGAACTGTTAATATTGCTGCTGGCTAACTTTTTAGCACATATTTTTTTTAAAATATATATACTGATATTCAGAATTTGATATACAATAATAACATCAAGGTACTCTGTGTGCCAATTCTTGTGCAAAAAATAATATACAGTATTATTAGTATAATAAACGCAACAGTCGCATGTGAGAGGGCATATGTGAAGTCGCAAATAGGAATGAATAATTTAAGAGTACCCATTAGAGAGAAAATTGCAGGGAATTGAGATACAGGAATTTCATAGTTAAGGCCAAAGTAGTTGCATTGCAGAATTTTTCCAACTCGGCTACTTTTGACTACAATTTAAAATTCCCATCTCAATTCCCTGAAATTCTCTATTTATTGAGTTGAGCACATTCCAACTGATGCTCATGTGTTTCTGTAGTTGTGCCCTCTTGATCCTTGCTACGGCTAACCTTTAGGTTTAATTCCCTACGCCTGCTATCAGTCGTCTTTCAGTAGCTATTCTTTGGCCTTTCTACCGACTCATGATTCTAGTTGCCTGCACTGAACGCTGAAATCCCCACAGCTGTGGCCACCATGTGCCCTCTCCACCACCAGTCATCTGTACCACTTCCATAAAGTCTATGGTTACCTGTAAGAGTGTGCAATGTTACTAAAGAAATACAATTAACCCAAAGCTCTGTAAGATACTTGCCTCTATTTCTTTCCTGAGAGTAGCGTGGATTTCGATTTCTCTCTCATATACCTTATTTTTTTCAG
Organism: Pelodytes ibericus; assembly: GCA_036172795.1. Classification (NCBI taxonomy): domain Eukaryota; kingdom Metazoa; phylum Chordata; class Amphibia; order Anura; family Pelodytidae; genus Pelodytes; species Pelodytes ibericus. The sequence goes on along the minus strand of CM069857.1, from coordinate 229,690,543 downwards.
CAATCAGCTGTTTTAATTCCTTGCTTTTCTCAAGTACATTTTTTACTTCCACCTGTTAACCAAAATGGCATATGCATTTTTAAATGAATTATTAATGTAGAATATGTTGATTTTCACTGCGTATCAAAATGCATTGGTAGGTTTAATTTTACAATATATTCAGTTTGATAGATTGTCGCTAATATTTTATACTTCCCCAAATAAATCAGTCTTAACGTGTATCTCTCATACAGAAATGTCACTGTGTCAATACATTGGGCTAACCAAATTGATAACAAATATGGAGAATGTTTTTAGTAAGAAACTTCATTTCTGTGGAAAGTAGGTAGAGATTACAAAGATGGCCACTAAACTCTAGACATTGTAAAATGTAAATGTCATCTTTTGGAGGTGGTCAGATGTACATGTCCATTGCAGCAGAAAGTTTGATGGTGGAAGAAAGCAACTTCACGGAGATGTATGTTTAAAAAAAAAAAAAAAAGGGACATACATCATACTCATGGACCACGTAATAACACCTTAAGACCCGCATATAAGCTGCATATATTAAGCAGAAGTGTAAAAAATGCAGGTTTAGACCCGAACTGGGGTCCACAGAATTTAAATAGCAACAAAAAACCAAAGAAAAGGAAAAAGAGAAAAAAAAAAAAACCCTCTACCAGTCACCTCCCTCCCCCTCACCCCTTCCCCCCCAAAAGGCCCTAAGCATTCAATAGACCCCACTGGATCAATTTGTCCTTGGCTTGATACGCGTCCAGGCATATATGGGTTTTGTCCCTGTATAGTATGCGCAGCTTCGTCGGGAAGCCCCATGAGTATATAATATTATTTTCTCTCAAACACTTGGTTATGTCTCCGTATTTCCTTCTGGTCATTCTTGTGGCGAAAGAAAGATCCGCATATAAAGCCAGGTGAGCAAATTTTGACGATTTAGCCGGATTTTTTCTGAATTCTTTGACCAATTCGTCTTTAGTTTTGCAGCTGCTGAAACAGGCAATTACGTCCCGGGACACATTGCCCTGTGACCAGTTAGTTGGCTTTGGTAGGCGATGAATCCTTTCACAGGGGATCCCCCCTATCTTCTTAGGATCTAAATATAAAGACAATAATTCAAGTAGATAGGTCTCCAAATCATTAATGTCCTCCGGTATCCCTCGAATTTTTAAATTTGCTCTCCTAGAACGATCTTCCAGGTCGGTCACTTTGAGATCCAGCCTGTCGATAGTTAAATTACATCTCAGCTGTGGGGCTATTTTAAAGCTTCCTCATTAATAATGTGTAGATGCAATCGGCTAGATTTTAGTCTCTGGCGGGACCCGACATCAGCAGCAGATCGATCACGCGTGTCTCTCTCCTCCAGTCTCCTCCGCCGACGGACACCCCCCCCACGCGTTACGTAGTGCGTCCTACGTCATCACCCTCTCGCTGGTTGTGACGGAGATGTATGTTTTAGATTGTTTATTGACTAGCAACTAAATTATTATACATTTTCATAAAAAAGTTTTGATGCCTAAATATCTTCCAGTATTATCCAATGCACACAGCTGGGGCTATTTACTAAAGGGTGAGAAGAACAATTCAGCTATACACTGTTGTACCTCCCAACTGTCCCACATTGGGTGGGACAGTCGTGATTTGGGAGGTCAGAGGTAGAGCTCAGTGGGACAGCAGGACCGCAATTTTGCTGATCGTATTCTCCAGTCTGTCTGAGACACCGGACAATACCTATTGCACATGCACAGTAGTGCTCCTGGCCTCAGCTGTTTGTCCCTGCACAGTGTATAGTTAAATTGGTGAGATAGTGGATAGCCCCAAGAATAGGAGGGCGGTAGGTCCAGTTCTATGAGATTCCATGGTGATTCTCATAGAACTCTCATAGAGTAAAAGCCCTGTGATTATATTACATTTAAGTATTGCTTGGCACAGAACATAAAGGGGAACTACATATTATGTTAGAAGAACAAGGACAGTCTTTTGCTATGTTCATTAGAAAAGTAAAGTCATTCGAGCAAGCATGTGGTAGTATGATGACAACATTCTGCAGACTTCCTTTCTATGGACCACTGACATGAGAATAGTACAATGTGGTAATCAAAAAAGGAAGCAGATTTTTAGCATTACAACTGGACATTCCAACCTTAGAAACAATGGCTGCTACAGAATCTCAGTAACCACTGAAGAACAAAGTTTACAAATTGTAAAACTGGTACTAGCAAGCCAAAACTGATTAATCACTCTGAAAAAATAGTCTGGAATATGAATCAGTCAACTTAAAGGTACAGGAAATATTTATTTGTTCACCGGTTACTCATTCATATCATTTTATTTTTTAAATAAGATTTCTATGTTAATCTATGTAAAAAATGAAAAACACAAGTGAAAAAACACATGTACTCTTATTATACTTCAGAAAATGAAATAAAGTATACCGAAATAAAATTAAAAGCAAACTTCCTCCATTTGCTCAGCTGGTGGCAGCAGATATTTGTGAAGATCAAAACCAGTCATTTACTCAATACATCTGGCATTGTGGCACAATTGGGGAAGAAAGGAAAAATATCCTATGCTGGGATTTACATACCACTATTTTGTATTGATAGAGAATGACCTTCTGGAGTGTTGCTAGTGAACAGAACCCACAATCCAGAACCGATTACCATTACAGTTTAGCAGACCCAATGAGAAGAAAAAATATCAACTTTGGCCTGTGTTATGTGAATATAAAATAATTCTAACATAAGATAGTCAAAAAGGTACAGTGATGATGTCAATGCACTTGATTAATGAACCACTTGTCAGGGCCGGCCTTAGGTGTTCATGCATGTGTGGGCCAACCACGTCTCCCTCCTCTGCCAGTCACAGACAGTGGTAAGGTATAATTATCGGATAATACAACTGGTTGTGAGAAAATGCATTATTTGTATGTATTTCGTTCCTCTACTCTCTACACTCCATTACTGCTGCCTTGCTTTTATTATTGTCCCCACATCCTTTACCACTGAATTGAACCACATAACTTGCCACACCACCAGATTGCAGCACTAATGTATTAATTGGTTGGTTTTTCCTGAAACCTTTTTTTTTTAACTTTATTAGAGGAAGCAAAGTTGAAATAAATTATTGTCCATTCTCTTTAGTAAAAGTTACATGTATCTTTACAGACACTGTGATTGTGTGTACCACCAATCAGAGCAGAAGCTTGCTGCTTGCATCTGTCATGTACAGTGGACTCTCGCTGATAGTGCAAAGATAGACCCTCGTTATCTCATTTAATCATATACACAGGGCCGTCTTTAATAGTGATTGGACCCTGGGCAAGCATTTGCTTGGGCCCCCTGGACCCTGCCCCCTCCCCTGCATGCAATCCCGCCATCCATCGCAATGTTACCCCCCCCCCCACATACATATGCCATAATTGTTGTGCCATTCAGATGCCACTAATATTGTGCCTTTCAGATGCCAGTAATATTGTGCCATTCAGAGCACAGTAATATTGTGCCAGTCAGAGCCCAGTAATATTGTGCCATTCAGAGCCCAGTAATATTGTGCCATTCAGAGCCCAGTAATATTGTGCCAGTCAGAGCCCAGGAATATTGTGCCAGTCAGAGCCCAGGAATATTGTGCCAGTCAGATACCAGGAATATTGTGAAATTCAGACCCCAGTAATATTGTGCCAGTCAGATGCCTGTAATATTGTGCCAGTCAGATGCCTGCAATATTGTGCCATTCAGAGCCCAGTAATAATGTGCCAGTCAGATGCCTGCAATATTGGGCCAGTCAGATGCCTGCAATATTGGGCCAGTCAGAGCCCAGTAATAATGTGCCAGTCAGATACCAGTAATATTGTGCCAGTCAGATACCAGGAATATTGTGCCTGTCAGAGCCCAGGAATATTGTGCCAGTTAGATGCCTGTAATATTGTGCCAGTCAGATGCCTGTAATATTATGCCAGTCAGATGCCTGTAATAGTGTGCCAGTCAGAGGCCAGGAATATTGTGCCAGTCAGATGCTTGTAATATTGTGCCAGTCAGAGCCTAGTAATATTGTGCCAGTCAGAGCCCAGTAATATTGTGCCAGCCAGATGCCCAGTAATATTGTGCCAGCCAGATGCCCAGGAATATTGTGCCAGCCAGATGCCCAGTAATATTGTGCCAGTCAGATGCCCAGTATTATTGTGCCAGTCAGAGCCCAGTAATATTGTGCCAGCCAGATGCCCAGTAATATTGTGCCAGCCAGATGCCTGTAATATTATGAGAGCCAGATGCCCAGTATTATTGTGCCAGTCAGAGCCCAGTAATATTGTGCCAGCAAGAGCCCAGTAATATTGTGCCAGCCAGATGCCCAGTAATATAGTGCCAGCCAGATGCCTGTAATATTATGCCAGTCAGAGCCCATTAATATAGTGCCAGCCAGATGCCTATAATATTATGCCAGCCAGATGCCCAGTAATATTGTGCCAGCCAGATGCCCAGTAATATTGTGCCAGCCAGATGCCCAGTAATATAGTGCCAGCCAGATGCCTGTAATATTATGCCAGTCAGAGCCCAGTAATATAGTGCCAGCCAGATGCCTGTAATATTATGCCAGTCAGAGCCCAGCAATATAGTGCCAGCCAGATGCCTGTAATATTATGCCAGTCAGAGCCCAGTAATATAGTGCCAGACAGATGCCTGTAATATTATGCCAGCCAGATGCTCAGTATTATTGTGCCAGTCAGATGCCCAGTATTATTGTGACAGTCAGAGCCCAGTAATATTGTGCCAGCCTGAGCCCAGTAATATTGTGCCAGCCAGATGCCCAGTAATATAGTGCCAGCCAGATGCCCAGTAATATAGTGCCAGCCAGATGCCCAGTAATATAGTGCCAGTCAGCCCCCCGCCCCCCCCCTTCCCAAGTACTTACATGAACCTGCATCGTGTCCCCCGCCGGATGTCTCCTCCGTGCAGTCTTCCCTCTTGCACGGAGGAGGGAAACAGTCACCGGATGTGACGCGACGTCACATCCGGCGTCAGTTTTTTTTATTTTATTTTTCCGGACGTCGCATCCGTCAGATGCGGCTTGCCGGAAAAAAGCGTTCACAAGCGCAATGCGCTGTGAACACGGCAAGCAGGCGCTGGGGGCCCACGGGACAGCTGCCTTGGGGCCCCCCAGGAGTAACTGGGCCCAGGGCAGCTGCCCCGTTTGCCCCGCGTTAAAGACGGCCCTGCATATACAATGTAAAAAAGGGACTTTCTCCCTGAACTAAATAAACACAGTGAGGCAGGACAACTCCAAATAAAGCAAAAGCTACATAAAAATGGCACCGTAGCTGGGTATTTGACTGTTTTCTACGTATTGTGCATTTTAAATTATTCAATAAAATGTGTCTATTTGATTAGGTGTTCAGCCATTATTTGTATACTTTCTCACTGAACTAACAGTGGGTGGCAGTCAGCAACCAGATCAGCTTTCTTGCTTCCCAGTGACGCATATAAGCTACCAGTCAAAAGATGAACTAGCATGTAAATTAAACAGTACATGCCAATTTATCCTCATATTAGGGCCACTAAACAGTTCACTTCTGTATTAGAAGCCTTAGTGAAAAGCATATGGAAGAATGTGAAGAAACATGAAGTGAGTAAAATGCATCACACCTGCACTTGTTTTATTGCAGTGCCCTCTGGATTATATGTGTCACTTATCATTTCCTCCTTCTGCTTCGTCAGGATTCTCACCGCGTCTCTCTTTTTAATAAGTTCAATCATGACTGTTAATTTATTTTCCACTTCTGAAAAACGTTTGATATTATCTGCAATTCTTTCACGGTAGCTATTATTTCTTGATGCAATAGCTTCAAAATCTTCTTTCTCGGTTTCCAAAGCTAGTTTCAGCCTAATGTTTTCAACATGACTTGAGTAGTTTTGGTTTTCTAGGATTCCACAGAGATGCATTGTATGTTCTATTGTGTCTTCCTCTTGGCATATTTGTTTATCAGCTACCTTTGTTTCCAATAAAACAGATTTCAGCTCGGATTCAAGCCCATAAAGTTGTGTCTAAAAACAAAATTGGATATTTTATTAGATGGTTAGAGATTATTTATGTTCAACAACATACAAATATGAGTGTATTTATTACAATTTTGAATACAGACTCATTAAATAGCACTTCAATATTCCTATTGCTCCAGGAAATAATTAGCAATAACAGCAAAAGGTACATACATTGCCAAATATTTTAATAGGGCCTCATTTTTACAAAAATTACCCACTGCTAATTAAACTGTCTACTTTGTATGAGTAAGTAATGATTTGTATGCAAAGTAAAACCCCTCTGGGTATAACAAAGAGATGTTAATGATCAAGTATCCATTCTATGCTGGAAACAGGACAACATTACCAAAGCTAAAAAGTTCATTGTTCTTGTTTTGCTGAACTATTCATATTGTATTTTATTTTATATTTTGTTTAAAAGATATAGCTGATTAAGTTTGGAAGAATCCAAGCATTTGGACACATATGGTTTCCAGTGACTGCTTGTGGTCATGGTCTCTAGTGGTCTGTCAGGTAATATTGTGCTGTGGAAAGTGATGTAAGGCAATAATGAATGAAGAGCAGAAGAACTGAATGAGGAGAGAAGAAATATATGAAAAAGACAAAATGCTATTTCAAAAAAAAAAAAAACAAAGTTTATTAAATATGTAAACAATAATTACTAGAATTAGTTTTCACTCACCTTATATTCAGGCATTTGGCTATTTTAAAAATTCAGATTCAAAGCTTGGCTGGCTGACTTATAATCCCCATCACCTTATATTCAACCAAATACAGTATAACATGTAGAACCAAACATTAGTATAAAGCAGAAATATTTACTGGTGTAATGTTAAATTTAAAAAAAAAAATGTCCCACAGTAATGAAAAAGAAACAAGACAAAAATAAAAAGAATGGTCAAAAAAATTCTAATACTCCAGGAAAAGCCAAATGAAGTTATAAAAAACAAACAAGAAAAACAATTCACAATCTTGAGAACACAGGAGATGTCACTTGCTTGAAAATGTTTTTTCTTGTAAACTGATAAAAAAAAAAAAAAAGGGAACTTTTAAATGGGAATAAATGTTATCTTTTGGGTAAGTTTGCTATCTTTTGGGTAGTTTAGGTAAACTATTTCTGAAGGACCTGACACGTATAGTATTGTTTTCTTTTACTTTTAATACTAAAAAGCAATATCCTCAAATATGATTTACTCAATAAAGAGAACTGGAGGGAATTGAAATGGGAATTTTAAACTTAAGGCCAAAGTAGCAGAGTTGGAAAAAGTCTAACATTGAGCTGCACTGGTGAATTTTTCCAACTCCACTATTTTGTCCTAAAGTTTGAAATTCCCATCTTAAGAATAGACGCTTTAGTAAGTAAAACTATGTTTAAACACATTTTAAAGATATAATGAAACTGATTTGCTATAAACCAACATAATAACAGATGAAATAAACCATTGACACTTATCTAATTATGGTAAAGATATCCGGTATAATACATTCTCTACCTAGTGTAAAGATTTGTGCATGTTGTGAGGTATTATCACCTCTCCCCCTGGGCTTGGGAGTAGGTCCACATGGACAGCATTGTCTACTGATTTTGTCCATTGCTCCAACTTTTTATTCAGCCTGGGATAGGCACCTCCAATTCTCTACTAGAGTCCAGTGTGTCCAGTGCACTGTGTCCATGAACTTAATCCATTGAGTTAGACAGTGCCACACAAGTCCCCAACTTACTCTGTCGGTGTGAACACCCTGTCAACGGCTTTTAGGCAATCTAGTTTGAGTTCTTCTCCATATTAGGTGCATACAGGGGAGGGTTGGCAAGGAGGCAATTGCTCCCTAGACTGCTCACCACTGTTCACCACTTTTCACTTTTAAATGGTCCAGTCGGTAACACTTTCAATCTTTCTATCCAATAGGTTTTGTCTGTCTATCAATCTCTGTACGTTATTGGTCAGCAACTTTGCATATCTATGTGCAACTATCTATGATGATATCAGGTGTGCTGATAAAGTGGCACCAAGGAGAACTATATTGTTTTTTCCTCCCGGGCCAACAGTTGCCTGGAAGCATACCATCACAGGGAGATACAACAACATGGAGTCACACATTGTGTCTACATGGCCCATTGCTACAATTATGGTAAAACCAAATGATTGTGGTCACTTACTTGAAGTTGTCTTAGCACACCTCTGCTTTTTTCTATTTCTATAGCTTGAGCCTCTTGTTGCTCTGCCACTTGTTTTACCACATCTGTTAGTGAAGGTGCATTATCAGACATTTCTTGGAACAATAATAAGAACAAAACACTTTTAGTTATAACAAAAATCTATTAGCAGTTATATTAGAAACACCAAAATACATTCTTAAATCATATAATAATTTGAGGCAGACTATTGAAGTAAATAAACACCAGTCACATGAGCATAGCTCTACCTCAAATTACAAATTAATATGTTCTGTTAACCCCTTCGCGACAAAGGACGTGTCAGGCACGTCCTGGGAGAAACTCCCTTAACGGCAAAGGGCGTGCCTGGCACGTCCTGCGGTGAATCAAGCGGTTTTAACGGTGCTGGTCTATTGCCTCGATGTCGAGGCAATAGCCAGCACCGAAATTTATGCTCTGGGGCATGCTGCTCCGTCAATATGGCTATGCCCTCTGACGGTCTGAGCTTCGGAAGTGAAAGTAACTTCACTTCCGTCGCTCTGAATATGCTACTTGACTGCCCCTAGTGGTATTTAAGTAGCATAGCAATGGAAAAAATGTAAAATAAATATTTAATTAATTAAAAACTGGTTATATAGTTAGATTAGCCTATAGGGTTAAAATTAAATAATTTTTAGCATAAGGGATAGGGTTAAAATTAAATTAAAACATATTAAGGGATATAATAAGGATTAGAGTTGGGGTTAAATTTAGTGTTAGGGTTACATTTTGGGTTGGGGTCAAAAGGTCAATATAGGAAAAAAACAAAATACACTATTTTTGGTTTTTGCCCAATAACTCGCAAAAAAATCCCTAAAAATATGGAAACATGCATATTTCTGAACTCGGGACAACATTCAGAAACTATTTAGACGGGGTCTTTTTTAATGATTTTATTTGTGTAAATTATATTTTAGGTCAAAGTTTGAAAAAGTGGGTTTTAAAAAATATTTCATCATATTTTATGATTTTTTTTGTAGTAAATTATAAGATATGATGAACATAATGGTATCTAATGAAAGCCCTTCTTATGACGATAAAAACAACATATAATTTGTGTGGGTACTGTATGTGAGAAAGAATACAAGTGCAGCTAAACACAAACACCCCAGAAATTTCAAAACAGCCATCGTCACCAAGGGAAAGTCAAGGTGAAAATGTCTTGTCACTAAGGGATTAAAATAGGTGCAATATTTAGGCTAACACAGTTAACAAAACACTCGGAACTCAGTTTGACAGATTTAGAATCCGTAACAAGTGCAAAATGTCTAAACCGAATTTCTCGATAAAGAAGAACAATGATGGACTCACATTCCACTGGACAACTTTTTACGCTTACATATTTCATTTGTTCAGTTCAATCCACAGCAAATATCCATCCACCTTCCCTGATTTATTATATATTGAGTAACAAACCAACATTCTAATCCATAATATACAGGAACAAATACATAATTTATATTTATACTAACATTTGAGATTGATGTGAATGCAAATATATGACAGGTAAGAACAATTCTAAAGTAAAACTGTAGAAAACAGCAAAATACTTTCTGACTTCTACTGTTTAAACAGTAATACTACTAGATTAAGGGCATCTACCGGGCATTGTGGACCAAACATGGTCATTTTACACCATGGTGCAGCCCAACTGGCGTAACTATACATATAAATGAGTATATATTTATATATATATATATACACATATATATAAGTGCACACATACATACATAACATACACTATATGGACATAACTACTGGGGCACGTGACAATTACATCAACAGGGACTTTTATAAGATTCTACACAGTGTCAAACGCGGCCATGTTTCCAGGGACACATATGTGTTCCACATGCTGCAGACAGAGCATGCAAAGTGCAGCCCAGCAGTATGTAGTATGCAAATACTCAAAGACACAACCCAATTAATTAATCATGGTAGGTCCTTTGAGATTTCCACCCTGATTAATTAATTGGATTGTGTCTGTGCGTATATCCATCCAACATGCTGCCGGGCTGCCCTTTACATGGTTTTTCTGCAGCATGTGGAACAAATATGTGTCCCTGGAAACATGGCCAATGTTGGCAAATATGGAGACCGTAATTTCTACATGTACTCAGCAAAGGATGGTAATAGAGGTCCCCTTTATTGACTGCATTTAGAAGCAAGAGTCTTTCTCTGCACTAGTAGAGAGAGACTCTAGGGTTCTATCAGACACCATCAGACGTGAGCGGCAGTTGGATGCACTGATTACATAGTTGCCAACTGTCCCGGATTCGCCGGGCCAGTCCCGCCAACTATGCAAATGTCCCGCGTTTATTGTGATCATGGGAGAGTCCCGGGAAACTGGGCTGCCTCGCGATCGCGGCGGATCAAGTCATGTGACCATACACGCGGCTGTGTGAGCTATGCTAATAGAAGCAAGTTTATTTTTAAACTTTTTTTTTTTTAATCTTCTTCGGCTGGATATGACAGCTAGTCATACTGTACTTCGCTCGTCCTGCAGGCGGGAAGCTTGCAGCACGGAGGACGCAACAGGGACATGGAGGTGAGTACTGGGGAAGGGGGTGGAGGGTGACATGATGGACAAAAAAACACTGACAAATGAATGTGGGCAAAAAAACCACTGACAAATGAATGTGGGCAAAAAAACACTGACAAATGAATGTGGGCAAAAAAACCACTGACAAATGAATGTGGGCAAAAAAACACTGGCAAATGAATGTGGGCAAAAAAACACTGGCAAATGAATGTGGGCAAAGAAACACTGACAAATGAATGTGAGCAAAATAAAACTGGCAAATGAATGTGGGCAAAGAAACACTGACAAATTAATGTGGGCAAAAAAACACTGACAAATTAATGTGGGCAAAAAAAAAACACTGGCAAAACAATGTGGGCAAAATAAAACTTACTTACAAATGATTGCGCACAATAAAACTGACAAATAAATGTGGGCAAAAAAACACTGGCAAATGAATGTGGGCAAAAAAAAACACTGGCAAATGAATGTGGGCAAAAAAAAACACTGGCAAATGAATGTGGGCAAAAAAAAACACTGACAAATGAATGTGGGCAAAACAAAACTTACTTACAAATGATTGCGCACAATAAAACTGACAAATAAATGTGGGCAAAAAAACACTGGCAAATGAATGTGGGCAAAAAAAAAACACTGGCAAATGAATGTGGGCAAAAAAAAACACTGGCAAATGAATGTGGGCAAAAAAAAACACTGGCAAATGAATGTGGGCAAAAAAAAACACTGACAAATGAATGTGGGCAAAACAAAACTTACTTACAAATGATTGCGCACAATAAAACTGACAAATAAATGTGGGCAAAAAAACACTGGCAAATGAATGTGGGCAAAAAAAAACACTGACAAATGAATGTGGGCAAAAAAAGACTGGTAAATGAATGTGGGAAAAATTAAGATAAAAAAAAAACTGCTCACTTGTATGTGTGTATGTATGAGTGTATGTGACAGACTATAGATGTATGTGACAGACTGTATGTATATGAGTGTTTGTGTCTATGTGACTTACTGTATATGATTGTGATTGTGTGTATGTGCTGTTGTCTGGCTCCTAGATTTTTTTGCTGGCTCCTAAAAGTCAGTTAAGTTTGTCAAGCCCTGGTATAAATGTCACTAGTTATATACATATATTTGGGGTCCACCTTAAGCTTTTGAAAATGCTGCAAATATTTAATATTTTACAGTTTCTTTTGTGGTTAAAAACGTAATATTTGTTTGCTGAGAAAGTGGTGGGTGCATGGAATAATCTTCCAGTAGAAGTGGTAGAGGTTAATACAGTAAAGGAGTTTAAGCATTAATGGGATAGGCATAATGCTATCCTTGATATAAGATGAGGCCAGGGATTAATGGAAGTATTACTTTCTGAGAGGGCAGTGGATGCATGGAATAGCCTTCCAGCAGAAATGGTAGAGGTTAATACAGTAAAGGACTTTAAGCATGTATGGGATAAGCATAAGGGTATCCTAGATATAAGATAAGGGCAGGCACTAAAGAAAGTATTACTTAACTGAGAGGGTAGTGGATGCATGGAATATTCTTCCAGTAGAAGTGGTTGTGGTTAATACAGTAAATGAGTTTAAGCATGCATGTGATAGGCATAAGGCTATCCTAGATATAAGATAAGGCCAGGGACTAATGAAAGTATTACTTTACTGAGAGGGTAGTGGATGCATGGAATAGTCTTCCAGTAGAAATGGTAGATGTTAACACAGTGAATGAGTTTAAGCATGTGTGGGATAGGTATAAGGCTATCCTAGATATAAGATTAGGCCAGGGACTAATGAAAGTATTACTTTACTGATAGGGTAGTGGATACATGGAATGACCTTCCAGCAGCAGTAGTAGGTTTATACTAATGTATGTTTTATGGTGTACATCCAGCTCTCTGACTAAAGCACATCTGCACCAGGTCTTACTATATTTCATGTAAAAGTGATCAAATGCACCTGCCTGATGTAGATGTTGTGCTGTGAATGTATCTGTTGTATACCAATGATCCTGTTAATGTTGGTGGGAACTTGGTGATATAATATACACTGTGACAATAAGTTGGAGATACATTATGCTAATTATGTGGAGTGGGTGGAGCTTTGGACAGTTAGTGTGGTCAATCTTAAAGTAAGTAATTGCAAGCTGAGCTGCAAAGTGTCCCTGAAAATGTTTTCCAAATGTTGGCAACTATGTGATTGGCTGTGTGCGCATTGAAACTATCTGCACTCATTTCAGCTCTGCCTTAGGTATATCTCTAAAGATATATGTCGTATTTACGCTGGACCAGTGGCACAGGATTGTACATTTTTGCGTCTAAGCATTTTCTTTCCTAAGCTTAACTTTTTCTTTTATTTATTATTAATGTTTGTAAGGTCATTTAAAGTGTTTATATTATGTTAACTAGCACAGTGATAGCTGCCATAAAACAATTAGATGACTCGTACCTAAAGTTCCAAACTAAACTAATGTTTTAAATCAATGGTATTGAACACAGTCATACTTCAAACCATTAAGAATGTGTATTACTAAGCGATGTGCTAACGGTTACATACAAATTAACTATACGGAGACAAAGTCTCCATTCATAATGAATGGAGACTCTGTCTCCGTATAGTTAAATGCCCACAGCCTATAAACCGAACATTCGGTTTATAGGCTGTCGGCATTTTACTACATGGAGACAAAGTCTCCATTCATAATTTTATGAATGGAGACTCTCTCTCTGTATAGTTAAATGCCGACAGCCTATAAACCGAACGTTCGGTTTATAGGCTGTCGGCTTATGTAATACATGTAATCCTATGGCTATTCTATAAACCGAACGTTCGGTTTATAGAATATCAATAGGATTACATGTATTCCATAAGCCGAAAGTCTATAAACCGAACGTTCGGTTTATAGACTTTCGGCTTATAGAAAACATGTAGTACTATTGCCTTTCTATGAACCAAACGAGAGCCCCATTCATAAGAATTTCTTATGAATGGGGCTCTCGTTCGGTTTATAGAAAGCCAATAGTATTACATGTATTCTATAAAACGAACGAATAAAAATTAACGAAACGAAAATAATGAACGAATTTCGTCTGAAACGAATGCAGTAATGAACGAAATTCGTTTTAGACGAAATAAATAACATTTTCGTCCGAATGGACGAAAACGAAACAAAAATTTTAGTTTTGCACATGTCTAATACTCAGTAGCCTGATTAACTGCTCTAGAATTAGGGTTGTAAGTTGTCCAGTTTTGATGTGGTCAGTTCAGTTTTTGGACACTTTGTCCAGTAAGAAAAATATAAAGGCATTACTGGACATTGGTGTTGTTTTATGGGAGGCTGCCATGATGTTATTGTGATGTTCAGTATTTTTAGTGGAGTCCAGAATACTAGATAGAGCCACCTAGCAACGCTAGTAGAGTAGAGATTTAGAACTCAAGCGTAGAGTAAAAGACTAGACAGCCAGCATCAAAAAATTTTACTTAATTAATCCATTTTTTTAAAATCTCTTTTTATTCTGTTATTCAAAAAAACATAGAAACATAGAATGTGTCGACAGATGAGAACGATTCAGTCCATCTAATCTGCCCAATTTTCGAAATATTTTTATTAGTCCCCGGTTCCCTATATTATATCTTGGATAGCCTTGACCTATCCCACGCATGCTTAAATTTTTTACTGTGTTTACCTCTATCACATCCACTAGAAGGCTAAAAACCAAGTCAAATAAGCACCCCACCCTACTGCTGCCCAATACTTATAGAATCTAGGGCAGGGACGAACTAATTCCCTGTCTGTACACAATAACTTTATCTAACCGGCTAACAGAATGAGCAGGAAAGAGTGTGCTTAAAAAAAAAAAACTGTATTTTTAAAATATATTTTTATAAAATGTTTCTTTTTTTACAAAAACACAAAACAGAAGATAAAGAGATCTGCAACCAAGTGTGAAATGGTAGGTTCTCATCTGGAAACTGTAATTAGCAAATATACCATACTATGCCATATATCTCAACAATATAAGTGGACTTCTGTAGAATAATATAAATAAGGAGGAACACACCAAATCATATATAACATTTTCAAGAACAGTACAAGCCAGGAAAAAAAGGCAATTGACTGATATATAAAAGAGGAAGCAGAAATAAAAGTAGGAAATAAAGAAATGGAACAGGATTTATAAAGCGAGAGAGAATTGAGCTCTTGATTCCAACAAGGATAAATGTAAAATGAAATACGAAGTAAACCAATTTACTGCATTGGAATGATTCATAGCATAGCATAATCCAGGGGTGCCAGATCTTTTCATGCTGAAGTGGATTTTTTGTTTCATGGTGTAAGATGTTCTTTCGAGTTTAGTTGTGGCTGTGTTCAGATTCCCGCCATGGTAGGTATCATCGTCTGCTGCCATTTGCTTGCTATGCAGGTTTTACTTGCTATCAAGAAATGTGAAATCAGTGTGCTTGGGTAATTTGTTATATGGCTGGGAAACATGTTTAAGAGAGCCAAATAAACTGTATTTAAAGTCCCAAACGTGCAACTGCAAACAAGAGAAAAATGTTAAACGTAAGAAGGTCCCAAAAGAAGGTTCAGAGATGTAAAAACTTTCAGGTCACCACAGTAAGTTCCATAATGTGGAGATAGAGGGAGTTTCCTCTTGCCTTGCGGTAGGAAGCGCTAGCGGCTCATGTATTGCCAGTATAACTCTCTGGGTTTTTTTTGACACCCAGGAATTGGAGGGAGTAAATGGCGGGGCCATATGATTCAATGTGCCAGGACCACGGAACGAGATAAAAGTAAGAGAAAGTGATGACGGCAAAGACAGTGTTTTGCAAACATATTGGAAAGTCTGTGTATTGTCATGGTCATTGGTTGCTTGTAGACTTCGAGCCAGACCCCAGCAGAAGGGTTCTTGAAGATATCGCAGGTGCAAAGTAAGGGGGCATAGCGAGTGCCTCCAAAGAATAGCAGTGTGGACCAGGTCAGGAAACACTTGAAAATTAGATGCCTCAAAGTTCATTAGTGTTGGGCCTTTTGTGTTGTCTTCCGAAATTGCATAATAACATACCTTTGTAAGTATTTGGGGCTTTTGCTCTGCTTAAATAATGGTCAATATGTATGGACTTAGAAACATAGAATGTGTCGGCAGATAAGAACCATTCGGTCCATCTAGTCTGCTCAATTTTTCTGAATACTTTTATTAGTCCTTATATCTAGTATGGCCTTGTGCCTATCCCACGCATGCTTAAAATCCTTGACTGTGTTTACCTCTACCACTTCTGCTGGAAGGCTATTCCATACACCCACTAATACTTCCTGATATTACTTTTAAACCGTTGCCCCTCTAATTTAAGACTATGTCCTCTAGTTGTGGTAGTTTTTCTTCTTTTAAATATACCGTATTTTTCGCCTCATAAGACGCACTTTTTTCCTCCTCAAAAGTGAGGGGGAATGTCTGTGCGTCTTATGGAGCGAATGTAGTACTTACCTGCTTGTTGCTGCTCTCTGTCGTTTCCGCCATGCAGTCTAACCTCCTGCACGGAGGAAGGAAGCTCCGGTCGCGATTTTTCTTCTTCTTAACTTCATTGAAGTCACGCTGCTTCAATAAAGTTTAGAAGAAAAAAAATCGGGACCAGAAGGTTAGACTGCATGGCGGAAACGACAGAGAGCAGCATGGAGGTAAATACTAGGGAAGGGGGGAGGAGGGTGGCACAAACTAGCAAATCCTGGCATAATAAGGGGCAAAATCCTGGCATTGTGAGGGGGAAAATCCTGGCATAGTGAGGGGCAAAAGACTGGCATAGTGAGGGGCAAAAGCCTGGCATAATGAGTGGCTAAAGCCTGGCATAGTAAGGGGCAAAATCCTGGCATTGTGAGGGGGAAAATCCTGGCATAGTGAGGGGCAAAAGACTGGCATAGTGAGGGGCAAAAGCCTGGCATAGTGAGTGGCTAAAGCCTAACATAGTGAGGGGCAAAATCCTGGCATAGTGGGGGGCATAATCCTGGCATATTGAATGGCTAAATCCTGGCATAGTGAGGGGGAAAATCCTGGCATAGTGAGGGGCGAAATCCTGGCATTGTGAGGGGGAAAATCTTGGCATAGTGAGGGGCAAAAGCCTGGCATATTGAATGGCTAAATCCTGGCATATTGAGGTTTTTTTTCTTGTTTTCCTCCTCTAAAAACTGGGTGCGTCTTATGGTCAGGTGCGTCTTATGAGGCGAAAAATACGGTATTCTCTTCCTTTACTGTGTTGATTCCCTTTATGTATCTAAATGTTTCTATCATATCCCCCCTGTTAAGTCTTTCCTCCAAGCTATACATGTTAAGATGCTTTAACCTTTCCTGGTAAGTTTTATCCTTCAACCCATGAACCAGTTTAGTAGCCCTTCTCTTAATTCTCTCCAAATATCAATATCCTTCTGGAGATACGGTCTCCAGTACTGCGTACAATACTTCAAGTGAGGTCTCACCAGTGCTCTGTACAGTGGCATGAGCACTTCCCTCTTTCTACTGCTAATACCTCTCCCTATGCAACCAAGCATTCTGCTAGCATTTCCTGCTGCTCTATTGCATCGACCTACCTTTAAGTCCTATGAAATTATTACTCCTAAATCCCTTTCCTCAGATGTTGAGGTTAGGACTGTACCAAATAGTCTATATTCTGCTTTTGCATTTGTCCACATTAAATGTCAGTTGCCACAGCTCTGACCATTTTTCTAGTTTAGCTTGCTTGATCCATTAGGAAAAAGGTGAGCCAGTAGCCTTCTGATGAAATGAGGTAGCTCTTGCATGCTAATGTTCTCGTTTACACTGCATAGTTCTGTGACAGGAGAGATTTTCCAACTCCAATGGAAGGTCTCTTGTTGTCTGGTGAGAACCATGACAACCACTTATATAAGTGAAGGTGAAATAAAGACGTCACTCACCCAGCTCTGAGCAGAGCTATGCATTATCCATATAACAGCCTCATCTGCTAAAAATACGCTTTAGAAAATGTAAGTTTAGCCCTTAACTGGTTCAAGTAGGTAGGCGTGAACAATTGTATAAGGTTTGATCAGATTATCCCAACAAACAAGGCCGCAATAAAGCAAGTATAGTAACTACCTCGACCTGAAGATTAAGCCCAATGATTCAGGTAGGTACAGGATGAGCAGCCATTAACAGCATACTGGAAATGGACCAGAGGTTGGGGAGAACAGAAAATAACCCAATGGTCAAAATGATAACCCAAGGGTCAAAGTAGAAAATGTAGTATGAGTATACAACATAATGCACATGCATCAATGATAGCACAACATTTCAATAGGAGACCATATTCAAGCAATACCTTCAACATTATCTCACCAGAAACCAGACATTTTACTGGCATCATTATATTATTATCATTAAAGTACTTTGAAAACCTTTGTTAAAATGCTTAAGCCTGTTATTTTATAACAATTAAACAATAGATTTCAATTAAACCTGTACTTTCTCTAATTCCTTGAGCTCTGTGCATCACTAGGTGAGTTCTGACACTTCCTTTCTACTCCACTGCACACTGGAATGCTGGGAGTTAATCCAAGCTTTTGATTGGCTGCTGGTAGAACTTTTTTTTTTTTTTAGCAATAGCTGTCTCTGAGGAGATCAATCCATCAATTAAAATATTGTAATGTAAGTTCAAGGTGTCTATGCTTACACTACAAATAGGCTTCAAATACAATTACACTTACATATATTATAATTTGGTTAAAAGCTAAAGTATTGTTTTAAATGCTGGGATTTTCTTTGAGAAAAGCCACATTAAACTGGTTATGTAATGGCATACTATTTAGCTTATTTATGAAAACATGCAATTTGATGGACGATATACTAAATAAATAGTAACGCAATTCAAATATATCTGATACATAGACATAGTCATGGGTATAAATAAAAATGCTATAAAAATCTACTTTTCAGGTCTAAAAGAGGAAAATATTTTTCAAACCACTACGGTAGCCTCAAAATATAATTGCCTGTAGTATGGTACTCTTAATACTTTATTCTCACTTGACTCACCAAGATGATGAAAACATGAATATACACACTGCTTTTTAATATTTAACAAGCAATCGTTTGCTTATTGCATAATTGCACAGTTAATATTGCTATGATTATGAGTAAAGTTGAAAATCATCCATGTGCCTACATTTCCCAGTTCTGATTTAGTTTTTTCTGTCAGTGATGGCTAACATTAGGCACACCAGTAGACAACATTTCCTGTAATAATTACGGGGTGGACATAACAATACACAATAACAGCACTGTATTATGTGGTTAATGAAAAGTCCCCAGGCTTAGTACTAAACACTAGAGACACAAAATACCAAGTCTCTCCTCTATGAGACATTTTGGAGGAGTTATTTGAGACACTTGAGTCTACAGTCTTGTCATAGTTTTCTGTGCTCGAGGAAACAGATGAAAGAGCCTCCTCTAGTGTTTACATCTGGCTGCCATGCTCAGGCAAGTTAAGCAAATAACATGTGACCTGTATAACGTGCTGCATTGCAGGAAAAGGGAATACTGACTTTAAAACTGACATTCTGCAAGAAGGAAGCAATAGTTTGGAAGTGACTATGAACTAGGTAGCATTGCTATTAGATTAAACAGGATGTAGCTTGATGGTCTTGACACAATCCAATTAATTCACCCAGTTTGCAGACTCATCCAAGCTGTTCCAGTGATTTCAGTGTCCTTTTGCTTTACTCCCTTGTTTATTTTCTATGCTTGCTTCTGCTTTTGCTTTCCTCTTTGTTCTTGCTTTTTGCCTATGCTAGTTCCTGCCTCTGTTTTGCATACCTGTACCTTGTTCCCTCTCTAGCTCGGCCACATAGTGCTATCCCCCACATAGTGGCATCTCTCTTTAACTCGGCCACATAGTGGTATCCCCCACAAAATGGCATCCCTCTCTAGCTCGGCCACATAGTGGTATCCCCCACAGAGTGGCATCCCTCTCTAGCTCGGCCACAGAGTGGCAACCCTTCCCTTGCTTGGCCACAGACTGGTACTCTCCCAGAGTGGCATCTGCCCAATCCAGCTACAGTCCAGATCCTGCCCTGTTCCAGAGTAGCCCCTACCTGTGAGTACACGATATATGACCAGGGAATCTGTACGTGTGATGACTTCTTAAAGTATTAAAGAATTATCCAGCAAAGAAGTAGTGCTGGTCGCCTCCCGAGGTTGCTTCTGTAACTGTAGGCTATATCTGCTCTTATTCCCTGTATCCTGATTTCCCCTTATGAAGCGTCTGAAGATCTCGGCTCCTCACTCCATCCCTTGTACGCTGTCCTCTGTATGTATGCACCAGGTCCTGTGCCGCCATTCCCAATACATTGAACACCTGCATCGGGCGCTCAGAGTCCCATAACATCGGCAACCCATCCCTGAAATATGGCTATAGGCAGGGGCCTGACAGAACATCTCTATACTTACATTATCTAGAGCTTCTTGCTTATTTATCATGCAGTAATGACATGTAAAAGGCTAAGAACTGGACCTGTAGCTATTGCAGACTACACCGCTTGTGATGGTCAGCAGCCTGATTGATCATAATGGGATATACTCCACACAGCTAAGAACACTTCTGATCTTATGTGGCTTGTGCACATGACATGTTCCATTAGACCGCACAGTTTAACCCAGTGGTGTATTTTGGACTAAATTTGAGCACCCCTCTGCCCCCCACATTGCATAATCAGGACATGCCCCATCACCCACGTTGCACACCCAGGACATGCCCCATCACCCACGTTGCACACTCAGGACATGCCCCATCACCCACGTTGCATATCGAGGACATGCCCCAAAACCCACATTTCACACACATTACATGCCCACTTACCACAGGCAGCTGGTGTCTAGTAGCAGGCAGCCTGTTCCCTGCGCAGTTCGAAGGGTAAGTGCCTACAGGTCATGTGACCCCGGTGTGTAACGTCATCATGTGACCTGTCAGCATCCTTAAAACCGCACGTGGAGCGCAACATGCAGCATGGTAGGTTGTCTGTGCAGCACAGACGCTATGCTGCTTGCTCACAGGCAGAGCGGTGGTGAGGGGAGATCTTCTGATCTCCCCGGCCATCATCTCCTCCGGCAAGCTTTTATTTTTTAAAGGGGCAGCATTTTTTGCTGCCCTTCCATGCAGACAAGTCAAGTGCCACCCTAGGCACTTGCCTTGTCCTCCTCACGCTCAATACAGTGCTGTTTAATCCCTTTGCGATGCTAGGACGTTCTATGCCTCAGTAAAATACTGGACTCAACACCATTAGGACGACATAAAACTTCCTGTGCTCTGCAGCTCACCGAGGCCCCCCCTGGATGACCTGTTCTATGGTCTACTGCACGGGACAGCAGCAGAATCCCTTCTGTCAAAGGCAGCGTCAGCGGACCCAGCTTTCTTTCACAGCCACCGGAAATTACAGCAAGTAATTTCTGGCAGCTGTATTTCTGCGTGCAGTAAGAAATGCTGCAAGGGAGTCGGCCGGTGACAAGCAGCATCCAGGTAAGTACTGGGGAAAGGGGAGGAGGTTTTTAATTTTTTTTTTGGACAAATAATCAGTGGCATATTAATGGACAAATTATGAGTGGCATAGTAATGAGCAAATTATCAGCGGCATATTAATGAGCAAATTATCAGTGGCATATTAATGAGCAAATTATCAGTGGCATATTAATGAGCAAATTATCAGTGGCATATTAATGAGCAAATTATCAGTGACTAATCATTTTTTGTGAAGATGCCAAATATATTTGAATTTAAAAAATATCCACTATTTATTTAAAATAAAAAATAATTTCAAAATTAAATTAAAACAATATATATTTACATTTAGTATCTACTGTATACTGCCAGTAATATGTACACTGTAATTACTTAAAAATATATGAAAATTGTTTTTATTTATTAAAAAAATTAAATTATAGCCTTATAGTTGTTGGTGGGCCCCTTCTGTCTCCTGGCAACCAATATTTTTAGACCCAGTCCGCCACTGCCTTCTGTTAAAGGTCATGACAAATTAAGAAAAAAAGTGGATGAGTGGGTAGGCGTCAGTGATATAAACTCTTTTGCCATGAGGCCGAGATCATATAGCTTGCCCTATTTACTGTCCTCAAACTGCGCTGTGCTCTTCTATATATATATATATATATGCGGTTTTTATTCTGACTGGCTGTCGCAAGGCCACAAACTCAGTACTGTCCAGTGAAGCGCTAGCACACCTGCACAAATTGCCTTTCGATAACATTCTAGCACCTGAAATATTAATCCTACACTAACTAGAGCCCTGCAGGTTCTGTACTTCTAAATTCATATTGTAATGGGTGAAAGGTCTGTTAACTGTACAAAATTACAAATGTGTGTATGAATATGTGTGTGTTTATTTGTGTGTAGTGGTTGAAGCCAGCAGAGATTGGCATCATGTGGCAAAGTTTAAGTGTGATGGTACCAGGTTTGACCTTTACTGATACTATTATTGAAATGGCATTAAGTTTTACAAGTCTGCACTATGCCTTTCCTACCACAGAACAGAGACTATGCATTTGGGCGATCACAGAAAATTGCAGGACTGTGCTGAAATAACGAGTCATGTCAAAGAAAGACATTTTCTGTGTGGTGATTTTTGCTAGAGACACCCTGTAAATCGATGAAAGAATAAAAGGATTTGCTTCACATATCACTCTATATTTTTGAGCCCAAATGCCCATTTTTATGCAATAAACAAACTCAAAGTGCCATTTCTCCCTATATTATGACCGTCTCCCATTTTTATTCCAGACTCTGTTAATTTTGTTCCCCTTCTCCGTGTTTGTTTTTCTTTCCTTTAGTTGCTCTATCTCAATGTCTCAATATACTACATATAATGCCATATATGATGGTGACAATTCTTCAGTGGAAGAAGCCCAAATCGTGCATGTGCAATCACCCACAATTCACCAGTCATGTATCTTCCCAATTGCATTATCAACACAGTTGTCAGCATTGCAATTCGGATGTAACATTCATATAGTACCTAGCAGGTGCTGGGGTCCCTATGGATGGAATAAAAGGAAAAAGTAATCCCCCCCCCCCCCCCCAAAAAAAAAAATGAATAAATGAGTTAATTATTGACTCAGAGTCAAAAAAATGTTTAGTTGTCCTTTAAAACAAAGGCAGGGTGTGTCTTTCTGCAGCACGTATCATGTTCACTTCTGATTTACAATACTGCACTATGCTCTCATTTTTTATGTTATATATTAAAGATCTATTTGAATATTCACACATTATGTATTATTAAGGTTCTATTTACTTTATTTTGTTTATTATAAACGTGAAAATATATGAGTGTTGCGCAATAAAACACAATACTTATCTAGACAGTTGGTTCTCCAGAGTTATATCAAAAAAACATTCTCAATGAAGATATAAAAGAAAGGGAGAAACAAACAAAAAACAAAAAACAATGTGAAGACCTGTAAGTACAGGATAAATGGATAATACCCCCAAAAGAGATATACTCACACTTTACAGAGCCAAATATACCGGCTCTGGGTGTGAGAAGCAAGTGGACTATAAGTCCTATAACCCTCCAGATCTTTAGGGCTCCTCTCTGCTCATTCATACAGGGGATGATGTTCTTGTTCAATATATAGAAGGAGGCAGTGGAATGTAGGTAGATTTCCAAACGTTATAAATGCTTTAATAGCCCATTAAGTATCTTTGGAGGCTTTAAAAACGGATTATAAATGACATACTTGTGCAGAAGCAATCAATACAATAATGCTGAGTCCACCGTTGTAGAAGTCCAGTGTTTGTACCGACCATCAAACGCATTTGATGTTCACATTCCCATCTTTTCACTATGTAAGATTATTTTATATGCTTCTTCAGGGGTGTACTTCCCTGTCTTTATTTTTACCTACGTTTTTTTAACATTGGTTCTTGTCATGGCCAATGAAATCTTAAAATTACACCTACTTTGACTGACATTGTTAGCAATGCTTACTCTTTACTGACTGGACATCACAGTTCAGCTTTCACTTCAACAACAGTTCACCTTATTGAACAATCAGTTTGTCAATGCAAGCTTGGAAGGCTATCTTTATTTCCTTAGTGATGTGATCTGTAAGATTAAATTAAACAATCAATTGATATGCTGCCTGAGATTCCTTCCTTGTGAATGCTGATCAATATTGCAACAATGATTTGTTGTTTTTTTTAAGTACACATTTTGCATTGTCAGGGTTTAACCTATAATTATGGATTGATTCGTTGATCTGGCAATCTAGCGTGCATATTTTTTTGTTCTAGAGTCTGCTAGCATTTTGTGATCTAAGAATTTCTGTCACAGTGCTTTTAGTCTTTTATGGAGATAAAAACGAAAGTAATTTTGACACAACGGTGTTTATTTAGTAACTAGCAATTTATGGCTGGAAATTTCTCCAGTTTGGTCCATTTTGCAGTTTCTCTATTTTGGTGAATATTTTGCAACATGTGTGTTAATTCACTATATAGAGAATAAACCCAATAGCCTTAAAATGTGTTTTATCTCACTTTTTGGACTCCGTTCGTCCCAAAATACAGGTTGAGTAAACCTTATCCAGAAATACGTTATCCAAAATGATCTGTTCTCCAAAAATGATCAGTTATCCAAAAATGTTTTTGTATTTTAGGAGATTCCCCACGATGTCTCACATCACAGTTACACCACAGTAAAACGGCTTTATTTGCTCTATCCGGTATTCACATTGATTCTACTGTATTTCTTGAGTGTTGAGAGGCTTTAATATTGGTCTGTTGCCCGAAATGTCCGTTTTCCAAAATACTTCTGGTCCCAAGCATTTTGGATAATACAGACTCAACCTGTAGTAGCTTCTTCATTATGGCAGCAGACCTGGATTTCCATTAGGCCCTGCCTGGTCTTTGACTCTCACACAGGCACAAACCATCTTTACGTTCCTGCTGAGCATTGGGATGTCATGTGACCGCTGGTGCTCTTAGATACTAAAGAGCAGTGCATGCAGTGCTGGAGCAGGAAGTCTATGCTGTCGGTTCACACACTGTTCCTCCTTTTTTTTTGCTGGAAAAAAGACTTACACACACTCCTGTGTCTCCTCTTTGCTTTGTTTAATTTCACCCTCCTGTCTCATTGTAGTTTTTTTGCCCCACATTCCATTGTGTTGCCTGTGTCTGCTGACACATGTATCTTTGCCCCCTCTCTTCCCTTGTGTAATTTTGTTCCTACTTAGAATCTAATATTTAATGGAGAGATAGACAAAAGGATGTCTTACTACTTTGAGAAATGTCAGTGCGGGACATTGCCACACATTTAAGAGGCATGACCATGTAACTGTTTTTTACAACATTTGTTTCTATAAAAAGCTTTTCATTCCTATATTGTCACGATCTGGGATAGATGGTGGTCATGCAAAAACCATAAGGGCTGCAGAGGATTCCAAAAATATATAGTGTCAAAATAACTGGTGATGGAGATAAAGAAATATTCCTCGATGGATGTCCCCCTAGGCCATTTCCCATTACTGTATGAATTATCAAGAGAATAATTGTGGAATTATAAATATAGAAACTGCCAAGGTTGGAGTGACATTTGTGGCATTAAACTGTAGGTTATTTTCCTTTTGTTCGATTATTAATCATCCGCTTTTTTACTGCTGACTTTCATTAGATCTCCCCAACAGATGTTAATTAGTATTTGTACCATAACTTATTGTTTTTTATTTTATTTAATGACATATACCTAAAAAAAACATTTCTGATGTTGCTACGTATTTACTGTGTGATACAGATATCTATAAGTGGTAATATAAGTGATGTATCATTATGTTTTCTTAAAAAAAAAAAAAAAAAATACTTACATTTTACATTGCATAAAATATATTTATGTTTTGTCCACATTGGCAACACTTGGACACAAGAAATACTGCATAGTAAAGGCATTATCATACAGCATATGTTTTTAGTTCAGTTCTTCTTTTTTTTATTTTAAAACACAAAATAACCAGTTAGTGGAGTGCATTTTGGTACATTTACAATAATACAGTAATATCTTAAAACCTGTTGATTTTTTAAAACATGTTAATATTTCTATAATGTGTGCTCTAGAAATGCTCCGATTATTTTTGTCATCGGGTGACCGCATTTCTGTTTTATTCAGGGGCGGTGAAAAATGTAAACTCCAGGGCTCTCTTAGTTATAATGTAGACTGCAGCCCTGGAGTATGCATTTCTCATAGGTGTCCCTGAATAGCACAGAAATGTTGTCAACCTGTTTTGTAAGGGAACTGCTCTAACATGGTCATAGTGTTTACTTCATTCCCCTTTGAACGTAATAATGAGAATCGCTCCAGACTGACCGTTTCTCTCACACATTGCTATTCAGACGATATACTGCTACTAAATGAGGCTTGAACAAACATATTCTTCACAGCTGCACAGCCTAATGGATGAACGGTTGCTAACTCTGCTTCTGATCCCAGCATTTCCCGTTTACTTCTATTCTTACTGGCTCTTTATGTTTCTTTGTCTAATTTTGTTGGTAAAATGGAAACTTCTTTATATTCTTTTGAACTATGTTAAATTGCCCACAGTTAGTACTAGCCGACAGCTACTGGTCCAACCTGCACCAATAACATATGATTGATGTGCATGCAGAAATCTGTTGTACTCCATCAGGTTACTTAATTTACCCCGAAATGTCATAATGTTGAAAATTGCATATTAATGACCGCAGGGATTTGCCTGCTAAAAGAAGGCCAGGTGCTGTATTTAATGCTTCACTGCAGCAAGCTTGCGCCACATTAACTTTATAACTCCATTAACCAGTAGGTGGCACTGCTTCACTGCATATCACCATTCAGAAGTCTGGAATAATAATTTTATATTTTGTATAAGAGTTCTATGCTTAAAAATTGATATATACCAATGCATTTTTGGTTATAATTTTAACAGAAAACCTCAATTAATATGAATTTAAAGACAAACTTTTACAAAAAATATTTAAGTTTATTATTTTTAATATAGTGAGGTGTAAATAATCTTTTTTTTTTATGAACATTGTAAAGTATTTTGTTTAATTTGTTGACTACCAGCATTAACCCTATCTCAAGTGATTGTGTTACATTTGTGCCATTAGAAACAATTCAATAATAGGTAGGCACATTCAGAACCTGCATATTGAATACAGTGTGATACTAAAGTGACCAACATTGGTGTGCCTGCCTACTATTTCATTAGACTCGGCAAGTCCTGGTGTGCTTTGGCGTAGTGGTGGGGCTATGCATGATATGGCCATATGATGTGGCTAAATCTCCAATGTTTTCATCTAAGATAGGTGCTTTAAAAATTATGTTTAAAAATATCTGCAAGATAACTTTAAAATAATTTTGAATATACTTTAAAGTGACAGTCTAGTCCTCAAACGCAATTTTAGTGCAAGATTTAGATTACTGTTTGTTTAGTGCACATGCTTTTATTTCCAGTGTGATTTGATGAAGGCATTCTGCATAAATCACATTTTTTATGTTTGAATCAAGCCTTCCCCAGTGATTACTCTGAGTACCCACTGAGGATATAAAGTGTTGTTTCATTTAGTGACTTCTTGTGCTTCTCAAATTGAATACATTGTGTGGACTGTAAGTGACCTCTCTCTTGTACACAGCAGGATCTCTTAACAGGGCAGTCATGGTTTCTTGCAAACTGCTATCATTTCACAATTTCATCTTGCTGTATTTTAAACTACTTTGAAAGCACATTACTATGCATTAATATTTGAAAGATGCATTTTGGGCACTAGACAGTCCCTTAAAGATGAGGTTGCATTGTTGTGCACTAACCTTCCCACCCCACCCTGAGCGCTGACACAACCAGTAATCTACCCTATACCCTACTACTGCCACCACCTTGTTTGGTATTTCTGTGTCTCCAGTACCCACTCCTTCTTGATTAATGGTTGCAAGCAGGGGGCTCTCTTGCTCATTTATCAGCCCACATTTGTTCATCTAACAGGCTGTAATTCCTTTTTTATTCTCTGTACCAAAGTGATGCTCAAATTGTTGGCTCTATATAAATACGTAAATAAATAAATAATAATGAAGTAAACATGGGGAACTAATCCAGTTTTCTTTTGCTCTGTCATATGAGCATTATATAATCAAACATGACATTTTCTATGCTATGTGAGACGATTCAGTGTTTTAAATGGTTTTCTTAATCAGTTTATATACTTGGTCTTACTTCTCTGACAGCGCACATAGTTGCAGATGTTTGCAAGTCATGTTTTATTGCCATTCCTAGCAGTAATGAAAGCAAAGTGCTGAGTCAAGGCACAAACTGAGTAATTTCAAGCTGAGCAATCTGTCAGGTGTCTGAAGGTGTCACTGGCGTATCAATGAAGATTTATCCTGCATGAGCTAGCTGCACACTTGTACTGACACCAGCCTAACATACAGGATTCAACACGTGATACGGGACACTGTACAGAAAATGCTTTCACTCTTAACAAAACCCAGCTGATCCCACCTTTGTGCAGGATTTTTAAAGAACATTTTTTATCCCTTTTCATCATAGGATTGGTTAGATCCTTATCATACTTTTGGTGATGATCCTATGAAATATAATTCAGGCCTCTGTAGTGCAGCAAGGCCTGGACCCTGGGTGTAACACTGGCCTTGAAAATATTGGGGGTCAAGTATAAAAACTCCCTGAGTGGTGACACAACCAGAAAGTACTTATCTGGTGGAGGCAACGCAGGCTCCCGAAATTTGTTGGGAGTCTGCTCTATACAGAGGAGCACCAGCCGATAGCACCACTATTTGGCACTATGTGCGTTTGTGGCGTGGTCATAAATGACCCCCATTGTTATTTAGTTAGTATACAAAGAGCTCTAATCAATGAGGTGAGTTAATTTATCTCAGGTCATTAAATATTCTAGATCACAAATAACAATTCTGAGGTAAATAACCAAGCTAAGCGATAAGTTATGTCATTGAATGGAGCCTATTGTGCGAATTGGTAACCATTGACTCCTGTGTATTCTTTATAATACTAGAATAAGGAGTCACAGCTAGTTTATAGTCACTGCCTATGCACAGGAAAAATACATACTGACATGGAAAATGCCTTAAAGATTTTGTACTAGAGGGGAACATCAGTTTTATCCAGTTGGTCAAGGTACTCCATATACAACTCAACTTTGTTCTTACCCTTGCTTCCTAAATAATTATGTCCCCTTCCCTCAAGTAAATCCGATGTGTATCATGTAGGTCTACACTCAGCTATGCTTCACAGCTGAGGCAGAGCCGCTGGGGAGGCTGGCGTGTGCTGACAGTGTCAGGGCTGGGGCTTGTCTGATCAAGGTTTGAATTATGCATGTCTCTCTCTGCTAGTGCATAAATGCTTTTACATTGGATCACCAAAGGAGACATAGTTAATGTCTTTATCCAATTTAAAAACAAGGGTCTCTCTCTGCACTAGCCAGTTTATCCTCATACCAGTATACCACCAAAGTGTCCCTCTTTGCTTCACTATTGTCCCTCTTTTCTGGGAGCTGGACATTTTTAGTTTGTACAAATGGATCACAGAGTTCCAAAGCAATAAAACTCACAATCCAGTGAGTTTAAACTGCAGACAAAGTGCTTTATATTAATTTATGTAAATTAAATACTTTATTCTTATTCTAAATCTTTTATCAAATTGCATATACATCGTTACTAATTGGCCATTAAATCGCTGAAAATGATCACACCCCCAAACGATGACACACCTTCAGCCACGCTTTAAAAAAATAAGTGTCCCTCTTTGGTCAATTCAAATGTTGGGAGGCATGGACTTGGGGCACTAAGCTTTTCAATAGTACCTCTCCAGTAGAAGCACAAGTGAAAAAAAAAAACAAGTTTAGTGGTTTGTTAATAATGGAAAATGGAAACTGATGGAACAATAAACAAGTTTTCATTCTGAGCAGTAATGTCCCTTTAGGCCAGTGGTGTCCAAACTTTTTTCAAAGAGGGCCAGACTTGATGAAGTGAACATGCGTGAGGGCCGACCATTTTGCCTGACAGTTAAAATTAAGTACAAATGAACTATTTTATGCAAACTTTATTGCAAACGATTTGAATGACAATTCTAAACAGTAGTAAAATCACTCTGCCTTTCATATCTGAAGGCCAGATGAAAAAAAAACAATTCAGATGCCCAGGAATATTATGCCATTCAGATGCCCAGGAATATTATGCCATTCAGATGCCCAGGAATATTATGCCAGTCAGATGCCCAGTAATATTATGCCAGTCAGATTCCCAGGAATATTATGCCACTCGGAGCCCAGTAATATTATGCCAGTCAGAGCCCAGTAATATTATGCCAGTCAGATGCCCAGGAATATTATGACAGTCAGATGCCCAGTAATATTATGCCAGTCAGATTCCCAGGAATATTATGCCACTCGGAGCCCAGTAATATTATGCCAGTCAGAGCCCAGTAATATTATGCCAGTCAGATGCCCAGGAATATTATGACAGTCAGATGCCCAGGAATATTATGACAGTCAGATGCCCAGGAATATTATGCCAGTCAGATGCCCAGGAATATTATGCCAGTCAGATGCCCAGGAATATTATGCCAGTCAGATTCCCAGGAATATTATGCCACTCGGAGCCCAGTAATATTATGCCAGTCAGAGCCCAGTAATATTATGCCAGTCAGATTCCCAGGAATATTATGCCAGTCAGATGCCCAGGAATATTATGCCAGTCAGATGCCCAGGAATATTATGCCATTCAGATGCCCAGGAATATTATGCCAGTCAGATGCCCAGGAACATTATGCCAGTCAGAGCCCAGTAATATTATGCCAGTCAGATGCCCAGGAATAGTGTGCCAGTCAGATGCCCAGGAATATTATGCCAGTCAGAGCCCAGTAATATTATGCCTCTCAGATGCCCAGTAATATTATGCCTCTCAGATGCCCAGTAATATTATGGCAGTCAGATGCCCAGTAATATTATGCATCTCAGATGCCCAGTAATATTATGCCAGTCAGATGCCCAGTAATATTATGCCTCTCAGATGCCCAGTAATATTATGCCAGTCAGATGCCCAGTAATATTATGCCTCTCAGATGCCCAGTAATATTATGCCTCTCAGATGCCCAGTAATATTATGCCAGTCAGATGCCCAGTAATATTATGCCTCTCAGATGCCCAGTAATATTATGCCTCTCAGATGCCCAGTAATATTATGCCAGTCAGATGCCCAGTAATATTATGCCTCTCAGATGCCCAGTAATATTATGCCAGTCAGATGCCCAGTAATATTATGCCTCTCAGATGCCCAGTAATATTATGCCAGTCAGATGCCCAGTAATATTATGCCTCTCAGATGCCCAGTAATATTATGCCTCTCAGATGCCCAGGAACCACCCTCCTCCCCATCACTTACCTGGTAGCTGCTGCTCCGCGTCTCGCGAGAATTGGACTTAGAAAAAAAAAAAAGAGAGAGAGACATTGATCAGCCGTGTCTCTGGGGCCGTATGGAAGTAAAGGACGGGCCGCAACTGGCCCGCGGGCCGGACTTTGGACATGACTGCTTTAGGCAGTTGTTTATGAAAATATGATCACCCTCAGTAGTGAGAATATTTGGATTTCACATGGTAACAAGTCATTTACATTCTGTTCTAACTTCAGAATCATTAGTTGCAAATTGTTACATAGAGGCAAACGTTTAGATGTGCCACTCTCCTCTGATGTGTGTATCTTTCTTTGCAGGCAGGGAGTAAAGAACTAGTGTGGTTGGATTTTGGGAACCGCATGGTCATAGATGTGTTTGTAATTTTCTTTTTTAATGGTATTTCAGAATCTGTGAAAGAAGCTACTTTGTACAATAATTGCCATGCAGTGGTTTGAAACTTTCATTATTCCAGTGAAACTGCATCTTTAAACTAAACAAGAAATAAATAAAACCAAGCCTCACAAATAGCCACAAACATGTGCATGTGCAGAGATACAAATACCCTTGCTGTTGTGTATTCCTGTGCAGACTGTGTCCATGCTCCAACTGCTTGTCAATTTTAATCAAACCACCAAATTCTATGGCTCCATCCTTATCAGTTTTGCTCAGCGTTCCACTTATCACCTTTCTTCTATTGTGTTAATATTTATTGAAGCTGTTATCCTTGAGCAAGCAATAATCCCAACAATTATGCTGCGTTTGATTCCTAAATATGTGTGACTTGTAATGTAGTGTGAATGGTTGGACAGGGAAAAAAATCTCTTCATGTGTCCATAAGTGACTTGTGCATGTATAATATTGTTTTTTTTACTAAATACACTTTAACTATTTATTTTAAGAAAGAAAAAATAAATTAGGAGTCCTGACACCGTGGGTAACCCCTCTCTCCTTTCAGGAAAGGCATATACCTTACCTTATAATGTCAATATGTTTGTATGGATCTGAATTACAGGAATCAAATTTCCCTTGATGCATCTGTCTTTGTTAAAGCTGCACAGGTGTTTTTGCATTCACATGCAATAAGGGAATACGTGGGAATGTCTTTCAATATTTCCTTCTGTATTTCTCTTTTGCAAATGTAAAATTGCCTCCCTATTTGTTTGTTGTCAGCAGTGATTAGTGAAGCAGTACAGCTGTCAATGTCACCGACATCTTGCACATGTGCAGTAGGCCTCTGATGCTGGAACCAGAGAGCTTTAGGTTTTTGAACCAGCTATGCAAGATTGCACTATAATGGCATCTTCAGAAGACAGGGCTCAGAGTAATACTAGAATGCCTCAGAGGACAAAAAACAAGGACAAAGAAGAAATTAAGCAAACACTACACTGTCCATAGCACACATTTAAGTAATACGGAGTCCAGAAGTCCACGTACATTAAAGGGACAGTTCCTCCTAGCTTATTTTATGATCACAAACTTATTTGAAAATATTTTTTGACACTGAACTTGGGACTGCCCCTTTAAAATTTATCATAGCAGTGTTTGTGCAGACCTAAAAATAACTTTGTGTCCCAGATGGATGCGTGACATCATCAACAAGTGTCACATGGTATAAGGTTACTAACCAGCCAGCCTACAAAATGTCAACCATCAGGTACTTGGTGTGAAGGAAGTCTTCACAGCATGAACCTTAGTGAAGTCAGTGGGGTCTATTCACTAAAATTCAAGAATAGTGAGAGAATGTAGAATTGGGAGGTCGAAAAAAATTAAAATTTGACCTCCTCGCACATAATTTTTTTTACCTCCTTCTATTCTCTCCTCCCCTTTCCAAAGTCCAACTCAGACTTCTATCTCAAACTTCCCTGTGAAGAAATTTGCTATTCACTAATAAACTAAGGGAGTTCAAATTCCGATACGAGTTGGACTATGACATCTAGAGGTGGCAAGTTGCATAAAAATAAATACATAATCACCCCTACTCTCTAAATAAACCAGATCAGGGGGCTCAATAAATGGTCCCCGGATCCCTAATAAATATGGGTGCCAAGGCAAGTGTCCTTGGCCGCCCACTCCATAAGAACTGTTAATGTTATTTTCTTGGGCCTGGACCCATTTGAGCATCTTCCAGTCCCATAAATAGTAGGAGGGCGAAGGCCACTTGCCCTGGCTTTTTATATAGGTGAATTAGGGTGCTGGAGACTTTGGCATGATGACATATTTGCACTGGGAATAAATAACTTCCACAAGAATAACATTAAATAAATGGTTTCGGAAAAGAAAAGTGCCCAACAATATTCAATCTATTTACTGGTACTAAATTACCTCAACTTTAATGTCTAGATTTTTGCCCAGTAGAAAATATACTTATTCCTAGGTTCAAATGAACTCTGGTAATAATAGTTACACTTGGGTGAACTCACATTCCATACACTATGCATTTTACAGTGGCTTATACATGGTAAATTGTGTTGCTTCTGTACAATGCAATTCCAGTCAAAATATATTAACAAGGTTTATTCTGAATTTGACTGCAGTTTCCTCTTATTCATCTCACGCTTCTGGAATAATAAGGGTTGTATAGAAACCCTGTCAGTTTTCTTCCCATTTTGTTGTGAGATGGTTGCAATGTTCATTTGTCTAGCAAGCAATTAAAGTGGAAATGTTCTGAGACAACATGCATATGATTCCTCTGCCTGCTCGGTTATAATTCACTTATAATTCAGCGTATAGTGTAGAGCAGAAATTTCTAAAAAAATTTCATAAGAGGAAACAAGTATTGGACCCCAATATATTATTCCTCCCCATCTGCTACCTTTACATGTCTGTATTTCCATATCATCTCGGAAAGATATAGACCAATTTGTGAGATCAAGTAGTCTGTGTTCAATGCTTGAGGATGTGCAGTGCTATATGCACACTGAAGATGTAGTACTACTGTTTTGCTGATTGGATATCACCAAGGGTTGCAAAGTGTCTTTATAAGCACACCGGTGTCCTTGGCAAAGTCTTTGAAGTTCCATAGAACATCAGTAAATGTCCGACAAGAACAATATTGGTGCCTATTCTGGAATATCACTAGTGCTTCATTGAGTTTCTTGATCTATTATGCATATATTGCATATTCAATATCCCATTTGTAAGTGGACTGTATACAAGTATTCACGAGCACTGTATTTTATTCACACCCCACAGGAATCCATAACTAGGGTATTCAATACACTTACATACTGGTCCTTCCTGTAGATGGAGTTAGCAGGAAATGAGTTAAAGAACCACTAAATTGTAATCATTTTTAAACATGTCATTGTTTAAAAGCCCTTGGAGAAAGCAGGCTGTACTGTTTAATACTGAGAGCAGACAGGGAAACCACTCAGTGACAGCCTCTCACTGCTCCTCTAATGAGAGCAGGTAGTTTGTGAGTAGGGTTGCCACCTTTTCTTCCAAAAAATACCGGCCTCGGTACGGTCTCCATAGACTTAACATTGGCCTGATGCCAATTTGTTACCGGCCTGCCGGTAAAATACCGGCCAGGTGGCAACCCTATTTGTGAGATAAGCTCAATGGAGCATTTATACTACTTTAGTCTGCCCAGTGGGAAAGGGCATCTTGTTCATTTCTGCCATTAGAGAGGGAGAATATCTGTGATCAGATATTTCCTGCACATAGAAAAACAGCAATCTTATTAAGCCTATTGGTAAGGTTCAAATCCAATACAGCAGGGCTTGACGAATCTCTGTAGAATTTAGTAGCCAGACAAACCAATTCGGGAGCCAGCCTCCTTATTTTTAGGAGCTGAGGAAATGAAAATCCCATAGTGTTCAATTTCACACAGTCAAACAGGTAAGGAGCTAGCATTTTTGGAGCCATGGCTGCTAGGATTTGTCAAGTCCTGCGAGATAACATGTATGGATTCTATACAGTTCAAAAGAAGAAAAAATATTGTGAATGGTGCGATACCTATAGTGACAACCCTTACCTGCTGAAATAAACAACTACAACAACTACATTATATAAATGAAGAGCTGCACTTTTGTCTGAAACAGAGGCACAATCTCTATGAGCTTATTTTTAATTAACAGAAAGGCAAAGAAGAACACTAAAGTGGATGTTGTCAGGTCACACACTTACTTAAAACCGTGACGGCAATCCTAATTCATAGGACAAACAAACCACTTCAATCTATTAACCATGCAATAAGAAAAACTACAGGGAGAAATCAAAATGAAAGTTTTCTCCTAGCTTAATGCACTGGCACAATAGCTGGAGGAAAAAAAAGAGAAATAAAAATACAAAATGTATTTGACATAATACAATTGAAGGGTGCTTTAATTGTGTTCTATACTATTAGCCCAGATTATAATATGTAGATTGATGGCACACAATTCCTAATAAAATAAAAAATAAGGAACCGCCAAAAATTAAGGCAAACATATACAAAAACCAAATGGCTCACATGGGTGACTGACAGTTCAATTATTCAAAACATATGTTAGAATGTAACTTGCACTGCCATCATCCTTTATCCAAATAACATATAGGCAATTACAGGGAATTAACAAGGGAATATAGAGTTATAGCTGAATTGGACGATTTTTCTAACTTGGTTACTTTGGTCTGAAGTTTGCAATACCCTTTTTCCTCAATGAAGCCCATAGTGACTTTCATGGACATGCGCAGAAATTTTTTCGGGGGGGGGGGGGGGGGGCATACTTTTACCGTCGTCCATGCTGTGCCGCACCTCTTTTTGACAATGTTATGAAGTGGAGGAGCTTAGTCATTATCAGTGCAGCATGCAAACGGTTGATAAATGGTGATGCCACAGCATCACTTTGCCAATTAAAATAAGCCACTGTCAGGTACCAATTAACATGCCCCAGTGACTTTGCCATTAAAATATACAACAGTCAGTTTGCCCATTAAAATATGCCACTGTATATAATAAGATCCCAGTGACGAGGGCACCATGCTGGACACACAATACCCAGGCGCCAGGTCTGATTTCCTAGTCGCCATAGTGATCTGGCGCCCGTGCTTTGTCGAGCCCTGCATTAAATTATTATTTTGCCATTAATATGCCACAGCCAACTTTCCTATTAGTATGCCAGTATTATTTTGTCATTAATATGCCTGTGTTATTTTGTTAAGCCACAGCTATTTTGCCCAATAATATGCCAGCATTTTTTTGCCATTAATAAGCCACAGACAATTTGCCCAATAATATGCCAGTATTATTTTGCCATTTAATATGCCAGTAAGATTATGCCATTTAATATGCCAGTATTATTTTGCCATTAATATGCCCCGGGCAATTTGTTATTTAATATGCCAGTATGATTTTGCCAATTAATATGCCAGTATTTTTTAGCCATTTAATATGCCAGTATGATGTAGCCAATTAATATGCCAGTATGATGTAGCCAATTAATATGACTGTATTATTTAGCCAATTAACATGCCATTATGATTTAGCCAATTAATATGCCAGGATTTAGCCACTCAATATGCCAGGATTTTGCCATTCAATAAGCCAGTATTTTGCCATTCAATATGCCAGGATTTAGCCACTCAGTATTCCAGGATTTAGCCACTCAATATGACAGGACTTTGCTTTCAATATGCCAGTCTTTAGCTGTTTAATATGCCAGCGTTATGCTCGTTATATACCACCCTCCCCCCCCTTCCCCAGTACTTACCTCCTGGCTGCTCCGTGTTCCCGGTCTTCTCCTCCGTGCAGTCATCCCTCCTGCACTTAGGAGGGAAGCACAGCCACGGGGTATGACGTAACGTCATATCCGGTGTCAATGAGTTTTTTTTAAATTCGTTTTATTTGGCAGCCACATCCAGCGGATGCGTACTGCCAGCCGCTGTCCACATGACTGTCTGCGTGTGAGTTTAGTTTATTTTTCACAGAAAGATACAGATAAGAAATAGAAAGTCTATGTAGTTGGCTTAAAGATTTGGCAGCATTCAGTATGTGCCTATTCACTTAGTTTATTTAAAATGGAGGAATGTGTTGATGTGTGAGGAAGAAATACAGAGGGCATAACCCACTACTTATTCTTTTACTAGGGCAGAAGGCCAAGAGCAAAAACTAAAGTGAGTCCATCTCCCCGAGTATCACCAGGGACCATCTCTCTCCATCACTTATGTGTGTGTGTACACCAATCATGCTGCACAATATCAGTAGAAGAGATATTCACCTTCTCCCCCGCTGGAGGTGTGTTTGGCTTCACAGACGTGCTGTGTAACTGCTACCAAAGGAGTTAAATATGCCATCCTGTCGGACAAGGATTTAAAACCCATGGTTTCACACTGTTTGTCTTATTGCTTTTGGCTGTGTGCTTGGACTTGAGTTTTTGCTTTTTTTTTTTAATCATGGCTGCACAGCACGTCAGAAACAGAGTATGTCTAATTGATTAAGGTGAATACAGGACAACTGTCACTTTTCCAACCACGACATGGGATTCTCATTCCAGAAAATGTCATATTCTATACCACTCTTCTCATATTAAATAGAACATTGCAACTGAGGAAGGATTTCGTCAGGAATGTCATATCTGGCACACACATTAAGTACAGCAAAGCACAGGGAAGAGGAAATGATCAGTAGTGTTGCTATCATGTAAGTGCATTAAGCAGCTGCATAAGGCCCGACAGCGCCTAAATGAGGGGAGACGGTTATGGAGATAGCTGACATGGGGCCCCCAAAAACTACCTCTGTAAGATACAGAGGTGGAAAAAATATAGTTACAACATATATTATAAAAAATATTTCTTAGATCATTGCCTTTTTTTCTTATTCATTCATTTTTCAGCAGTAATAAGTATTTTTCTTATTTCATTTGTGCCCAGCAAGCATCGGAAATGTACTGAGACTGCCAGCTTATTCTTTGTCCTAACCACAGATTCCCCCAGCCTGCCACCATGAGGGGAATAGTACAGGTACATTTAGAGACAAAGCAACCACACATGCACAATCGTGCTGGCTCTCCCCCTCTCTGAAGCCATGGTCCACAGGCATCCAGCTTTGCTAGGGTGGGGACTCAGGGAATGGTAGCAGGCATTAAAGGACAACTAAACTGTTTTTTAAATGTGTCCTACTGTTCTGGAGTAAACCCAACGTGTTCCTGTTCTAGCAGATCCAGGCGGTCACGCGCTGGCAATGTCAGCGCATGCACAGCCAATCGGAGTGGGGACTCATACTTCTTCGTCTTATCGAGATCTGCAGAATGCGGGGGGCTCTTGCTACTAGTACAGAGAGACCCTCGTTTTTGCATGCCATCTACAGGACCTAGTTAAGAAGTCTATATTAAAATCACAAGTGAAAAGTCAAGTTTAGTGTCCCTTTAAGATCACATATGGTGTATTGATACTCTAGGTATCTCCCTTGGTGGTAATGTCACCAAATACATGCCACCAACTGTCTCACTTTATGGACAGTCCTGCATTGGGACCGTTATCCCATGATCCAGACGTGAACCTTCAGTGTCCCAATTCTCTATATGCGTAGAGACTATGCACATACGCAGTTCCGTTGCCACTGTTGGTGACCTCATCAATACTGAGCAGTAGTCTTGATCCTCCCTGTTGAGATCACAGGCATGTGTAGAGCATCACATTGGTCAGTGAACAGACCAGGGATCCCAGTAATACGAACCTCATCTGTCTGGTGACATAACTTAAGGGGGCATTTCCAAACTTTGAAATTCGGACTTGCTTTACATATAGCAGTGCTCTCTGTGAAGATTGCCTACATGTAATCTGGATCATACTGGTCAGCCTTCATTCCCCAGGCATCAATTAGCCTTGGCCGCTCATTAGCCTGGCTCCAGATGAATACTTTTCTGTCCTTGCACCACTTTTGATAGCTACTGACCACTGTAGACCAGGAGGAAGAGCTGCAGTTTTGGAGATGCTCTCAACCAGTCATCTAGCCATCACAATTTGACTATTGTAAAAGTCGCTCAGATCTTTACGCTTGCCCAATTTTCCTGCTTCTAACACATCAACTTTGAGGACAAAATGTTCACTTTCTATTTAATATATCCCACCTGACAAGTGCCATGATAACGAGATTATCAGCGTTATTCACTTCACCTGTCAGTGGTATTAATGTTATGGCTGATCGGTGTAAATACACCATTAAAATATCAACCATTTCCAGCTATAATAGTCATTTACATGCACAATGTCTACACTGTCTTTCTGATACCTTTGATGTTATTTTAATGGCCAAAATTTATTTTTCTTTCAAAAACCAAACTTCTGAGCAGTAGTGTATATATATTATACAGATGAAAACTGTGCTGATTAAAGAATTATTAAAACTGTCCTTCTTTAGAATATAAATCATTATTTCTAACCTTGTCAACATCTTGACTGTATTTCCTATTTATTTTACAACTCATTTGATGTATGTTTGCATGGAACATTTGAATGGTTGTACATAAATGTATAATTGTTCAGCTACTCAGTTGAGGTCCTCTCAGTTTTATTATGTTATAGCACCAGTTGATCAGGAGCCACTCAGGAAGTAATGATGTAAGTAGGCTGGATCAGACCTTAATAGTAGCTTGAGTTTGGAAAGGAGCTGGGTTATATTTTTTGCATTACAGCTGAGCATCCCCTGGTCACTTTATTTTTACAGGGGGGGGGGGGGGGGGGTGGCATTTGGACAACTGGGTAGCGCAATATGATAGCAGATGTTTATTGTATGGGACATCCCATGGGTATTAACTACAGGCTATTTCAATGTGGTTAAAAATCTGTTTCTGACCAATGGAATGAAGGTAAGGAACTCTCTGTTGCAAATATCTGTGGAGTTCTTAGAGAAACATAGACTATGTTAGCAAATAAGAACCAGTTGGCCCATCTAGTCTGCCCAGTTTCCTGAATACTTTCATTTATCCCTTTCATAGTATATCTAGGATAGAGCCTTTGGGTTGTCTGTATGAATAATAAGTACATATGAATTGCTACAACAGATAGGAGGTCTTGGACTTTATAAATCATGCAGGGCTAGACTGCAGGAGCCAGACCAATTCAGGAGCAAGCCTGGCTATTTTTAGGAGCGAGGGAAATGGAACTTACATAGAGTTCTATGTAAAACAATCAAATAAGTTAGCAGCTAGAAGAAGGGATTGTACCATTTTAAGAACAAGTGTTCTTTATTAAAACATTTGGCATATGGAGCAGCTTGGAATAAGGAGTATTATTAATACAATTATTTGAAGTTTGTGGTGCTAGTCTAATCAAGTACTTTGAAGGTTCCAATGGGCATTAAGCTTATCCTTTTAGTATATAAATCCAGCACACAGATATCTTCATGGAATTGTTCTCTTTCACAGTCAAAATACAGGCGCAAGTATAGTGAGTGACATACAGAAATCCTTTTAGTGACATCCAGAAAAAGGCAATATGCTTTCAAAGTGCATATTAATCTTATTTGACATGATCCACAGATAATATAATGAAATGGTTTAAATGTTGGTTAAAACTACATTGCGTGTATGAAACTACAAACGTTCCAGTAGTTCTTGATTTTGAAAATCATTATTATTTAGAAATCATTAACTGAACTTAGCAGTAAAATGGCAAAAGTATATGAAATATATGTCCTATTAATACACAGTATGAACAGACCTGCTTGATTTCCTAATTTACAATACCATCAGAAGACTAGCTGAATGAATTTAGCACTCTGGGAATATTTATTAGTATTAGCTAAGATGTTAGCAGTCATTTGTCAGTGTTCATTATTGCTAAGCTCTCTCGAAAAATATACACTGCCGGTCTAAGGAGTATGTGAGGCCTACACCTCATTCCACATTCTTCAACTCTGGGGTAACGAAAAAGACCTATAGGTCTAAAGTCTATAAGTGAAAATTCCAGACATCCATTGAGCCCACCTGCCCTCCGGTGGTGAGACCTCTCAGTGTATTTCCTGTGTATAAATTTATTTTTTACAGCCTGATTATATTATGTATATTATAAGGTGTGTGTGATTTATTTATAAAGTTGACAGTTAAAAAGGCACAGTTAAGGTGACCGTGACACACTTTTACTGAATATGGATGTACAAACGTAGTAACTGTTCAATTTCTATTAAATCCAAGATGTACCTGCTGTTAATGAGCTGAAATCAATGCAACAGCACTTTTTTTTTATGCATCAATAATGGATTCTTACGTTTAAACACATCTGTTTTTGTTGTTTTTTTTGTTGTTGTCTGTCAGTTTGTTGCTACTCTGTAAGATTAAAAACAAAAACCTGATGCAGAATTTATGTTGACTTAGCTGAATTTGGTACCAACTATTATTAAACCCACGCAAACAGTTCCCCATTGTGGCACCACCATTATGCTAACCCTTGATTTTGACAGCTCTTTCATCCACATTCAGGATGATCTGTTTTAATGCTAACTGTTGGAATTGCCAATCATGTTCTAGATGCCAGTACCACACTGTGGAGGTTACTGACAAAGAACAAAACATAGAAAGCTTTAGTAAACTGTTAATTTAAAGCAAGCATCTTTTCGTAGGGATTACATCACCTAACCAGTGTTTGCAATGTTGGAGTGGAGCAGAGTTCTGCTAACTATGGCTCTTCTTCCAATACAGGGATACAAGGCTATTGATTGGATCGCTGCAAAATCAAAACAAAATGGGGGTGGCATTCAGTTTGGCTGCGAGAACTTGCTGTCCAGCAATGGAGGAGCCTACGAAGATCTATGCATAGCAAAGTATCACAATAACATTGTTAATATACTTCTTCCATTACAAAACTCAGCTCACAGGAGTATTAAGACAACTTTCTGCTCCACAGTACAGGCAGACTGCAGCAACAGTCATACCAAATCTCACAATCACTGCTCACAGACAGATATAATACGATACTGAGGTTACAGGAGGACCACTACTATACAGTACAGTCACCATATTGGATGGAGGGCACACATCACTTGATCCAAAATCTAAATATTTTCTTTCACCAGTAACAGGGAATTGTACTTATATTGTTATATATTTAATTTATTATTAAGAACATCTTTCTGTTAGGGCAACTGAACTTTATTTTTTTTTTTTACTTTTGCTTCTAATATAGAAGCACAAGTGAAAAATCAACTGTCCCTAGTGTGAGGATAAAGTGGCATATACTTTTGATAGTACGGTCCAGTTTATCCACTGACCAGCAGTCAGCCCGGTTGACAACTGAGACCCTCGCAAGAGAGACGCCCGTTAAAAATGCAAATGTTAACAGTCTTTAACCAGGTAAGATAGATTAAAATATATTCTGATTTTCAAGCATGATTTTGTATTTACAACCAAAAAGTACATTTGTTTTACATATTTTGATTAATTCTTCCGACCCTATTGAAAACATGAGAGGTTTCGCTACTAGGGTAGCTCTCTGAGGTCTAGAAAGAGGACTGTACTTTAAGTAAGATCCCCAAGCCTTTCAGGATTATCATATAAGAATTAAATCTCTGCAGTATAATTGAATGTCTTGAAGTCTCCAGGAATACGATTGCAGTAGTTTCGCTGTATAACTCAGTCCTTGGGTGTTACCGATGCTACAGTTTTATAATTTCTCCAAGTACTGTGCACATAAGCAATTGGATTTAGTGGGCTTATCACTTAGGAGTATGTGTCAGTATATATTACAGTGAAATTGTGGACTGAGGAATAGCATTCTACAGCTTGGTTAGCGTTATTTAGATACCTATAGCAGCATTATTTCCTTCATGTATCAAATGGGGCACTTCCACCTATAATGTACAAAAAACATATTTAGTTAAGTACTGTATTATATATATAATACAAAGCAGTTGAATAAAGAAACGGATAAGGAATATGTGCTGCTCCTGGAACACCCGGTCTGAGGCTTCTATCTTCAGCAAGAACCCAGCACGTAGTATAATGTTGTCCGCTAACATCACAGCGTATAGACTAAGTAGATTCCGCCATTCAGTAAGGGCACTCTCCGCCCCCAAAAGGCAAAATACAAACACATAGGAGTCGAACTCCATGGAAGGAAGTAACTGCTCGCCACACCAGCCATGGCTGGTGTGGTGAGCAGTTACTTCCTTCCATGGAGTTCGACTCCTATGTGTTTGTATTATAATACAAAGCACATCTGCTTTATCTCTTTTTTTCGTAACACTTCCTATCTCCTTCAAATAAAGTGTAATCGTGTTTTTCCGGTGGCTACAGTATTAGCCCTGCCTATCTCTCCAAGACCTCCTTATTAGAAGTCACTGAATTTAGAGGATGTTCAATGTAAAAGCACAGGAAAACTGGACATAAAAATAAATTTCACATATATTAAACATACAATATACAGAAAAAGGCCTCTTCAATTAGACCTTCATAATATGGTAAGGGCTAGTCAGCAGCTCTAAGTAATAGTGTGAAAGTTAGTTGGCAACCAATAAAAGGGAACGCTTGCTGCAAAGTAAACATGCATTAACATCTGACTGTAGTGCACAGCTGTCATACCATCTCTGGGGTCTTTACTAAAAGTCAATAATAATGCAAGGAGGTCAACTTTCACGTTAAAAGTCAACCTTCTCAGGCTATTCACTAAGTAGAACTCAACCTCCCTCTACCCCAATATGGCAAAAGTCCATCTCGATCTCCCATCACTAACTACATTCTGGGACAAGCAATCAAAATTCACTGAAATTCAAATGGAGTTCGAATTGGGAAGCGAGTTGGACTTTGCAGTCCAACTCCATCCTGCAACTCGCCTACTTTCAGGGGATGAGTTTCATAAAAAAAAGTAAAAAAACAAGAAAATGAAAAATAACTTAAAAAAATACCCCCCAATCCCCTGTTAAAACAAGGTCCGGGGACTCCTCATTTGGTACCTCTAACATACCCTGTTTGCTGGAATATAAGATGACCCTGATTATAAGACGACCGCCAAACTTTGGATATTCTAAAAAAAAAAAAAAAAAAAAAGCCTTAATATAAGACCACCCTATAGGAAAAAGTTTAACTTGTATATATTCACATGTAAATTGCTTTTTCAGATTTAATTAAAAAAAGTATGGTATAAAAAAAATGCATTTCTTTTTTTTATTTCCTTTTATGTGCCAATGCTGCCCCTACCCTCAAGACTTGCCCAATGCCCCCCCCCAGACTTGCCCAATGCTTGCTCCCCCACCCCCCCAACGCTGCCACTCTTCCCCCTCCCTCCACCAACGTAGCCTCTCTCTCCCACCAGTGTTGCCTCTCTCCCCCTCCCCCCAACATTGCCTCTCTCCCCCCACCCTCCCCCCCAACGTTGCTTCTCTCCCCGCACCCTCCCCCCCAACGTTGCTTCTCTCCCCGGTAGCTAGTGGGGGCAGCCAGGCGGTCATGTGACCTCCTTCTTGATGGCTTCTGTCATAGAAGTCCTGACGGAAGTGCTGGGAAGCAGCGGAGGATGTCTGCATGTTGTCTGCACATATGTGCAGACATCAACTGGCTGCCCCAATCTCCCTGGTAGA
The DNA here is from genome assembly GCA_036172795.1 of Pelodytes ibericus. Lineage (NCBI taxonomy): Eukaryota > Metazoa > Chordata > Amphibia > Anura > Pelodytidae > Pelodytes > Pelodytes ibericus. The sequence goes on along the minus strand of CM069857.1, from coordinate 229,645,850 downwards.
TAGAATATAAGACAACCTTGAATATAAGGAAAAAAAAAACCTCATCTTATATTCGAGCAAATATGGTATATGGGGGGCCAGAGAAATTAGCCCTCCCCATATTTAAAATGATAATCAATATGTGCAAGTGCCCTAGCACCCCTGCTACAATAGTGGGTCTGGGAGCCTGCCAAATGGCTCCAAGCTCCCCATTATATTTACCCAATTTTTTTTTGTAATAGGTGAATGATTTTTTTTGTCATTTTTGGCTGGCCATTTTCCCTGGGCTAAAGATGAGGAGTGATTTTCACTTCCCACCCACATGGCACTCAGAGGGTGATTTTTAAAAAAATACAGTTTGTTGGACTTGGAGAAGCCCCGAGATAAGGGGGACATTTAAAAAAAATATTATGATGCTGTCTGGGCCTTAGGGCGGCCTTGGATGGAGGGGGAGAAGGATTATTTATTATGTCACCAGGAGACCCACGTATTATGAAGTTATTATATATTCAGATTCGGGGTGTCTTTTGAAAAAGCATGGAACATGTATTAACAGTTAATTATAACCCACCATCACTGTAGGGGTATATTTAATAATGGACCAGGGACACGGGCAGTCCCTGGCCCATTCATTGTCGTGTGGCTGGGAGCCATTTAGCAGGTTCCCAATCCCAGTAATTATACCTTCCATAGGCCATAATGGGAAGCAAATTTAAACTTTTTTTTTCTTATTTTCAACCTCCTTGGCAGACCTCTAGTTGCCTAATCTCACCTCATCTGGACCTCGCAAACATTATTAGTCAATAACATTTCAAGATGAGGCAGTTGATGGGGACCGAGTCTGTTTGAGGTTAGAGGTTGAGATTAGTGCGTATCTCAACCTCCAATCTCAGCTTTTGAGATAGACCTCTCTGTCTCTCTCTGCAATGTGTTTACTATGCTTTGAAAGAGGGAATAAAACACTCAAAAGATTTAATCAGGCAGAAGACAACTGATACCCGATTAAAAACACTTTTTGAATGTTGCACAAAACAGTATCATACAAAATATATTTCTGTTTCTTTGGAAGTCTAATGACATGAGCACAGATACTGCTGTTAATACCCTTAGGTGGGAGGAGATACAGATCTCCCTTTCAGCTACCGGTTTTGTGAGCCATGATTGAGACACCCACACGCCAATGGCCGAGAAAGCTGCAGAGCTCCTCCAGATGTCACAGAGCTTCACCAGATGGCAGCTCCTTTATCTCTGATGCCATATCTTTTGAAGGATGCACAATAGGAGCACAATTCAAAAGACTGTTTAATGAGAAAAAGGCACTGCCAGACAGAGTAAAAATTATCCCGGCCCCTATTGCATTGTCAGCATGAAGCGCACATGTATGCGCAAAAACATTAAATAAACAGATACACGTTGTGTGAATCATTGAAAACGCGATGACTCCACTGCATCCAATTAGGGCGATCACATTGCCGTTTTATTGAGACGTCTGCACTCTAGAGCTGTAATATTTTATTGAGACGTCTGCACTCTAGAGCTGTAATATGGGGTACATTAAAATCTGCAAGACCAGTATACATTTTACTGATTTATAGCTCTTGATTATACATTTGTCATAAGCATCCCTGAATTAAATGGAAATGTGGTTACACTACCACCAACCTCACCTCCTGCCCACTGAATAGATAATTGGGACAGGGGACTGGCCTCAGTGAATCTCCAGGTGTCCCATTAGCCCCGCCCGTTAAAAGTGCCTAATCATAAGCTCAGACTTAACGAGCACATTGGAAGCCCTCTTGGCCACAGCTCTCCCATTAGCTTTTAGTTTGAGTTTTAAAGAAGCAGTGAATTATGATTTCCACCACCCTGGAATCCCGCCAAACTAGGCTACTTAGAAGTGTTCTGGACGATATGTTGTTAATTTGGGGGGCAAGGATTGGGCACAGAACTAAAAAGCCTTGGCCACCCATCCTACACATATTTTAATGTGGGATTACCAGGGGCCATTTTGCCGGCCCCCATATGAGGGGACATGGGTGTTGTCCTGCCCCTGTTACCACTTGTTATCATTATTATTTGGAGGTAGGCAGGAGAACAGTGCAGATGGAACATTTTCTGTGTGTTACTACAGGAGGACTGGAAAGTTAGGCAATCTCCAGTTTTTTGTGTTAACCATTTCAGAACTGTAGAAGGGCACTAATTGTGGTCCCAGCAGCAAGGGCTGCCATCAGGGTGTTAAAGCTAGGGCATCTCCTGGATGTGCAATCTAGGTGCTGGCTGGGGCGTGTCCTGTATATCCAATCTGGGTGTGCTGGCTGGGGCATGTCCTGTATATCCAATCTGGGTGTGCTGGCTGGGGCATTTCCTGCATTTGCAATCTGGGTGTGATGGCTGGGGAATATCCAAACTGGGTGTGCTGTCTAGGGCATGTCCTGGATGTGCAATCTGGGTACTGGCTGGGGCATGTCCTTGGTATGCAATCTGTATGCTGGTCAGGGAATGTCCTGCATGTGCAATCTAGGTGCTGGCTGGGGAATATCCTGCATTTGCTATCTGGGTGCTGGCTCTGGCATGTACTGCATGTGTAATTTGGGTGTGGTGGCTGGGGCATGTCCTTTGTATGGAATCTGGGTTTGCTGGCTGGGGCATGTCCTACATGTGCAATCTGGGTGTGCTGGCTGGAGCATGTCCTTTGTATGGAATCCGGGTGTGCTAACTGAGCCATGTCCTGCATGTGCAATCTGGGTACTGGCTGGGGAATGTCTTGCGAGGGCAATCTAGGTGGCTCTGGCAAGTACTATGGGTGCAATCTTGGCGATCTGGCAAAATTTAAAAAAAAAAAGAAGGAAATGCACTTATTGGAGCTTAAATGGGCTGTATCACCAAAACATTGTTTTTACTATGCATGTAGAGATTAAAAAACTGATCTATACTTTGTGTTGGCAGCATTGCAAACAAATGCCTAAATTAGGAATCTCCTGACCTAATCAGTGGTGTATCTTGATTTTGTGCTGCCATAGGCAGACAAAATCCTGGCACCCCCCTACCCAAGCTGCACACCCACGTTAGACACCTAAGACATGCCCCATCACCTCCATTTCATGACCCCACATCACACATAACATTCAGACTCACATCAAGCTCATACTCCCATCACACACACAGACTTCCATCACACACACTGACTCCCATCACACTCAGTCACACACACTGACTCCCATCACACTCAGTCACACACACTGTCTCCCATCACACGCACTCTGACTCCCATTACACTCAGTCACACACACTGTCTCCCATCACACACACTCCTACTCCCATCACACTCAGTCACACACACGGTCTCCCATCACACACACACTGTCTCCCATCACACACACTTACCTTTCCCTGGTGGCTAGTGGCAGGCAGCATGGTCCCTCCATGCTGCCTGTTCGGCTCCCCGGCGATTGTGCCGACAGGTCACGTGACCGGGCGCGCGTATGACGTCAGCGCGCCCGTCACGTGACTGTTGGCACTTCCGTGTCACACTGCACGGGGAGCCGAACAGGAAGCACGGAGGTTTCTCTGTGCTGCCTGTTCGGCTCCCCGTGCAGCCTGGCAGGCAGAGCGATGGTGAGGGGGGATCTTCCGATCCCCTCTCACCTCCGTCTCTGCCTGCAAGTGCGGTTTTTTTTTTTTTGTTTTTTTTTTTTTCAGTGCTGGGGGGCGCTGCCGCCCCCCAAAATTTGCCGCCCTAGGCATCCGCCTAGGATGCCTCGCGGTAAATACAGCACTGGACCTAATCCATGGCTTGATATGCAAATAGGGTTGCCAGCTTGGTCATTTCTTACCAGCCATATATAACTTTTTCAGCAGTTAATTGATTTCCTTCTGGTCACGTATGACTTCTACATACTGCCAGGCAGCCTGCAAAAGTTATATGTGGCCAGTAAAAAAAAAAAAATGGCTGAGGTGGCAACCCTATATGCAAATGACCTAGCTTTCAATGGGAAATTTGTAATTTGCCTCAAACCACAGGTGATAATAAGCAGGAGCCTCACCAGACATACTTAAAACACTTGCAAAACAAACAAGTAAACAAAAGTGCGCTTAACACAAACTGTGAAAAAATACAAGGTGTCAACCTTATTAATATAAGTGAATAATGAGTGAACTGTAGTGAGATCCAGGAGAAGCTATGTCTCCCCTATGGTTTTGCACTCACAGAACTGCTGAAAAAATGTAGCACAGCTTTGGAAGTCTTGGGAAAGTTGATCCTCTATGTGTAGAGCTCCAAAGACAAACAAGGATCCGATTAGTGATAGTACAAAATAGTTTTAATAAAACAAAAGCGTCTGCTTACATGTATAGAATCCAATGATCTGCGCAGTGGGGCCAGCACAGCGGTAAAATCAGGAACTTAATACAGATAAGATACAGAGCTATACATAATATAAAATAAAAAACAATAAAATTTGAAGTAAGCAGCTAAAGTCCAATCACGCTACGCGTTTCGCCCGTCAGGCTTCAACCAGGCGTCTGGACTTCCTGCTTTTAGCTGCCGTATTTAAATGTCTTGGATCCATGTTGCCGTATGTGTCAAATCTCCTTCCGCATACGTCATAAACTCGCGGGATGTTGACTTAGTCATTTTTTCATTTTCGGTTTAGGTCTTCGCATTAGGGCTCAAAGACTTTCGCAATGCATAGCGGAGGTACGTGGGAAAAAAAGAAAACAAGTGTTTCATCTCAAACAGAAACAGGGGATATGAGAACAAGACTGCCAAAGGGGGGATGCTGCTTCTACAATTAAAATCAATTAAAGATATATATATATCCATCCTAAAAACGAACTTATGGACTAAAATAGGATAAAAATATAATGAAGGATAAAAATATAAATATATAAATATAAATATAAGTATATTATGTAGCATATATAGCAGCATATCCACTTAAGCTAATATCTTATCCTCAATGTACAGGTTTTACATAAAATTAAAGAGATCAAAATCTGCATTTAGTCCCTGTGGCTTCAATGTATCCAAATTAAAAACCCATCTCATTTCTGTTTGTCCTATTTTTTTAATATTGTCACCTCCACGCCAGTATTTTTGAACCTTCTCGATAGCACACATTTTCAATCCTTTAGGTTTTTTTTTGATGGTGGTCTAAAAAATGCTTAGATAGACTGTGTGTGACCAGGCCATTTCTGATATTTCTTATGTGTTCCTCTAATCGTTTTTTAAACATCCGTGTGGTTCTTCCCACATATTGTAAACCACACGGACATTCTAACAAATATATCACATTAGTGGTGGAACAGGTAATAAATCCATTTATTGTAAATTTTTGGCCATTTTTTGAAGAGCAAAATTCTGTAATTGGATATTTTTGCTGTGAGGCTGTTCTACATCCAATACAGCTCAAACAACCATAAAAGCCTGGTTTTCTGGTTAAAAAGTGACTGGGTGCAGGGGTTTTCGATATTAACTGACTGGTATAATTCGTGGTCAGTTTTTGTCGTAAGTTGGGTGCCCCTCTGAACACAATTGAGGGTATCTCAGGTATAATGTTTTTAAGTACCTCATCTTTATGTAGAATTTTCCAATGTTTCTTCACAATTTTTTTGATATATTTGGATTTATTGTTGTAGTTAAAGATAAGGGGCATATTATTCAGAAATTTATTGTCTGCCTCTTTGGTTTTATATGTTAGTAATTGATTTCTATCTGTTTCTGAAATAATAGCGATGGTCTGATCTATATAGCTACTGTCGTATCCCTTTTCCACAAACTTTTCTTTTAGAACATTTGTTTGTTCTTTATAGGTATTTAAGTCGGTGCAATTTCTTCTAATTCGGGCAAACTGCCCCTTTGGTATGCCCTTGAGCCATGGGGGATAGTGACAACTATTTCTCTCTATATAGCTATTGGCATCTACCTTTTTGAAATAATTTTTGGTTTTAATGTGTCCATTTTCTATATAAATTTCTAGATCCAAAAAAGTGATACGTTCTTTACTGTATATAGTATTAAGAGCTATATTTAGGTTGTTGTCATTCAAAAAATTAAGGAAAGAATTTAGACTTGCTTCTTTTTTCCCACGTACCTCCGCTATGCATTGCGAAAGTCTTTGAGCCCTAATGCGAAGACCTAAACCGAAAATGAAAAAATGACTAAGTCAACATCCCGCGAGTTTATGACGTATGCGGAAGGAGATTTGACACATACGGCAACATGGATCCAAGACATTTAAATACGGCAGCTAAAAGCAGGAAGTCCAGACGCCTGGTTGAAGCCTGACGGGCGAAACGCGTAGCGTGATTGGACTTTAGCTGCTTACTTCAAATTTTATTGTTTTTTATTTTATATTATGTATAGCTCTGTATCTTATCTGTATTAAGTTCCTGATTTTACCGCTGTGCTGGCCCCACTGCGCAGATCATTGGATTCTATACATGTAAGCAGACGCTTTTGTTTTATTAAAACTATTTTGTACTATCACTAATCGGATCCTTGTTTGTCTTTGGAGCTCTACACATAGAGGATCAACTTTCCCAAGACTTCCAAAGCTGTGCTACATTTTTTCAGCAGTTCTGTGAGTGCAAAACCATAGGGGAGACATAGCTTCTCCTGGATCTCACTACAGTTCACTCATTATTCACTTATATTAATAAGGTTGACACCTTGTATTTTTTCACAGTTTGTGTTAAGCGCACTTTTGTTTACTTGTTTGTTTTGCATCTATTATCTGAGTGTGGTTTAGGGACACACTAACTAAGTGCTGCTCACCATTTTTGATTTTAGCGCTGTGTACTATTGTTTTTTATACTTAAAACACTTGTTTCTCCTACTTAAGGCATTTGTTTGCTATTCTGCTAACACAATGTATAGATAATTTTCAATCATGTTTTATTCTCTACATTCACAGTATAAGCTCTGTTTATGTGATACAGTGACTTTAATCTCTACAATTCAATTATTTACCAGGGACCCTGTTTTACATCTGAGGTGTCTCCTGCAAATTTATATTTTGCTGCACCACATTCATGGAGCACCTGTGATTGGGAGGGGTGCTAAACCAAAAGCCTGGTCAGGACTTCAGACATACAAACAAAACTTTCCAAAAAGAAGGCAAGGCACTCACCTAAACTATTATTTATAATAAGGGGTGCTTCTGAAATAACCAAATTATTATAAACACACACAAAGATCAGCGCACTCATTTTAAGTAGGTTACATTTAGGCTACTTTAAAACATCTATCTAAAATAGACAACATTTGGAGATTACATTTGGAGACATTATACGTCCATATTATGATTAGCCCACCACTGCGTCAAAGTAATCTAATATTGGTGGGTCAGCTTACAAGACCCGTGAGTACAATCTAAGTGCTCTGGCAAGGCCTGTGGATACAAGCTGGGTGCTGTTTCAAGTGTCATGGATGGTGCTATTGCAAGTTAAGTGGGTGCAATGGCAAAGATTGTGCGCAAAAATTAAAGTTGGTCGGGAGAAATTGAAGGGGAGTCCCAGACCATTTGTTGTGGAAGGGGACCAAAAATTTCTGATGGATGCTCAGCTTGGAACCCTGAAAGGGTTCATGTGGAAAGTTTGGCTGCGGTTTTTGCACAGTTTTGTAGCTTTTTATTAAGTTGTTACCAGGCAAAATCTTGTTTTTGCCCCTTTAAGTTTTAATGAACCTGATAAAATCACCTTTGTTCATTTGTTAGCATTGTGTTAGATGGAACACCATTAAAGGGACTGTCTGGTGCCAAAAATACATCTTCCAAATGTTAATGCATATTAATGTGCCTAGAAAATACTTTAAAATGCATGTTTTACATTTTCCATTGCTTAAAATGTAAAACACTTACACCTAGATGAAATTGTGAAATTACAACAGTTCACAAGAAAACATGACTGCCTACAATATATGATTAAAAGTAAATTTCCTTTTTTTGCTACAGGAACCAATGAGAATATTTCCATACAAATGAATGGAATTTCCTGTCTCTCTAGTGATGTCATCAGACAATGTGTTGCACTGTTAAGAGATCCTCTGTTTACAAGAGCAAATCTATTACAGTCCACACAATGTATTCTATTCCAGCGGCACAGGAAGTGATTCCATGAAACAAAACTGTATAATCTCAGTGTCTAAAAAAAATGCTGCAGCCCCTGTAGTATACATGCAAAGTACTGGGGGAATGATTGTCAAATATTAAAACTGTGATTTATGCAGAATGCCTGCATCAAATCACACAGGATAAAAGCCAGTGCACTATACAAGCAGTAGTCTTCATCTTGCACCAAAGTGAATTTGGGAACTAGACTGTCCCTTTAAAGTGATAGTTTTTATGAAGCAGAGGGCTTCCTTAAAAACATATTTAGGGTCTGTATATATGTATATGGGATGGTGACACATTAACCAAGTTCTTTATTATATATGGTTAGAAATTAAATGGTCAGGCTACTTATAAAATATGGTATCCCCCATTTAGCCTGATTTAAAATGTTGGTCTATACCAGCTGTGTTTTGGTACATTCATCACTTCCACAGGAATTATGTTACATAATAATTAAAAAATGTCAAATTGATCGGAAGTAAGATAATGTGAAAGAAAATTCATAAATTCCTGATTGTGTCAGTGATTATACAAATATAACAGCTACCTGGCACACTAAAGTTACAAAGAGCTACATGTTCACACATTTGAAAATAGCAGAGTATCCGGAAATACTCTGGCTGACAATACATGAATAACTGCATTATTCGGGATTGTTCCACGCATATAATGTAAGAAATCCAGCTATACACAAAGACCACCTCCTCTTCCACTCTCCAGCTGACCTTGACTGGGAGTGATGCCTGTCTGTGTGTGTGAGAGAGGCTGAGTGCATGCTTCTTCCAGTAACACCCTGCAGCATCTCTGATAGGTGCTGGCTGTGGAAGGCCAGCCCAGGGTTTTGCATTTCATTTTCCGTTTCTCAGCTGATGCAGGATTTTATCCTCCTCCCCTTGCTGGTATTGTTTATGCCTGGCTCTTGATCGTGTTCCCCTCAGCCGGCACATCTCTCTCTCTGTCTCCCTGTGCCTGGCTGCTCCCAGGCTCCCCGCCACGGGGCGTCAGTCTGCAGCATTTCCACATCTCAGGGGCCAGGACACGCTCCTTTCTCCAGGCACCGAGGAGGGCACGGGACTGGCACAAAGGTAGGACTGACAGTAGCATCCCCCTGCCGGCTGTGTCCCCGGGTGCTCCGTCCTAGATTCCGTGCTGTGTGACGAGGTGCCTGCTCTGGCTCCCACCTCCAGCATCCCCACAGATGCTGCTCCTCCAGCAGCCTCTCCTTCCCTGGCTCTCTATCCCCAGCAAGAGCTGCATTTTGCCCTCTCCGTGTGGAGATGAGAAAGTTTTATTTGCCTCGTGTCTTGTTAATGGATAAATGTGCGCTGCAATGGAGCTGGGGCTGCTTTGTCTCCTGTCACAACACGGGGATAGTTTTCTAGTTGCCAAGTGTCAGTGATGTGGCTGCCCAGCTGTCACCTCCGCTGATCCACACGTGTGGGGCAAAGCATTGGCAACAGGAAATGTGGGCATCCTGTCAATGGGCTTCCTAGAGTGACAAACTGCAGCTCACACCCACTTTATTGTTTTAATTTCACTTTCTTTGTATGTGTTCAGGCAGGCACACACAGGCTGCGCTGATCATATATGTATTATGTGTGTATTTGCAGTATATTTGTTAAAATAAAGGTCCCAGTACTCTCCTCTAGTAACTATACTGATGATGGGGTACTGGTACTCTACTACAACTGCAAAATATAGCCTGTGCATGAATAGGTGAAGTTACTATGTAAACAGCAACATATTGTTATATAAAATGTATATTTTCACCTATATAGATATATATGTGTGTGTAGTTATGCAATTATTTAATATTGTGTACTGTATTGTAAGTATGTGTATATATGTGATTTATAGCCTTGTAATGTTTCTGAAAGGTGTTAGTACAACTTATTTTGGGTTATATGAAGTAGAAAATTCAACAGGCTTCTTAAAATACTGCTTTGTGTGTTGTTGTGTAGTTTATTGAAATAGATTTGTCTGTAGGGAATCAGTGAATGACAAAAGGCTTGAGATGGACTGACATGTATGGTGTTGCTATTGTCATGAGCTGTAAGATACAACTCTATTATGTGCTGACAGCTGTACAGTGTCCAGTTAGTTTGTGCTGTGCCAAATTGCATACTTCAAGTTATAAGTGGTTAAAGGAGAAATGTGTGATTGGCAAGAATGCAGCTACCACTTCCTTATCTCAATATTCTACATTGTTTGCCCCTTGCTGGAAAACAATAGCTCGCATCTGCCCTATGATTTATTCATACATTATGTTTTACAACCTTTTCCTTTCCATTACCAATCACTGCAATGTTTAGGGCTCCTATAGAACAGACGACTAATCTTGCTGAATCAATCCTATTTGCATAAAACATTTAAGAAGCACCATGTCTCCCATTAGCTGCAGTATTATAAACATATTTGAACTACAAAGGCAAGGAATGGAATATGTAGTAAGTGTTCAAAAGATAATAAAAAAAAAAAAAAAAATGAAAAAGATGTATGGTGACCAGTAAGGTTGACACCCAGCTGGCTAGTAGCCAATGTTAAGTATATGAAAGCTACAGCATGACTGACATAGTTTTGAAGATGGCAAACCTAATGACAGGTGAACAAAAAGTATTAGCTTATATACAAAGATATTGACTTGTTCTCATGGTTGTGGCCATAGCAAACTTTAAAGCTAACGAGAAAGCATTAATGATGAAATTGAAAACATACAGCTGTGTATTCAGTTTTATTGAACTTTCTTCTGTCTTAACTACAGTGTATATATGTAACATTTCCATTGTTGGAAGTACCAGTGCCTTTTTATGAGAAGTTATGGATGCTTCATGTTTCTAGAGGATTAAAGCAAGCATGCCTTTGTTGAGAGGAATGCTTCATGGGTCCTGTCAGCTCATTGTCTTTGTTTTGTTCACTGTTGCTTTCTGTATCTTTATAAGGATGTGGTCTGTTAAGCTTTGCTCACATGTTTAAGAGGTTTGCTTTTGACCAGTACTGTATATTAATCCCTTTTTCTATCAGCGAGATATGCCAACGGTCAGGCTGCGGCATGTTTTTGTATCTTTAATCGCATAGCGTGAAGTCCACTACACAGTTATACATTTTCTTAATGAGGATGAAATGTGTGTGTGGTTTTTATGGCCTTTTTCTTATGTGAGCTGACTTGCAAAAGTACCACATAATAACAGTGTGACATAAAGTATTTAGAGAAATTTACAACCTGAGAAAAGTGTTCTACATTTGGGTAAGTCCCCCAGACTGAACAAAAACATTTCTCAAGCAGTCTTTAAAATGAGCTTGGAAACTTTAATTGCCAAAAATGAATGTAATGAAAGATGATAAAAAATAAAAAAAAGTGAGCGGATTGGAAAAGCAGGCAATGAATCCAAATGATTGGAAATAGCAAAAACTAGTGATAGACTTCTTATTCTTTTTTAGTGAAATCACACTACACCTTTTTGTTAACCCTTTCAATAGCCGCTAATAATTTGGAGGCTGAAAGATTGTATTAATTCTTTTTGTCATTAAAACAATATAAAATAGTTTCAGAATTTCAAATAATAAGTTACTATTGATTCATTTAAATAATGAAGGGTTGTTGAATGTTGTCGTGTAATCTAAGTTACATATTTACCATTCAGATCATTAACCCATGTATGCCTGAATGTAAATAGAAGAATTTCTTAACAATAATCTGTACTTGTGTGTAGATATTGTACAATTTTTTTCTAAACAGTGTCATTGATGCCTCCTCATCGTTCACTAAAAATATGCTTATTTGGCTTGTTATCGTCAACAAAATGCAAATGTTTCAGGGCATAAAGTGATTCCTGATTTAGCTGGAGCTTTTATACAGTATTGCACCAAAGGCTTTATACATTATAAGATTGATGCAATTAAATGGTCTGTATGATTTACTGTAACAAGTGCTTAAAACCATCAATGTATTCCTATAACAGCAGATAAATTGGATGCACCATATTTTTAATTTATGAATCAAAGATAATATATTCCTTGAACATCCTTGGGAGCCAATATAAACATGTGTAAATAGCCCAGCTTTAGTGCTCATGTTATACAAGCTCTTGGACTTGGTTTGCATTAATGGACAGTGGGTGTACTGCAGTCTGTGTCATCTGGATACAGATCTCTGTAATACTTTCCTACGTCTGCTTTGGCATTTAATATTTAATGACTTTTTGAAAACAACTGCTGTTTGGTGTATATTATAATATTATTAGGAGACTGCTTGCAGAGATCCTTCAAAATTCCTGCATGCTGACACATGTTTGTGTTAGAAGGATATTGGGATAAATCCTTACTGTATGGTCTGATGCACATCACCCATTGATACCCATAAGTATATTGTCTGGTGTTTTCAAGGTAGATCTATCCTAATAGTGCAATGAAATATATATTTTACGCAAAGATTTAATTTCTGCTTTTTACCTAAAGATTTGTTAGGTTTGCTACACATTATACTTTTTAAATCCGACTTTCACCTTTTGGTTTTTAGATAAAAGAAAATTGTTGACACTTATGCATTTCTTGCTTCATTTAAAACTATTCCTGGAAGTATGAAACACTTTTCATATTGTTTGTAAATGGTCTCCCAAAATATTGGGATAAAGTTTAATTGTGGGGCACAGTGCTCCAGTCACTGTGGAAAGGTCCTTATAGATTAGATCACATTTAGAACTTTGTCCCAGAAATTAACTATATCCCTAACAACCATTTGCTCACACTGTTTATATAGTAATGTTGATTTATTCGAAATGTGATATAATTTCTGTAGACTAGTGTTAATATGTTTTACTCATCCTGTAACATTTACCCTGTGTCTTGCACAGCCATATAAATATTTGGCATACAATACATAAGCAGCTGCAGAAGAAACGGTCACTTTGTGCCACTCTGGACCAATATTTAACAATAATGGTTTATTATATATTTTTTTGCTAGAAGCATCATCTGTAATGTCTAGTCACAATTGATTTTTTACTTTTCTACCAAACTGACCATTATCCAAGGTCTAATTAGACAGAACTCCTTCCATGTGATGCAGATGCTATAACTTCCTATAATGAATCAGTAATATACACCTGTTTTGATAAACCAAAATAGAGGCATTTAATTGTGTAGCAACAGTATACTAGTACCAACCAGAATATATTTAGCAACATTTTCTTGGAAGCCATGATGAGGGAGATCATATAGGCTTGGATGAAAACTGTTTACAAGGGGTATATATTTATTTTGAGAGCCGTTATAATTTTTTCACATCATATCTCCACATACAGTAGAGACACTGAATATCACTGATTTTCAGTCTCCGAATACTGCTAGAACATCTGGTATCCATCTGCACACAGTGTTAATAGTTATGTTTATGTATCATATACTGTACTGCATAACAAACATGTACAAACTTGGTTTTAGTTTACCTTTGGTAAATGTGCTTGGAGAATGAGAACCAATAGAAAGAGACCTAAAGTGGACCAGTCATTAGAGACTTTCTTACTTAGTATTTTTTATAGTTTTTATTTCTTAAGTTGGTTAATAAAATTGAGCACACGGTTTATAACAGATTTATTACCTGTCATCACTGTTTTCCCTGGGCACAGGCGTATGTTGCATAAATGCCTCCTTATTCACAGTGCTTGGAGCAGTTAGTCCTAAAACAGGGAATAGAGATGGGCAAACTCAACAAGTTTATTCAAAATGACATGATCCCTTGTAGATACCAAGACCCCCACCCATGTGCCTTTGAGTAGTAGCTTTCTTTTTTGAACTGTAACCATCTCAGAGGAGGGAAACACCGTTTCATAGTAATTACAGCTTACGTTATATTAGTTTGTTTAGATGGATATAATATTAATCTATTGATAACAATACTGTTTTAAACTGATTTATTTTCTGTGACTGATCTGCCTTAAGAATCAACTGGGTGACAAATGACACTATGATATCCTGGGTGTACTACAAACACAATCCCAAACAGATCACACTGGCCATCTAAAACAGTAGTTACTTTAGCAACTGTTTATGGTGAAATTAAAATGGATTAAAAACCAAGTATCTGCTTTGACATCCTCACCACCGGTATCACACCTGTAGTAAAGTCTGACGTGCAAGCTAGTAGTAGAAATTCTACTGTATTGCAGGCTTTCTGTCCGCACACAACAATACTAAACCTAACTACACTTGCACAGGCTAATCACTTCTCTGTGCATTGCTTTCATTGTACTGCAAATAATTTAGTGCTGAGTGATATGTACATGCTGGCCAGCTCTCCCTCTGGAGGATTACTCTGTGTGTAACTCTTTGAGTGCAACATGGCTCTGAAATAGGAGAAACCTTTAAAAAGGCTATCCTTTACAACACTCCTACTGCTACAGTATTAAGGTAGCAGTTCAACTAAGCAGCATATGATAGTGTATACAAAACTTTACCAATAATACTATCACATATAAATTATGACCAATGTGTATTTACCCTGCAATATTTGCATGAAAGCTGACCCAGAACTAGTTTGTGAGAAAAGCAGGGGAGAGCAACATTATTTTATTTATATATCAATATCAATCACTTAAATTGCACACAAGGTAGTATGAAACATTACAGGCTTTACAAAGGTAATTTTGTTTGACTCATACTTTTAGTGTGAAATGCGTAGGCTGCATTCTCTGTGTCCCTACACTCATTTTCTTCTAGTGTTTACACGTGTATAAAGTACTTATTTTTATGATGTGCTTCCCATTACTCTGGACTGCAGAATATGTATATATTCCTATCTACGGGATATTATGTTTGTTTTTGTTACTTTGTATTATTACCTATAAACCCAACCCAGGGAGATGGATGCATGCCCCCCTTATAGACAGTGCATTTTGCAAATCTACCTAGTATGAAAACCAAATATAGCGTCTATTAGGCTTTTGCAAAGTCAGCGTTCTGCAATCATTACACTTTGTGGTTGACATAAGATAGGGAATAAGAGATTTTCTACCTCGTGTTATTGACAGGAACAGCTGCTATAGACTTGCTGACGTGGGTAAGTGGTTGTGGCAAGTGGGCCACCTGTGGCATCCTTACATTAATACTCCATTACATCAGGACAGGAAATTGCTCAAATGATTTGCTGGTAGATGTGTTTACGTTTTAAATCCATTTTTATGTTATTCAGTAAATATCTATTTGACAGTCCTAGACCCTGTTTTGTTTTTTTTTTGCATGAAAAGTGTACCTAGTGATAATTGTGGTCATTTCATGTACTGCATGACTCATGCTACAGGCCTTCTACAATAATGGTGTACTTATAAAACAAAAACCTAATTAAATAGAAACATATTTACATTGATATACCCAAAGCTCTGCCATTTCCCAGAAATGTGTCACTTCTTTAGTTGTTCCTAGATTTTGGAACAAAAATAACTTTGTTTATAAACCATTTTAAGAAGCAAATGGATCCTTAGTGCTTTAAGGTATTTTTATGCTTCCCATTGGGCTTATGTTAGGTTATCATACACAGAATAGTCATTATGTTTTACAATACTGGTTGTGGTTTTATTTAAATTACTTTTATCTTAAACATGCTTAGTTGGTGAAAAAAAGAAATTACCTCATTAAAGTTGGCACCAAGTGTGTGTAAGCATAACAGTGGTTTAAGAGCTTGGTTATTTATCTTAACTAAAGCATAGTGGTGCCACAGTTTGGGCAAGTTCCTACACTCCTCACATCCCGTGGGCATGAAAAGGAGTCTCATTGCTGCCAAGACCTTTTTTAAAGTATTATCAGTGTTTTAATGAAGCCTCAGTCAGTCGAGGTATAAACTCATTGAAATATTATTTTGATTGTAAACACTGAGGCAGATTTATATGGGCACTTGTTGTGTTCAGCTCGGCATATACAAAACTCTGTTTTACCTATGCCTACTTATCCCCACATACAGACGTCAATGTGTCCTGTGTAAAGGATAGAGGCACTCCTCTCTCTTTGCTAGATGACCAACTGCTACAAAAATCTCTTGTGGCCGCAAACACTTAAAAAGAAAATTCGACCAAAAATAAAAACCTTTTCGTATCACCGCTAACTACTAACAAATACATTTAATAGTTGAAAGGCGTAAAGCAGACACTAATAGATCAATAGATAGATCAATTAAAAAGCATGTTTTAGTCACATAATCTCACAGAAAACAAAACAAATTGACATAAATAATTATGCTACATTTATAATTTATAAAACATAGAACTGTGTCATAATGGACTGTAAGGAGGGATCTTTTAAATCTGAAGTTGTCCCATGCATCTTACATAAGAGATATGAAAAACGAAGAATCTGATGTGTTTCTCAGTTCTCAGAAGTATTTATTAATACTGAGTAGTTCAGCTTTTGTCCGTAAAATGTGGTCACATCAAAATGCTGGACAAAAACAGAAGAAATCTGTGCCTTAGAAAGGAAGAATGTGTGGTCCAAAACATGTATTTAATCATTGGTGTCGCAGTGCCCTTTTAAAACAGCTGCAATTTCAAGCCAAGGCGTGCCTGTTAATTCAAAGGCAGTCCTGTGCTGGCATTGGAACTCTGTCATTTGGCTTACATTTAGTTTTATTGTACACATGTGGCACATGGATATGGCTTAACAAAACCTTTTGGATGATTTGTCTGTATCATTTGATGGATTTTGACCAAAGTGGGCCAGATTTGCTACATATAATACAATGATACAATTAGTACTCACTAATGGTTGTTGGACTTTGTCAGACTATTTCAATTTGATTTGAAATGTTATGTTGTATGGGTTTTTTTTTCACCTTCCGATTCATCTTTCCAAGAGGTACAGTTTTTGTAGCAGATGTGAATGTTCTTTTAAGCAGAGCACAGGACGATTCATCAAAGTCATATTAAATATGGCAATGATTTTCTGCTGTACAGAAACTAGAGCACTTTTAAAGACCTTCTTCACATAGCCTTATTAAAGAGAATCTATCATGAAAAAGGAGTTTTCAACTTTTTAAATATGTGGTAGTGTTATATAGTTCAATATAACACCATTTTATAAATGAAATGTTATCTGCAATCCACAATTGTCGGCACGCACTTTGTAAGAGGCCTTTCTCTCCCACATAGGAGATTTACAATTAGGTGCTACCTGATTATATTCCCTGTTTGAGTAAATCTGTTGGCTGATTTCTGATACCTGGAACATTTTTAACATACTGATTGCCCTCTTCAATATAAAAAGCAATAATACAAAATAAGATATGTTACAGTATAAACCATGCCTCTTAACATGACCAGGTTGCGTGTGGGAGGTGCAGGGCCAGATTAAGAGCATCATGGGCCTGGTACTGAGGGTTTTGGTGGGCCTTTTTATGGAAAAAATATAAAAAAGAAAACGCAGAACAATTTTTTAATTTTCATTAGGATTTTTTTCTGATAGCATAAACTTGGTCTAATATGGCAAAATCAGCAGTAATGTATAAACTTGGCACATCATAGCAAAATCAGCCGTAAGATATAAACAGGGCATATCGGCAAAATCAGCAGTAAGGTATAAACGTGGCATATCATAGCAAAATCAGCAGTACTGTATAAATGTGGCATATCATGGCAAATTAGCATCAATGTATAAACGTGCCATATCATGGCAAAATCAGCAGTAATTATTATTAAACTTTAACACTTTACGGGAAAAAAGAAAAAGTATCCCTTATCTAGACATCCGTTATCCAAACGTTTTTGGTGATTTTGCCACAAGTTGCAAATTCACACACACCTGTCAGAATGCAAGTGCACCACAGATTATTCAGTACCCAGCCCCCTTAAGCTGCAGTATAGCCTTTTCCATGCAGACTCAGATCGCTCGTGACCACAAAGGGTAGTACAGCAGCATGGGTACAGGCCTGACGCACCAACAATGAATCTCATCACAGCTACATTAGAGTAATAGTGATGTATTTGCTCTATACAATATTTCCATTGATCTACTGTATTTCATGAGAGTGGAGAGGCTTTTATATATATTATTGGTGACCGTGATCAGTTATGTTTAACCCCTTCCTGACGCTAGGACGTTCTATGCCATCCTATTTTTGGGGCCCAAAAGACGCTAGGATGGCAGACAATGTCATGTGTATAACAGTTCATCATACACATTCTTATAGTGTATAAAATGTGTACAATTGCAATACAGGTTGAGTATCCCTTATCCAAATGCTTGGGACCGGCAGCATTTCGGATAATGGATACTTGCAGATGATAGATCATTTAGGCAGCACCAGCCCTATAAATGATCTACATTACCTAGATTCAGTGTGAGCAACTTGCTCCCATTGTATTTAGGTAATCTAGACCATTTCCAGCAGTGGATCTGGTGACCTTACCTGGTCCACGCTGCTGCCGAGATGATCTGTCCTTCATGTGTAGTCCCTCCCTCCCATCACAGAGCTCTGGCAAGGGATACTCAACCTGTGGGAGGCAGCAATTCAATTTAAAATACAGCTATATTACTATGATATATAGCACTGATATTACACAAGGCAAATATTATACAGTAGGGGATAACCATATTACCATATAAAACACATCCCCATGAGACAGACAGTAGGAATGAATGATAAGGTGAGAGAGTATTTTTATATATATATATATATATATATATATATATATATATATATATAATCTGGTTTATATAATATTTATATATAAATATATATGGCTGATATATATATAGATATATATATATATATATTATCTGATATATATCTGATATCTATATAGATATCAGCCATATATATTTATATATAAATATTATATAAACCATATATATATATATATATATATATATATATATATATATATATATATATATATATAAATAATGTATATGTGTATATGTAGCTGGTTTATATAATATAATTAATATATATATATATATATATAGCTGATATCTATATAGATATCAGCTATATATATAAATATTATATAAACCAGCTATATATATATATTGCTGTGTGTATGTAAAATGTAACATTTCGTTTTACATTTATATTCATGCAGAGAATACGTAGGAAATCTTTCCTGTTCTAGTACTCTTGTTTACATTGCAAGAGGATTGGTTCAGATAAGCTCCTGCACCCAAGATATAAAGCATTTCTCTCTGTTCTTTAATGTCATAGAATAACCTTCTTGGTGCGTAGCATTAATTGACATATAGTGCCATTCTTTTAAGTTGTGCAAGCATGGGAAGTGTTGAATGATCCAAAATTATTTAACATAAATTACCTCCCATCTCACACTATTGTGCATCTCCTTGTTGAATTTACATTTTATGATTTTGTAATGTTTCATACAGAATACCTACATCTTTTCTTCCCTCCCCCAATAACTTAATTTGTAAGGTTATATAGTAGTCCCACATAGCGTCCCAATAAAATATTTGCAACACAGCTCATACAGTACTATTTTCAGAAGGCACCAGTAATATAGACAAAAAAAGGTTAAGATTTTGATGCTGGGATTCTTAAGCACATGTCATCACATAAATGAAGTTATAAAATTCTCTTTTAATGTATATTAAATATTTTTACCAAACATAATCTGTTGAAATATATCATTCCGTTTTTACTAATTATTGTTTGCAGATTACTTCATTTCATATTAATTTCTTTATGAACTGCTGCCTTTCAGCAGCTAATTTAAAACATAACATCTCATTTTTGCAGTTATATTTAGAATTTTTCTATGGCATAGTACCATCATGATGCCCATTTTTTCATTCTTCTCCTCTGGTCTGCTCACATTATCTCTCTGCAGGTGTCCTGTCTTCTCTTCACACATAATAATGACAGAACACACTATATTAAAGCATTTTATGCATATTATTCTACCTGGACTGCTCTTGCAGGCTAACAGGCCATCGCTGTTGATAATTCCCCCTTCCCAGATCTCTCATAAAGGAAGGTGTTTTATATGAATTTTCATTTCGCCTTGTCTGTATATCTCATCCCTTTTGAAATATTGCTGGATATGTTCTCTGCTCCTATCACAGCTGAGTCCACTGTCCACTTACACCTTACATCGGTCTCCCTTTCTGCCAGTGCAGTGCCAAATAAATTGTGAGTGTTAATGCTTCAGCGTAGTGCAATCCTTATGGCTGGGTCTTATTGGGATAGGTACTGATCCACCTTTCAGTCTCACAATCCTCCCAGTAGTCTTCTAGATTGTAGATTTCTTTGATGATGTTCATTCTTTTTAGTATGTATCTACTGTTTACACTCATACATGGTGTGGTATGTTGTGTGTAATGTTACAGATACCAGTTTCAGCGACTGACATATGGATATAGATTGGTGAATAAGTTCTTGAGTATTTGCTTGTTAAATCTCATTTACGATATTACCATGTGGTAACCATCTCATCCATTTTTTTTATATCGACCACATATAAATTTTACGCACTGTTTTTCAGTATGAAGAACAGGGGATAAAAGACCTGGATAAACAGACACCAAATAGCAACATATACCTCCCATTCCACAGAGCTGCCACCATCCGGAAACATTTCCTCCTGGCACATTGAAATAAAGGACAGGTCCGTTCTTATGGTAGAAAGAGAGAGAGACAGACAGAACAGGGGCAGGGGGGAGAGACAGAACAGGGGCAGGGGGGAGAGACAGAACAGGGGGAGGGGGAGAGAGAGAGAACAGGGAGAGGGGGGAGAGAGAGAACAGGGCTAGAGAGAGAGAACAGGGGGAGGGGGGAGAGACAGAACAGGGGAGGGGTGGGAGGGAGACAGACAGAAAAGGGGCAGGGGGTAGAGACAGAACTGGGGGAGAGAGAGAGACAGAACAGGGGACGGGGGAGAGAGACAGAACAGGGGACGGGGGGGAGAGAGACAGAACAGGGGACGGGGGGGAGAGACAGAATAGGGGACGGGGGGAAAGAGACAGAACAGAGAGAGAGAGAGAGACAGACATGGCAAGGAAGAGGAAAGGGACAAACATGGGAAGGGAGAGAGACACAAACATAGGGGGGCGAAAGAGACGGGGGGGGGGCGCCACGGGGGAAGCCCGCACAGGGCGCCGGAACACTTAAGGCCGGCCCTGATGCTGGAGAAGTCAAATAAAGATTTATTATAGATTTTTCTAAAAAAAAGAGAACACCTATCCTCTTTTATCAATGTTGCAGTATGAAGAAGTCATATGTTACCAGAAGGAAATCCATTCATTATCAAAATTGGGAGCCCACAGAACCACTTTGATTAGTTAATTGTTTTCCATCTGGTCACATAACTCTTATACACAACAAGGCACACTGTAATAGGTTTATGTAGCCGGTAAAAAAAAAAGTCACAGTTGCAACCCCCAAATGAACATGTTGGCTAGCGTACTGTGTATCAGAAATTAACTCATCAGTTTGAACATTACCTCTGTATTTACAGAGTGTGCAATACGCTTGTATAAAGAAACATATACTGCCAATGGCCCTCATTTTTGCCCATCACTTTAACCTGCAGGGTCTTTGTGTTTAACCCCTTATAACTCAGTTTCTGCTGCTAATCCTAACTGTTTTGATTTGCTCTTATAGTCGTTTTAGTTACCCATTAATGGGAAAGCAACCTGCCTGTGCTGACACATTTCTGTGTGGCCCTTAAATTGTAGGGAGTTTACTGACAGATGTGTCTATTCTTCAGAGATAATTTACCTCATTCAACATGGAAGGGAACTAAAAATAAACAAGGTAAAATATTCCTGTTTAGCTTCACTTTCAAGCTTTAGGGCGTTATTCATGAAAGAGAGAATTGCAGGGAATTTCAACATTAGCTGTATGGGAGAATATTTCCAACTCGGCTACTTTGGACTGAAGTTTGGAATTCCCTTCTCAGTTCCCTCCTTTTATAATTAAAGCCTATAGTGGGGGGGTTTCCGAGCGGTTCCCCAGCTTCAATATGAAACATGAAAATGGTTTGGTCTTGTAAAGCTTTGATGTAGTCAAGGACTCGTGAGGGGTTTTAATCCTTAAAACGACCCCATGTGTCATGGAAATGCATTTGACTTAATTGGATTGTTATTTTCACGCTAGTTTTCCTTAGGCAACATCAGATAGCATATATTAAAAACATACAGCAGTCACATAGAATTTATAATGTATAGCTGATAAGGTGAACACCTTCAAGAACAGACTTTAAGGTAGATGTTTATTTCTTTTTAAAGTGTAAAAGAATTGATATCTAACAACATTTTTTTTAAGAATCCATAAATACCATTGTTCTTTTATCTATTCGCCTAATACGGAGGGAACTACCGTATTTGCTTGATTATAAGACGAGGTTTTTATAATCGAGGTCTTCTTATAATCTTACCTCAAATTGAGGTCAGATTATAAGACATGGATCCAGGTCCCCAGCAGAGCTGCAGGGGACCTGGATCCCCCTCTCTAGCAGCAGAGGATGTCTGCGCGATGAGCGCAGACTCCCCTGCTTCCGCCCGGCACGACCGCCGGGGCTTCTGTGAAGAAGCCGGGTACTTCCGCTTTTGTCACAGAAGTCCCGGCATCGCGCAGACATCCTCTGCTGCCCCACTAGCCACCAGGGTAAATCGGGCAGCTGGGGGATGTCTGCACGATACGTGCAGACATCCTCCATGCTGCCCGACACCTCCGTCTATTATGACGGACAGCTGTCCGTCATAATAGACGGAGGTGTCGGGCAGCATGGAGGATGTCTGCACGTATCGTGCAGACATCCCCCGGCTGCCCCCACTAGCCACCAGGGATCTTTTTACATGTTAGGGGGAGGGAGGGTGCAGGGAGACAGGGGGAGGGATGGGGGGGGGCAGAGAGACAGGGGGGAGGGATGGTGGGGCAGAGAGACAGGGGGGAGGAATGGGGGGGCAGAGAGACAGGGGGAGGGATGGGGGGGCAGAGAGACAGGGGGAGGGATGGGGGGGCAGAGAGACAGGGGGAGGGATGGGGGGGAAGAGAGACAGGGGGAGGGATGGGGGGCAGAGTGACAGGGGGAGGGATGGGGGGGCAGAGTGACAGGGGGAGGGATGGGGGGGCAGAGTGACAGGGGGGGTGATGGGGGGCAGAGGGACAGGGGAGGGATGGGGGGCAGAACAACAAGAGGGGGGAAGAGACAGAGCAACAAGGGGAGGGGGCAGAGAGAAACAAGGGGGGGGCAGAGAGAAACGAGGCGTGGAGTCAAAGGGAGGGGGAGAGAGACAGCTGGGGGCAAAGGAAAGAGAGAGGCAGCATTGGCACATAAAAAGGAAATAAAAACAAGAAATGCATTTTTTGATATAATTTTTTTATTAAAAAAGCAATTTACATGTGAATATATACAAATTTAACTTTTTTCCTATAGGGTAGTCTTATATTCAGGCTTTTAGTTTTTTTCCTAAAGGAATATCCAAAGTTTGGGGGGTCGTCTTATAATCAGGGTCGAGCAAATACGGTATTAGATCAGAAGACCAATGTCTATTGTACACGGTCATCCTAAACATTGCTTATGCTGCGACTTTGTGCCACAGTTGACCCTTATATATAACCACCCCATGCTCCAACACATGCTTACTGATTTTGCCCAATCAGCTACTGATAGTAGATGTTAATCAATACATCATAAATATAATATGTATGTAAGTTTTTATTTATGAATACTGACTAACATTCACCTCTGTTCATGGTCATTCTACTCTGTCAGCTCAAGTTCACATTATTGTTAAATTACCACTCCAAATCCATTTCCAAAGTTAAATTAAAATAATTAATTAATGATCTTATTTATTTCTTCTTAGCTTCTGCAATACTTACCCCATATAGTAGGCTTTCTCCCAGTACACTTCCTCCTCCATCTTATGGGAGCCAGTCAGAGTGCCTCCATAGAAATGAAGTGAGGGTTGCTCAAAGCATATGCGCACTTTCTCTACGGCACCTAAACCCCATTATAGCATGGTTCTTCGACTCCATGAAATCACATCACACTATAAATGGGATGGTGATGTGATTGACAAGATCTCGCACATCGCCATTAAACCTATTCTTTGAAGCAGGAGACAGACGTGGTGCCCCTAAGGCTCCATGGCTACCATCTTAGTACTTTTTCCAAATCCCCAACTGCGTGTACCTGTACCATGTGTCTCTACAGGGCCGATCCTAGGGTCACGGGCGCCTGGGTGCAGGTTTTCCTTTGGCGCCCAAGGGTGGGCGTGGCTATATTATGAACTCCTCCCCTTTAGACATTTCTGTTCCAGACATGCCCATTTCAATATTGGGGAGAGGGGGAGGGAGAAAACTTTATTTTAATGTAAAGGACCAACGTTTATTTTAAATAAAGATATATATTTTGCCATAATACTGTGTATTGGTTTTATTTATTTCTATGATGCTCAGCCAGCAACATGGGAGACTTTTTGCTGGCTGGCAGAATGAGTTTTTACTACCATTTTACTACCATACTACCCATGATTCCCAACCAGCCAAAGTCTCTCATTAGTCTGGCTGAGCATCATTGGAAAAGAAGTACACAATGAGTGATAAATAATATTCCACCAAGTCAGTCACTCACGTGTCTCTCTCTCTCCCCATACCCTCATGTCTGTCTGTCTCTCCCCGTACCCTCATGTTTGTCTGTCTCTCCCCGTACCCTCATGTCTGTCTCTCTTTCCCCGTACCCTCATGTCTGTCTCTCTCTCCCCATTCCCTCATGTCTGTCTCTCTCTCCACTCATGCTCCATGTCTCTCTCTCTCTCTCTCCACTCATGCTCCATGTTTGTCTCTCTCTCTCCACTCATACTCCATGTCTGTCTGTCTCTCACTCTGCACTCATTCCCCATGTCTGTCTCTCACTCTGCACTCATTCCCCATGTCTGTCTCTCACTCTGCACTCATTCCCCATGTCTGTCTCTCACTCTGCACTCATTCCCCATGTCTGTCTCTCACTCTGCACTCATTCCACATGTCTGTCTCTCACTCTGCACTCATTCCACATGTCTGTCTCTCACTCTGCACTCATTGCCCATGTCTGTCTCTCTCTCCACTCATGCCCCATGTTTGTCTCTCTCCACTCATACCCCATGTCTGTCTGTCACACCCCATATCTTTCTCCTATACCTCCTACCTACCATGTATTTGTCTCTTCCCATGTCCCTTTTTCATGCCCCCTACTGACCTCATCTCAGAACTCAATTAGCGCTGCCTTGATCTCCCTGCACATAGTGATGACTCTGACCGTTATGTTCCGACGCTCTGTCATCACTGTGCACGGAAAGAGCAGAAAGCGCTGACTGAGGTCTAAGGGGAAACATGGCGCCGATCTGCAGAGCTGGCTCTGAGAGGCAGCAAAGCAGCACATGGGCAGCCCATTTGAAGAGGTGTACTAAGGGTACACTTTGCCATTAACATAAGCAACAGCCAGTTTGCCTATTAAAAATGCTACAGTTTGCCCAATAAAAATGTCAGTTCGTCCTCAAAATACACCAGTTTCCCCAGTAATATGCCAATTATTTTGCCCATTAATATGCCACAGCCAGTTTGTCCATTAATATACAACAGCCAATTTGCCCACTGATATGTCACAGACAGTTTTTCCATTTATATACCTATGCTAGTTTGCCAATAAATAGGCTACAGCCAATATGCCACAGTTAGTTTACCCAATAAAAGCATAATCTCCTCTCCTGCCTTCCCCAGTACTCACCCTGCTGCTGCTCTCGTGTCCCCGGCCGTCTCCTCCGCACAGTCTTCCCTCTACGCACGCTGAGTGCAGGAGGTGGGAAATAGACGCCAGCTGGTTGGGGGCTGGTGCCCTCCATGTGATAAATTGATGAGCGCAGTGAGGGCCCCGGGCAAGAACACACTTACACACAGCCACACATAAATACACACAGTCACACATAAATACACACAGTCACACGTAAATACACAGTCACACATAAATACACACAGTCATACATAAATACACACAGTCACACATAAATACACACAGTGACACATAAATACAGTCACACATAAATACACAGTCATACATAAATACATACAGTCACACAAACACAGTTAAACACTTAGTCACCCTCACAGACATACATTTACACAGACACCCTTATACACACTGTCACACATACATAAATACACACACCTTTACACAGACACAGGATACACGTGCACAGACACTCATGTACACACACTTACACAGCCAGTAACACACACATAGTTATACACATTGACACACACATACACACTTATACACATACACTTAGACAGTAACACACACATAGTTATACACATTGACACACACATACACACTTATACACATTCACACACACTTACACAGACAGTAACACACATAGTTATACACATTGACACACACATACACACTTATACACATTCACATACACTTACACAGACAGTAACACACACATAGTTAAACACATTGACACACACATACACACTTATACACAGTCACATACACTTACACAGACAGTAACACACACATAGTTAAACACATTGACACACACATACACACTTATACACATTCACATACACTTACACAGACAGTAACACACACATAGTTAAACACATTGACACACACATACACACTTATACACATTCACATACACTTACACAGACAGTAACACACACATAGTTAAACACATTGACACACACACATACACATTCACAGACACTTCCACACTTTTTTTTTTTTTATATATTTTAACAATACCCCCCCCCCCCCCCCCCCATCACCTCCTCCTCCTTCTTCTTGGTAATCCAAGCACAGAGCAACGGGGGAAAGCTCCGCCCCCGTCGCGTTCTGTGATTGGCTGCAGGGAGGAGGATGTTCTCTATGGTGTCTTGGCAGAGAACGTTCTCCTCCCGGCAGCAGCCAATCACAGAACGCGACGGGGGCGGAGCTTGCACCCGTCGCGTGGCTTGCTTTAACAAAGAGGAGGACGGCAGGGAGAGAGCTCCCTGCTTCAGCGCCTCTCCTCCCGTGCGCCTGGGCGCGGTGCACCCCGTGCACCCGCCCAGGATCGGCCCTGTGTCTCTAGATGGTAAACTGGGTTCTTGTTTGAACTTGTAACGCTCTCTTAAGTTATGTATAAATAACCATTTATTTAGTATATATTTATATATTTTCATTTTAACTGAAATAGAATATAATCTAAAATGCAACTCTACTTGTGTGCATGTTTAAATATTCTATTTATGATGATTTCAATCCACACAAACTGGATTGAAAATGCCAAAATGGTTTTACTTATGATTCACTTTCACTAGGTTTCTTTATAACCAAATTTTGTTCACATGATAAATACAAAACACTATGGGTCCCTCTTCAAATTCTAACACTGAAAGCAATGAACCTCTTCACTGAGCAAAGAAAGTGTATGCACATGCATTCCTATCATATGGTGCCAATGTATTCCCTTGTGTGTACCAGCCCTTTATATCCAATAATGGTTTGCAGGATTTCCGCCCCCAAAAGCCCCTGGGGATTGTGTATATGTTATTACTTCACTTCTATATTACCTTTCTGGGGCTCTGTATCTCTGAAAAGTCTTGTAATAAATACCCTTGGCTTACTGTATCCAGAGCTGTAGAATGTATTACCTTAGTTACTAAGAGAAAATATTGGGCAAAGTTCTGAAAGTGGAGCAGGCACCATGGGAAGCAAAGAAATGTTACTTTTACCCCAGAATTGGTCTTTTTGTTCATAACTGCATTTAATTTTAATAATAACACTCAAAACTGCTTGATATATTTAAACTCCTTACATGTTACAAGTAACCAGTCCAAAGCTCAGATACATTATACACGTAACCAATCCATAGGTGACATACATGTTACATGTAACCAGTCCAAAGCTCTGATACATGTTACACGTAACCAGTCCAAAGCTCAGATACATTATACACGTAACCAATCCATAGGTGACATACATGTTACATGTAACCAGTCCAAAGCTCTGATACATGTTACACGTAACCAGTCCAAAGCTCAGATACATGTTACACGTAACCAATCCATAGGTGACATACATGTTACATGTAAACCAGTCCAAAGCTCAGAGATATGTTACATGTAAACCAGTCCAAAGCTCAGAGATATGTTACATGTAAACCAGTCCAAAGCTCAGAGACATGTTACATGTAAACCAGTCCAAAGCTCAGAGACATGTTACATGTAAACCAGTCCAAAGCTCAGATATATTTTACATGTAACCAGTCCATAGGTCACATACATGTTACATGTAACCAGTCCAAATCTCAGATGTAACATGACAGTCATCCAACAGAATGTATATTATGTATGAACAGAGAGAAGTACTTCTTTTTACTGTGTTGAGATTGCTACTAAAACTATTTTCCCATCACCAGCCTTGTGGTTCTCAAATCAGGGGCTAAAGCTTGATTTAAAAAAAAACAAAAAAAAAAACACTTTACTGTTCTACAAATAGCTAACATGTTTAATTAGATGAATGGCTCTACTCGGGGATGTCTTCTCCTAATAAAGGTCCTTATACGCCTCAATAATCCCCCCCCCCCCCCCCCCCAACAGCCATTTGTCCTGGGGTACCCAGAAGTACTCGATATACTGGTAGAAGCTGGTGACCCTGGTGGAGCACCAGGAACCTCTACTCTATTTATGGTGTTGCTTAAATCTAGTGACGGTGGTGGAGCACGAGGAATAAATTCTTCTGTATATAAAATATAATGTTCACTATTGCTTCTTTCTAAATCCATCACTCTCCAAACTGGTGATCCTGGTGGGTCTCGTTCTATATCAAACATGTAACACACTGGAAATATTGGTGGTTGAAACCAGCCAGTGCAAAGATAAATTAATACCAAAACTTACTCCAAGTGTGTGCAGAAGAGTACAACACTGTACATGCACACAGATTGCACTGGTGTATTTAGAAGTGAAAAGGGGTGTAGTCCCAGCCTATGAAGTCAATTTATTGAGCAACCAGGGGGCAAATGCTCCTACACTACTTTCCAACCCTTCTCTGGAGTGGAGGGTTTTCATTGGCTAACAAAATTTGTGCCAATATTACACGTGCAATCAATTTAGTCTTATCCAATCGCTCATGGCCCCACCGTTTCGTTTCTCCGCCCACACATATGGCCGGTATTTTTTTTGAGGAAAATATGGCAACCCTAATTTCCTTGGCTGCTGGTTATCAGGATGTACCCCAGAATGCATCAGCAAGCCAAAACCAAGTGGGACTATGAAATTGGCTTGCATGCCTACATCATTAATTGGGGATGATTTCCTGTTGCAGGTTTTGTACATTTAGTACCTTTCCCAATATTTTTCAAATGGTACTGGCACTGTTTGAAATGACTGCAATTTAATATATTAGCTGCAGGTTTTATTTATTCTTTATATTACTAAACATAAAAAACCTGCTATGTAGTTTTTGCAATGATCTGATTTATCAATGGAAATCTAAGGCAATAATATTTCAAAATATATAACATGCATAAGAAAACACAGATTTTTATCAGTATTTTTCCTTCATAACAATAGAAAAATCACATTTAGCATTACCTTGATTTCTTAATTATTGTTGTAGTATTCACTAAAGGTTTTAAAGTGTGCTTCCAACCTTTGTAAATATTGCTTTTTTTGTTATCTAATTATATGTCCAATAATTGATTAATATTGTTGGAAGGGGTAATGGTGGAGAGTTAAGATAAATTAGATCATTGTTAATCTTTTTTTTTTATATAACAAAAACACACTGAAAATGTTAATGGCAAAACCACACATTTTTTAACTAATGATTATTCTATGTAGTGAACTGCTATCAGATCTGAAACAACCAAAAGCTCATTTGTTTCTGATTGCATTGTTTCTTAGACAAGCCATTCCTTCACCCCAAATCCATCCTTTTAAAATTACTTTTTTGGATCTCTTTCCAGCTTGTCTCAAATCCTAAACTAGGTGGAAAAGGTTTCATCCTAAAAAAATTGCACCTTCATAAAAGGATTCACCTTATATGTTATGGTGTTAGGTTTCCAGATGCAACAGCCTAGATGTAAGATTGTTATGGTTTTGAGACGTATTACAGCACAATGCTTGTGATACAGTCAATCACAGTGTGATAATTGGATACGGAACTTCACCATCCAGTAAGGCAAAACTTCCTACTGATTCTTCTGGAAGCAGAAGAAGGATCGAGGAGCTGTAAAATGAGCTTTAGCCCAACACTTACCACAACAAAGCAAGCAGAGAAACTCTGGAGGGTCTCCTCAGTAAAGAGAGTATTACAGGGAATAGAGAGTGACATTTCGAACTTTAGGCTGCATTGGAGAATGTTTCCAGCTTGGTTCATTGACCTAAAGTTTGAAATTCCCTTCTCAATTCCTTGCCATTGTTTCTTTATTGAGTAGACTCTTGGATATCTGCGGACTTCCCAGGTTATTAGCTTGTGTGCTGATTTCTACATCATTTGTACAGTCACGTTTAATGGGAAATAAACAAACTCAGGACTGTGCACATCATTGTTATACGAATGGCCCTGTGTCAGTGAACAGCCGTTTCACATCATGTTTACATCCATACTGGCTTTTTAAATAAAAACCCTTTACAGTTTTATCAATGTATCCTCGTCCGTGCATTTGCCTCAAGGGGGATTGTCACGGCAGATGATTTCTGTTTAACAGCTTTGAAAGAAGTTGGAAGTGGGACAAATGTGTGATATGCTGAGAACATTTTAAGATACCCAAGCACATAATACGAAGGGAAACCGAATACCTCAGTGATCCTAGAGTATATTTCAAGCAAGATACTACTTTGATGCCCTTTTTGCATCAATCAAAGGTACCAACAATCTTGACCATATACCAGATGGCGCGTTCTGTCAGATTCAAAAATTATATGAGGGTTTAGTGCCTCTTTAAGAGAGCATCTCTTTGGAACTATATATTTTGCTAACAATTTTGTTTTTAATTGCATAATTACAATCACTGTTCTAGCTGGAAAACAGGTAGTGAAATAATTGGTGGTAACTGCTTAAGTGTGTGAAGCTGCAATCAATACAGAATCACAGGAACGTAGAAGGCATAGATACAAATCTTGACTATAGATGCACTTATAAATAAAAGAGAGAAGTTATGGCGTCCCCAGCATGAGTATGATATAAGTCACAATGGTGTAGCAGGATACACAGACAGTGTAAGTCACAATGGTGTAGCAGTATACACAGACAGTGTAAGTCACAAAGGTGTAGCAGTATACACAGACAGTGTAAGTCACAATGGTGTAGCAGTATACACAGACAGTGGAAGTCACAATGGTGTAGCAGGATACACAGACAGTGGAAGTCACAATGGTGTAGCAGGATACACAGACAGTGTAAGTCACAATGGTGTTGCAGGATACACAGACGACAGTGAAAATAAAGCGAGTAGTATAACTCTATGGACTCTCAAACATGAGATGCATATGTGAGTAAAATATCAGACTTCACCAGAGAAAATCTCCTCTCTTGATGTTGATAGGGTTAGCAGAATACCAATGCTGGTATAACTCTCAATGATGTAATGTGATATAGGTGTTTAAATCACAAATAAGCCTCCACATATACCTCCAAGTAAGAGACACACAGATCAGTATAAAATACACTTTTAATATAATATCTGTCTTATGTTCAGGTAAATGGAGACAAATTCAGCAATATTCTGGATCAGCACAGAAAATATGAAATGATCAGTGTCACAAATGTGTTCTTGCCCATCACAGCGTGCTTTCTCAAGGCTAGAGCTAAATTACAACAGTACAATAAAATGCAATATATAGATATATAAATATATATACATACATATGAAGTCCTCTGATCAGTCCTAATTGGAATCCACGTTTTTCCTGTTAGTTTTCAGTTATGGTGACTCACACTTCTGGTTCCATGTCCTTTAGCCTCAAAAGTATGTTTCTATGGATCATATATTAGCTGTATAGCTCATATATCGACATTTTCAACCTTGGAAGAAATGGAATTATTATATATGTACTGCACTACAATACAAATGGTACTATGAATGTGAATGCTTCATCTCTGTCAGGGCCGCTTTAACCAATAGGCAAACTGGGCACTTTCCCAGGGCCCGCTGGTTAAAGGGGGCCCCCGCTGGCCACGACATCCGTGGTGACCGCATACCCGCAGCGAATCGTGCTGCTCAACTTTTTTTCTCTTGGCAGCTGCATCCGCTGTATGTTACTGCTGGGGGAAAAAAAATTGTTGGTACCGGATATGACAGTAAGTCATATGCGGTGACTGGGTATCCCTCCTCCATGCAGGAGGGTAGACTACACGGAGGAGACAACGGGCACAGGAGCAGCCAGGAGGTGAGTACTGGGGAAGGGGGGGAGGAAGGTTGTAATATAACGAGCACAAAAATGCTGGCATATCAATGGCAAAAGAACACTGGCATATTATTGGGCAAATTGTCTGTGGCATATTAATGGCAAAATAACACTGGCATATTGGGCAAATTGGCTGTGGAATGTTAAATGGCAAAATAACACTGGCATATTATTGGGCAAATTGGCTGGGACTTATTAACCCCTTCGTGACAATGGACATGTCAGGCACGTCCTGCCGGGAACTCTGTTCCTGACAATGGACGTGCCAGACACGTCCTGCGGTGAATCAAGCGGTTTTCGCGATCAGCGCTTTAACGGTGCTGGTCTATTGCCTTGATGTCGAGGCAATAGCCAGCACCAAAATTTATTTTCTGAGGCACCCACGATTGCCCCACGGAGCGATCGTGGGAGCCATATTGGCGGAGCAGCATGCTCTGTCAATATGGCTATGCCCTCTGGTGGTCTGAGCTTCGGAAGTGTAAGTAAATTAACTTCCGTCGCTCTGAATATGCTGCTTGACTGCCCTAGAGGTAGCCAAGCAGTATAGAAATGTAAAAAAAATGTCATTAGCTGAAAACTGGTTATATAGTTAGATTAGCCTATAGAGTTAAAATTAAATATTTTTTAGCATAAGGTATAGGGTTAAAATTAAATTAAAATTAAAATATATTAAGGGATAACGTAAGGGTGAGAGTTGGAGTTAAATTTAGTGTTAAGGTTAAATTTTGGGTTGGGGTTGGGGTCAAAAGGTCAATATAGGAAAAAAAACAAAAAACACTATTTTTGGTTTTTGCCCCGTAACTCACAAAAAAAAATACCGAAAAATATGGAAACATGCATATTTCTGAACTCGGGACAACATTTAGAAACTATTTAGATGGGGTCTTTTTTTAATGATTGTATTTGTGTAAATTATATTTTAGGTCAAAGTTAGAAAAAAGTGGGTTTTTTAAAAATGTTCCTCATAAGTTATGATTTTTTTCGTAGTAAATTGTAAAATATGATGAACATAATGGTATATTATGAAAGCCCTTCTTATGACGATAAAAACAACATATAATTTGTGTGGGTACAATATGTGAGAAAGAAGAAAATTGCAGCTAAACACAAACACCCCAGAAACGTCAAAACAGCCATTGTCACCAAGGCACAGTCAAGGTGAAAATGTCTTGTCACTAAGGGGTTAATGGCAAAATAACACTGGAATATTATTAATTACACAAATACTGAAAAATGCAATCCACTAGTGCACGTCAGTAAGAAAATAAGTGTCCTTGAATGGCAGTTTGGAAATGTGGTCACCCTAATATATATATATATTTATACATATAAAATTGCAGCAATAACACTCTTTCTATAGGACCATAGCCATCCTGCTTCCTAACCAGTTGTTATGGGCAATTAGTATTCACTTGCATATAGGTAATGTCAAATTACACTCTATTGAAATAGCTTGCTTTATCATTTCAGTCTAAAAAATACTGAGAACTAGGCACTGTCCACCCCACTAGGAATTCAAAGGATTGGCTGCATGTTACACTGTGGAATTTAGTTCACTACCTGTAAATTCAGCAATGGAGGATTTGTCCACTGGTTGACAAGCAGTTTACTTTGCATGTCCTTTTTTATTACTGTTTATTGTGTTAAGAGAAGCATTTTCTTTTCTTTTTTTTTAACCAAGCCTCCCAGCTAACCATTTAAACAAATCTATAAAAAATGAGGACTTGGTTCATCCAGACAATGAGGAGGAATCCCCTTAACACCAATGATTTTAAGATGACAGGACAAACGTGTTTTAAAAAAACTAGTTTAAAAACAGAAACCAATGTTTTCCTCACAAACACTTTTTGTTTCTTGGCTACAGTCGCATGATATTTCTCTCCTTTTCTCTGTGTTCTAGCTGTTAGCCCCGAAGTGGAATACTTGCCCTAACCCTATGCATTAGAAAGAAAGCTGGTGTTTATTTGCATATCTCTGGGATGATACTTGTGTCATTTTCTGCCTCGGTTCAAGACGAAGCTGCAAGTTGGAGATTACGATGGTTTTAATATAACCTGATCTTTCTATCAACACTGGGAGGGTTTTTTTTTCTTTACAGTGGTGGATGAGTTTCTGCAAACTATTTCCAGAACTCTCCAGAGTCACTGGGTGAAACACTTATCCTCATGGTATAATCTCCTGCTGGAATAGTAATTGCCACAAGTGCTCTGTGACCTCTGGGACACTCGCAATAATCACGTAGCTACAATGTAATACCAGCCTTGGAGAGCAGTGGATTTGGAATGGTTTTTTTTTACATTTCCACTATGGTTGGACAGTAATACACTTGTTATAAGGACTTACTTGAAAATGACAGAAATGTATCTTTCCTAGTAAAATGCTTTTCATTTAAATATATAAAATACAAGTATGAAAAGCTCAATTGTATTCAGCCTCTACTATTTCAACGTTGTACCTGTTGCGTAATGTTTTTGAATTGATTGCCTATACATTTATATGTATATTTATATGTTCTCCACCAAGAATGGTAATTTCTTTAGTAGAAGCTCAGTGTATTGTGTTTCAAGGAAGCAAGGGTGAAAAAAAAGGGTTAGTTGTGCTTTAAAGAGAACACTTGCAGGCCACACATAAAATGAAGCATATCCATAAGTACAGTATTTTCTTGAATATGAGATGAGATTTTGTTTTCCCCTCTAATATTTTAGGTCTTCTTGTAGTCACACCTCAAATAGAGGTCTGACTATAAGACTAGATAGAGTTCCTGGATCCTCCTCGCAGGCAGCCGGTAGTTGTCTGTGCGCTGTGCTGTTCGTCACTTCTACTGGGGCTTCTGAGACGGATTGGTGGGGTCACATGACCTTCCGGCATTCCATCTCAGACGTCCTGGCAGAAGTGTTGGGCAGCATCAGAGGATGTCCATGCACACCAAGCTGTGCATAGACATCCTCCAGCTGCCACCTCTAGACACCATAGAGTCTTCAGGAACATTAGAGGTTTGACTCGATATGCACTTATTTATCTCAAAATGGATTTGTTGTGGGCACTTTAGCCTAATCTCATAAATCTCCAAAATATGGCAACCCAATATCACTGAACTGGAGGCATTCGGATCATGGATTTTCCGCCAAGAAAACTTATTTTTTTAGACATTTAGATTTCTGGCTACCCAATGTGCACTTATCACACCTGAACACACTCCAAATCCGCCCATTTCTATTCTCCTGATTTTAGCGGGAGAATCAAACATTAAAGCCCACTACAAAACTTTTTAATATTCTTTTTTTCACATGGACATCCCTAATATAATTTCTGATACTACCGTATTTGCTCGATTATAAGACGACCCTGATTATAAGACGACCCCCCAAACTTTGGATATTCCATTAGGAAAAAAATTAAAAGCCTGAATATAAGACTACCCTATAGGAAAAAAGTTCAACTTGTATATATTCACATGTAAATTGCTTTTTTAATAAAAAATTATGATATCAAAAAATGTATTTCTAGTTTGTATTTCTTTTTATGTGCCAATGCTGCCTTTCTCTTTCCGTTGCCCCCATTTTTCTCTCTCTCCCCCCTCCCCTTGTCTGTCTCTTAACCCCCTCACTCCCCTTGTCTCTGTCTCTTAACCCCCTCACTCCCCTTGTCTCTGTCTCTTAACCCCCTCACTCCCCTTGTCTCTGTCTCTTAACCCCTTCCCTCCCCTTGTCTCTGTCTCTTAACCCCTTCACTCCCCTTGTCTCTGTCTCTTAACCCCTTCCCTCCCCTTGTCTGTCTCTTAACCCCCTCACTCCCCTTGTCTCTGTCTCTTAACCCCCTCACTCCCCTTGTCTCTGTCTCTTAACCCCCTCCCTCCCCCCTGTCTCTCTGTCCCCCTCCCTCCCTCCCCCTGTCTCTCTGCCCCCCTCCCTCCCTTCCCCTTACCTTGATCCCTGGTGGCTAGTGGGGGCAGCCGGGGGATGTCTGCACGATACTTGCAGACATCCTCCATGCTGCCCGACACGGCAGTCTATTATGACGGACAGCTGTCCGTCATAATAGTCTGCCGTGTCGGGCAGCATGGAGGATGTCTGCACGTATCGTGCAGACAACCCCCAGCTGCCCGCTTTTCGCTGGTGGCTAGTGGGGCAGCAGAGGATGTCTCCCCTGCTGCCGCCCGGCACACTCGCCGGGACTTCTGTGACGAAAGCGGAAGTACCCGGCTTCTTCACAGAAGCCCCGGCGGTCGTGCCGGGCGGAAGCAGGGGAGTCTGTGCTCGTTGCGCAGACATCCCCTGCTGCTAGAGAGGGGTATCCAGGTCCCCTGCAGCTCTGCTGGGGACCTGGATCCATGTCTTATAATCTGACCTCAATTTGAGGTCAGATTATAAGAAGACCTCGATTATAAGACGAGGGGTAGTTTTCAGATTTATAATCGAGCAAATACGGTAATATCCATCATTTGGGTGTAACCATGCAACCTTGTGCAGGCTTATCCATGCTGTATCCAGGAATGTATGTATCCTTCTTGCTTTGCTTTCTTGTTTATTCCTGCCTTGCCTTGTATTCCTGCCCAGCCATGAATCCTGAATCCTGTTTTCCTTTCTGCCTGTCTATGTTTCATTTCAGGTTTTCTCTGATTCCCTCTGCCTTGTTGGTTTACTTCTATATAATCCACACCCGTTTCTGGTCAGTCCTTAGTAGTGCAGTCTACAGGTATTTTCTCTGTGTTTGTGTCTATTCCATGTATGTCTTTAAGATTCTATTATTTGTTCTTTGCTAATAATATGTCTTAGTTAGGGACTTGCCTAATTGTGGGGTACCTTGAGGTGGTTGGCAGGCTGACATTTAATTGGCCGATTGGTGAACCAAACCCCCACCTTTACCCTATTTAGTGTTAGGCTAGTTCCTATATTTATCTTTGTTCCTTTGGATGTTTTTCTTGTGTTGCTTAACCCTGTGCCTTGTATTGTTTACCTTTATTATGGTTTCTGCTTTATCTTGTTTATGTCTTGCTTCTTTCTTGTAGCCCTGTACTATGTATTTCAGTTCTGTTCACCCTCAGTTACTTTACTGTTTTTAGCTATGCTTGGCTGTCACTTACTTCATTTCATTTTTGCCATGTAATCTAGATGCAGCAGCTGCTTCACAGGGCCTGGGATGTGGCTGCATAAACTTGGGGTCCCAAACCTCCAAGAGATTGCAGTTACCCAGCACCAGGTCCTGTGTCTCATGTGTCTGCAACTTAGCTCCTGATCCCGGGTGCTCAGGGTCTATTTCCATCTGGGACCCTGTGCATTATTTTGGGCAATGTTCTGCTGGAAAACCTTGGTTCATGCCATTCATGTGGATGTTACTTTGACACATACCACCTATATAAACATTGTTGCAGAGTATGTACACCTTTTCATGGAAACTGTATTCCCTGATAGCATTGGCCTTTTTAAGCAGGCTAATGAGCCATTCCACAAAAGCAAATATGGTTCAGAAAAGGTTTTAGAAACACAACAACTAGTTCAAGGTGTTGACTTTGCCTCCATAGTCCCCAGATCTCAATCCGATCCATGGAGACCAATATTTCCACGTTTTTCTGTTTTTGTTTTTTTTAAAGTTATAGGGCAATAGTGTTTTTTTGGTGTTTAACCATTTTTTCCTACAGTGACCTTTTGACCTCCACCCTAAATCTATCCCTACCCTTAAATCTAACCCTTGTACTAATCTTAATTCTAAACCTAATCCATCTTTAACACTATCCCTAATTCTAACTGTAGATGTGGGTTAGTAAATCTAGGGTTACCTTTTTCAGTTTGTTTTTTTCTCAGTGTAATACTGCTGACTGCATCTAGGGGCAACAAAGGGGATAACCAATCACTTCCATCACTCTTTCTGGACACAGAGCCGCGCCATATTGGAGGACTATAGGATGATTGCTGTGGGCATGTGGAGGCATCATGGCAACACCGTTAAACCATAGGCAGTGAACTTTGATCGATGCCAGTGCAAGTTTTAACACATATTGTCACATTCACAGTGTGTGTGTGGGGGGGGGGGGGGGGGGGTTAGGATGGCCAAAAGCACAGTCAGAGGGCTGCTTCAGATCCGAGGCAGCCTCTGAGACTGAATGGTGGCAAATGGGTTAAGGGGTTAAGGGATTTGCTTCTTATGTCTTGCCATAGCCCACCTTCAGCGATAAAGTGGAGTCCATGCTTCAACGGGTCAGGGCTGTTTTGACCTCAAAAGAGGACCTATTCAGTATCAGGCAGGGGGTCAAAATGCTATGGCAGATCGGTGTGTATACCAGTAGTCACTGTTATTAACAATTACAGGCAATCACCTGTGGAATAACAAGGAATATAGATATATGGTATTTGTACCCCCTACCCTCATGTTATGTGTAGTGATGAAATCATACCGGCATGCCGGGGATGCGTTGGCAAGCGTGTGGACGCATAGGCAAATAAATTGAAGGAATGTAATTTTTAATCCGTCATATTTTATATTACATATGAAAAAACTGTTTACATGGGAATTAATATTTACAAGTAAAACTTTTTTCCTATAGGTTTGTGTTACTTTTAGGCTTTTTATTTTTTTCCTAAGTTAATATCTATATAACAAAGTTTCAGGGTGCTCTTATATTCAAGCACATAAAGTACATGTTACATTACTGTTTTGTTTTATTATAATTATTAAGGTCAGCCTGTGATCTATAGGCTATACTGTCTTTAGGTGTGTGAGCATGTGAAACCAGCACGTAGAATTTAACCCTGTCGGGACTGCCTCCTAACCATAGGTAGTTTACATGGTATCCATGATAGAGAGCAAGCACTAATGTAATCTGTTCTATGACATCACAGCAAAAACAATGACTTTACCTTGTTCAGCCTTCTTACATGCATTTTAAAAAAATAGCAAGCTCAACCCAACTAGAGCCTATGTTAAAGCAAAATCTCAGACCACTCCCTATGGCTTCAGAGTCCCAACACAGTCTGGCTTTGACCCCACCCACCCACCTTTCCTTAAAACGTAGTACTTAATACAGAAATATCTTATCTTATTAAAAACAAAACACTCAATTTTTCCTTTTACTGTGTTTTTAGATGGACGACACCAACTGATATACAACTTCTTTAAATTACTAACCTGCTGTTAGTGTGAGTTGGCCGATTGGCTGGTATATACATATTTTCTGCAAGTTGTCTTGTCTCTGAATTATAAGTAGTACTGTTCTAGATACGATTTGTCTAAGTCAGCCAACATTTTTATTGGCTGTATTGACTTGCCGTTTAATTGGTCTATCTATCTATATCTGACACATTTTGGAATCTCAAGCACATCTGTGGGACTGAGCTAGAGCTCTGTATTAAAGCAATCCATACAAGTGAAAGAACAAATGTTGGGAAATACGTTTTCTCTTGAGATTAAGCTCAGGGGGTGAAGGAATAATGGAGAAAGGATTGAGCTTACAAATTTTTATTGGTCAGAGAATCTTGGCATCAATTAGATGTTGGAGAGAAATAGTGTTTTAGGAGGGGCTGGTAAAACTTAATGGCTACAGAAGTCTGAGAAATGGGAAAAACACAGCATGGAAGGAACATTGGCCTAACTAACCTGGTTTCTAAAACTTTATTTCATCTCCAGAGGTTTTACACTCTGTGTATGTATAAACGTAGTTAACTCCTTCATCTATATAGTGAGGTTTCTGGATATAATCAAAATATACTCAGCCTTTAGGACAGTTTAGCTGTGAACATGGCAAAGTATGCAACCTTTACTTGGCTTTTTTTTATATCAGCCAAGTTAAGTAAAATCATCACTAACCATTTAAAACGATATCTATATTTGTAAAGGCACTGGTGTAACGTCTATATAAATAATGTTATGATTGAAGATTTGCACTAGTTCACTTGCTTTTGGTATGTAAAAAAAAAAAAAAAGGTTTGTCAGACGAGGGCAATATCACTCTCAGATATATATCTAAAATCGTAATCTTGGACAATGTAGTTGCTCTGAAGAATAATAAATTATGAAAATATTTTGTTTCGTGAGATAGATTTGTGGAACAGATGCATAGTCTATAACACTGTATTACTTTCGGGTTGGATGAGAGTCTATTCACATGAAGACCAAATGAGAGGTTGGGTTTCTAACCACATAGTAAGATACTGATATCATTTATATTTGGTGACTACCGAATAAGCAGAATGAGGACTGCCTAATTATAATAATGATTGAAATAGTTGTTTTTCTAACATTAAAAATGGTTCTGGCATTAGTCAGGCCCTAAGCACCTCTCCACCATATGTGTCTTCTCTAATGGAGTGTAAACCCTTGCATGTAGAGTTCATCAAACCAGGGAGCCATGGCTTCTAAAATCCCTACTGCTGGCTCCAAACTTTAACATAGAACATTACAGAGTACCATTTGCGGGCTGCTAAGAATAATTAGGACTGCTTCTGAAATAGCTAATAAAGACTTCAGATATTTGTAATGTACACTGATCAGCCATAACATTATGGCCACTGTAGAGGCATTGTGATGCTTTGTGTAAAGTCATGCTGGGAAACCTTGGGTCCTGCCATTCATGTGGATGTTACTTTGACACATACTACCCACCTAAGCATTGTTGCAGACCATGTACACCCTTTCATGGGAGCGGTATTTCATGATGGCATTGGCCTCTTTCAGCACAATAATCCGCCTGAAAATGGTTTGAGGAACACAACAACTAGTTAAAGGTGTTGAATTGGCCTCCAAATTTTCCAGATCTCAGTCCAATAGGGCATCTGTGGGATGTGCTGGTCAAACAAGTCAGATTCATGGATGCTACTTACAGGACTTAAAGTATCTGCTGCTCACGTCTTGGTGCCAGATACCACAGCACACCTTCAGTGGAGTCCATGCCTCGACGGGTCAGGGCTGTTTTGGTGTCAAATGGGGGCATCTACAATATTAGGCAGGTGGTCATAATGTAATGGCTGATCGGTGTATATTTACCATACCCCTTGTAATATTTTTTAGAGGATGTTTTAAAAAAAATATAATCATGATTGGGGGGCGGAGCTGACAGACCGAGACGGCGGACGCATTAATCTAGAGCTCCGTGCTACCTTCACCTAAAAGGGTTGCTAGAGCAAAAGGCTGTGCTATAGCCAGACAAAAAATACTGAAGGAGACCTCTAATACAGCAAAGACTATCAAAAAATAGGAGTGGTAGGTGCGCTAAGTGAACCCTTAGTGCAAATAAAAATAAATATAATATTTGCCTGAGGAATGATGGTGTTGCTGTACACCTTGCAGATGATCCTCAGTATGTATACAGTGTATATATAAGAAAAAAAACAGAAAAAAGCACATAGATCATAGCATAATTCTGTTATACATTAGTGTGGTATTTGGAGGTAGATGATTCATCTACCTCCAAATACCACACTAATGTATAAGAATCATCTACCTCCAAATACCACACTAATGTATAACAGAATTATGCTATGATCTATGTGCTTTTTTCTGTTTTTTTTTCTTATATATACACTGTATACATACTGAGGATCATCTGCAAGGTGTACAGCAACACCATCATTCCTAGGGCAAATATTATATTTATTTTTATTTGCACTAAGGGTTCACTTAGCGCACCTACCACTCCTATTTTTTGGGTCATTTTGTCTGTCTATTTCACCACGTGTGTACACAGAGAAACACACAGGCTGGTGCTGCTTTGTATAGGATTAAGCGCCAGAATCTACCCCCTTTTTTTTTGCAGCAAAGACTATGCCTTTGCCTAGCACGCCTGACTCTCCGAGGTAGAGAACACACCGAATGATAGAAGAAAGGCTTTCCAATTGCTACCCAAGGAGATTGATTGCTAATTGTCAGGATTTCAGCCTCCCTCACCATTCCTCCAGGGGATACTTACCTTCAACAGGGTTCCCCGTTACCTCCTCATCCTGCCCCACTGGAGCTCCATCGCGTAGAAGGCCGCATCCCCGGCCTCGAGTAACGCGGGAGCTGCGACCAGCGTGCACTTACGCGTTACACATGGCTGGGGGTGGCGTCTTGACGTCAGATGCTGTTCCTGTATTGGAGGATGCGGGGGAGATGGGGACAGAGGTGGAGACCTCTCTGCAAGGTCCCATAGAATCCTGTGAAGGTGGGAGTAAACCCCTGGAGTTGAGGGGAGGAGCTGGTAATGGCAAACCATATACAAACCCCTCACACTGTTCAGTCCTTGCTTGATTATTGAGCTGCTAAGTCTGGTGTTCCCTGCTTAGTTCCATTGTTGCTGTGTATCCTGTGATTGACTTCCTGATATTGACCCCTGGCTCGTTTTTGGACTTTCCTGACTTCTCCAACCCTGACCCAGCTTGCCTGACCATTCTTACTCTGATTTTCCTCACGGAATTCTTTGCTTGTCCATTGGACTTTCCTTTCTCCCCTGGTCCTCAGGGGCCCTGGCACTCACCCTGCTCTACGCTCCCCAGTCCCGACACTAATATTGTAGATAAGAAGATGATCCAACATCTGATGGCAGACACTGCTCAAACAAAATTTTAAACCACTAAAAACCTGGTGGAGATTTGGTAAAGTTATCAGACCACATAACACCAAAGGTGCGCCAAAAAAGAGATGTCATCTGTCACTTGCATTACTGTGCGGACCAAAACTCACTTCTCCTGAAGTACTGTTTTATGTCCCCATTAAGGATCCAAAATGGTTAAGTTTCACTGTATGCAGATCTCTGGATCAATGCAGCTTTAAGAGCCACATAGCTTGGCTTATATGGGCCTCTCCATTTTTCATAATTGTGAGACTCATTCCTTAGTGGACCAAACCTCCCCAAAACGCAGTGAGCTCAGCCAACAGCCTACCCAGCCCCACTGTGCAGCCCAGAAGAGGATACCCTCATTGGAACTTAGAAGCACAGCCAAATTGAAGGAAGACTCAGCCCAACACTGGTCAATCACACCGCTACACTTTGAACAGTCAAGCTCCTTTCTGTATTGGACTAAAATCTGAAGCACTACAAACAGACTGAATAACCTAGCTAATTATTGGCAAGCGAGATGAAGCTGAACAGAATGTCAAGATACTAGATTCGCCTAGATACTAGATTAACTCTTTTCAGTATTCATGGATGATGCACATTGTTTTTAGAAGTACATGTTATAGTACCATGACAAGTTATTTGTTACTAAACTGCATTCAGGTTTATACGCACATTAGCATTTTTAACTTGAATATTATTATTATTGCGCTAATAATCAGTGGAAGAGAACCATGACCATGCCGCAGGGAGTGATTCTACATTACAACAGGTTGCAGAGGCATTATCAAACACAAATCTACACACACCAAACAAGCCAGAATGCCTTGTTCACAGTGCCAAGATATCTGCAAGGGATTGTGGGTAGGCATATGCAAATCCAGTCAACAATGATAACTTTTTGTCTCTTAATTAATGTTGAGCGAACCCGAACCGCACTGTTCGGGTTCGTACCGAACATTACGGTGTCAATACCCCGAACCTGAACATTTCACTGTATGTTCGGGTTGGAGTTCGAGGTTCGGCTAGAAACCGAAAGTCATTTGGTTTATAGACTTTCGGTTTATAGAATAGCAATAGCATTAGGAAGATGAATAAAAAGGAAATGGGAATGGCACTCTGAATAAATTTGAAAAACTAATTTAATGGCAGAAAAAATAATATAAAGTAAATACAGCAAAGTAGTGGGAAAAAGACTTGACGCGTTTCACGTGACTAGCACGCTTAATCATAAGTCTATGCATTACATGTATTCCATAAACCGAAAGACATTCGTATGAATGGGGACTCTATTTCGGTTTATAGAATAGCCAATAGCATTACATGTATTCTAACCGAAAGTCTATAAACCAAATGTCGTTCGGTTTATAGACTTTCGGCTTATGGAATACATGTAATACTATTGACTTTCTATAAACCGAACTAGAGTCCCCATTAATAAGAATAGGTCAATTTACCTATTCTTATGAATGGGGACTCTATTTCGGTTTATAGAATAGCAATAGCATTACATGTATTACATCTGAGAGTCAAATAGAACCGTCAAATACTGTGCTTACA
Organism: Pelodytes ibericus; assembly: GCA_036172795.1. Classification (NCBI taxonomy): domain Eukaryota; kingdom Metazoa; phylum Chordata; class Amphibia; order Anura; family Pelodytidae; genus Pelodytes; species Pelodytes ibericus. The sequence goes on along the minus strand of CM069857.1, from coordinate 229,601,299 downwards.
GCGCACTTTGAAAAATTCTAATAGTTTTGGGTGGTAAATAGTACATTTGCGTCTTGCGGTGCACTTCATATCTGAGAGTCAAATAGAACCGTCAAATACTGTGCTTACAGCGCACTTTGAAAAATTCTGGCTACCTCCTCCTCCTCCAGCGCCGCTTCCACACCGCCACGGTCACCGCCTCCTCAACCTATGGGTCACTTAGTATAAACTGAAAGAGAATACCCTGCACTCCAACCCTCTCTCAAATGGATAATTCTGTTGATCCTCCTGGCAGCCATGCTTTAGATTTATGTTCTTCCAAAGCTAAAATCAAAGATTCCATCTAGTGCTATTTTATGGCTCAGCTGTATTTTTAATTTGTATGTATTTTATGTTTTTTGAAGTTATTTCCCTATCCATATTTGTTTGCAGGGAACTTGTCCTACTCTTACCCACATTTTAATTCCTTTTGCAGCCCTCTAGCCCTTTCCAGGACTTTTTTTAGAGGCATTTTAGTGACTTCAATGGGATTCGGGTTCGGGGTCAAGTTCAAGCCCGAACCCGGACTTTTTTTCGAAGTTCGGCCAAACCTGCCGAACCCGAACATCCAGGTGTCCGCTCAACTCTACTCTTAATCCATTTTAAACATGGACCTACATTACAATAGTAAACCAAGATATATTTACTGTGTGATATGTGTTCCAGGTTTCACATTGTCCATTTCATTTCTTTCTCTTGTATCGGTTATTATGCGAAGGGCACATTATCATTCTTCCCAAGTTTTAATCAGATACTGTAAACTTGTGCTATTTAAAGTATTATATTAATTGTCATCTTGATGGCAAGACAATTCTTTGCACAGGTACAACAGAAACGCATATTTTTGAACAGGCAAAGTAACTAGTCACTGCTGCACATATGCTTTGTGGGATAGGTTTTTTAATCTTATAATACTTATCTGAAGATCCGAAATTAGCAAAATCCGATGTGGGTCCGTTCAGATAAGGGATACACCTCCTTTGCGTCACCCTCCCGGAAGGGGGCAGCACCATGGAGCAGATAAGTTCACCAGCTCCACTGCTGTAAATGATCTACAAGTTGCTCACAGTGAATTTAGGTAACGTAGATCATTTATAGGGTTGGTACTGCCGAAATGATCTGATAACCGTACGTATCCATTATCTGGAATGTTACTGGTCCCAAGCATTTCAGATAAGGGATAGTCAACCTGTATCTATGTTTTCACCATGTTTACCTCCCAGTAACTTGTGCCCTATAACCCTTTGGCTGTTGCATGTCATGTGGGGAAGTAATTTAACTTCTTTCTTGAATCTTCTTTTGGAATGTAGTCTACAAGTTGATTTCATGTGTTTTTAATTTATTTGTTCACCGGTATCATTCAAACAATAAAATGCTTTAAAAAAAAAAAAGCCCTGCCCTGGATATGACTGGTATGAGTAGAAACCCTCAGGAAACATGCAGTGCTTATCCCTCCTTTAAATGTCTCAGGCTCTGGTTTCATTACAGACCAATGTTCTGCATTAGCAGCAGAAGATCAGCAATTTAACACGTCATACACATTAAATGCCAAGCACAACAAACAACCTTGAGATGCCTCATTTAGTGAAAGCCCATGGGTGTGAGGATGAATGCTTTTCATATACGGTGTACATTTTTTCCCTGTGCCAGATTGGCCTGCAACAAAGTGAGGACACATTTGTTTCCAGATACTAGCTACACCAAAGGTGTTGAAGGAAAGAGGATAGTATATATCAGATATGTTTTATTTATATAGCACCTAGTGTCTCAGATGGAATTACTCTGTATTGAAACCAGGGCCGGCCTTAAGTGTCCCAGCGCCCTGTGCGGGCTTTCCCCGTGGCGCCCCCATGTATGTGTCCCTTCCCTCTTCCTTGCCACGTCTGTCTCGCTCTAACTCCACCATACCTGTTTTCTCTCTCTCCCTCTCCCCCCCTCCCCTGTTCTGTCTTTCCCCCCCAGACCCCCGTGTTCTGTCTCTCTCCCCCCTCCCCCTGTTCTGTCTCTCCTCCCCCGTTCTGTCCCCCCCCCCGACACCCGTGTTCTGTCTCTCCCCCCCCATACACCCGTGTTCTCTGTCTCTCTCCCCCTGTTCTGTCTCTCTCTCTCTCTCCCCCTCCTCCTGTTCTGTCTCTCTCTCCCCCTGTTCTGTCTCTCTCCACCTCCTCCTGTTCTGTCTCTCTCTCCCCCTGTTCTGTCTCTCTCCCCCTCCTCCTGTTCTGTCTCTCTCTCCCCCTGTTCTGTCTCTCTCCCCCTCCTCCTGTTCTGTCTCTCTCTCCCCCTGCCCTATGATCTCACTCTCTCTCCCCCCTGTTCTGTCTCTCTCTCCCCCTCCCCTTGTTCTGTCTGACTCTCTCTCCTTGTTCTGTCTGTCTGTCTCTCTCCCCCTCCCCCTGTTCTGTCTGTCTGTCTCTCTCCCCCTCCCCCTGTTCTGTCTGTCTCTCTCTCCCCCTCCCCCTGTTCTGTCTGCCTCTTCCCCCCCCCCCCCCCTCCCCCTTGCCTGCAAATGTTGCTCAGGGAAGGGGGCGGAGCTAACCGGCAGAGCAGTGTAGCTCCGCCCCCACCCTGTGAAGCAGAGCAGCGTCTGCTTCATGGGGAGCTGTGGGCAGCAAAATAAAGTGCTGCTCGGCTCCCCATGCTTAATGCAGGCATGGGGAGCCGAGCAGCACTTTCTTTTGCTGCCTGCAGCTCCCCGTGAAGCAGGAGCTTCTCTGCTTCACAGGGTGGGGGCGGAGCTACACCGCTCAGCCGGTTAGCTCCGCCCCCTCCCCAACACAGCAGAGCATGCCGAGCAGAGGGCTGGTGAGGGGGGATCTTTTGATTTATCTTTTTTATTTATTTTTTAAGCTGGCGGGCGGCGCCCCCTGGGGTGTTGCGCCCTGTGCGCTCGCACAGGTCGCACACCCCTAAGGCCGGCCCTGATTGAAACATCCCTTACAGGGAATTGCAGATGTTTAAAGGGGGCTAAACCTTAAAAATATAAACTTGCCATAGCAAATGGTTCATCTAATACATTTTGTCCTGGTATAATGTGCCAGAAGAAACACTTACCTAGGAAACTTCAGGATGTTTTGTGCCCCATCTTCTGCTCCAGTGTCAACATCATGTGTAACTTCTCTAAGGCTTTGGCTTCCTCCCCACTTCTCACTGTCTGGCTTTTCCCTCCTTCTTTTCTGTCAATCTCCCCCTAACTACTAACATTTACATTCTGTTAAGCAATATACTTTCCTCACTCAAAACTTAGTATAATTCACCTCCAGGAACTAACCTCACACTGAAGCAGTAGCTTCATAAAATAATTTATCCTGACTCCTTTATCTTTTGCGGATAGCTTTTGAACGGTTCCTCTAGGACACAACCAAAATAAATCGGGGGGAAAAGTCCATATAAAGAAAAATCTTAAACCGATATCATTTGCCCTATGATCTGATCCATCACACAGAACCCTCTGCTTCATGTAGCCCACTAGAAGAGTATCAAATTTATTTTATCTTAAATTCTGTTACAGCGCATAAAATTATGATACTTTGTTTTCTTGCCACTGCTAACACCGCTATTTTCTACAACCATTTTACTCTGGCAAATCTACAGGGTATACAATAGGACTAGTCAACGTAGTATCAAGAGGCCATGCAAGGCAAGATGAGGCTGCCAAGCATTTATTCAGCTGTGAAAAACCACAGTCCAAAGCAGGAGATTCCACTGGGTAATAACTCGGATAAAACATCCACAGCCAATGAGATGCATTGTGCATCAATCATTTGGAGTGAAGGAAGTGGCTCTTTAAATATATAACCTCCTAGGTATAAGCTCTGAGCTGTAAGCTTTGCAGTATTGCACACATTATTTGTTAAAAGTTCCATTATCTTCCCTGAACTCTTGTTTCAGGGCAGTGCTCTATCCTGAGGCTGTGTATGAAGCGTAGGGCATCTCTCTTTAGCCATAGAAAAATGAGCATTAGTTAACACAATTATTTCTACAGTCTCTCAGCAAAAGCTTGGCACACATGCCCGTTGAAATAAAAAAATCCTGCTTTATATTACTTTGAAGAATAGGAACCGTGACCAAGTTAATTTTTTTTTTTTTTTTTTATACAAAAAAGCCCTCTTTTATTTCATTCTTTGATTTATTTTTTTTAAAGAAAGTAACAATTTTAAAGCATAACAGATGCACGGATATATATTCTGTCTGTGATGTATTCACACATATATATATGCTCGGTACTAAGAACTAAATAGATGATTAAACATACATTTGCCAATTATTCCAGACATGCTATACTGCTGGTTAATTGCATCTCAGTTTGTCAGCAGATGTCCATAGTACATGTTGTAAAGAAACAGACCAAGTACCATCACAGCAAGCTCAAAATAAAACAATAGTTTCCCATACAATGCTATCTTACCAAGCCAATTGATGCGTTCTACTCTCATACCTCACTAGTGTTGTGTGACCTTAGATAATCCATGTATTCCTAGCTTTGCAGTAAGAAACATGAATATTTTCAATACATTTTGACCACTTTGGAAATGCTTGCTAGTGAAGTATACTCTTTCCAATTGGCTTGTTGTAAGGATGAGACTAAACTATAAATTGAGGTGAAATTCAAAAAAACAGCCATTAATAGCTGAGCAGGAAGCTTTCTCCAGGCCATCTCTCCAACTTATTTTGGCCTGGAGAAAGTGACTGTTTAGTGACTATCCCACTGTTTAGTGACTATACCGCTGTATGACCTGAATTGCCTATCCTGCTAATGTTAATAGCTTTTAGTCCATAGTCAATACATTATAAATACACGTGTTGAGGAAGACTGGTGTTATAAGATATACAATTCCAAACTCAACAAGAACTGTATTTTAAATTCTACAAATAAGGAAATATTTACATGGTTTTCCATTAAACATTCTTTGATACCACCTGACGTTTAGTCATTAACACCTTATTATTAGTGTGGCATAATTTTTGTTTACGTGTTTAGCATGGCTAACAAGTAGAGTTCTTTTCGCTTGAATTCCATACTGGAAGGAGGCCACTGAAATCCGTATAACAAATAAAATAACACAATAAATAAGGAGTATTAAACATACACAAGGAAGGTAACGTTCTAATGGCCAATTATACGATCCAAATATATTTTTTTACTACCTTCTACTAATCTGTACAGTCTCCATTCTTGTCGATGTGCTGTGAGTGTAATAATTACAATAACAAAGCTAAGGCGTGGATGAAGCTATTTTGCTTGTGTTACTGACCTCATCTGATAAATCTGTAGGAGGATTTTTATCTGGAGATTTAAGTAACAAAATTTCACCTTGTTTGTATAAAATACTCAGCCAATATATTTCAAGCTGTCGGCTAATATCTTCTAGTTAAGGATAATTATGGTTCTGATAGGTTTTATAATGAATTGCTTAGTATATAGTTAACTCGATATCCGCTGCATAACATGTCATTCCGGAATGGGTAGGGTTGCCACTCAGTTGGTATTTTACTTGCAGATGAGTAAAAAAATGACTTGAGGCCAAAGCTAAGTCTAAGGCGGCAATAGTATGGTTTTGAAGAAAAAGAGGCAACCTTAGGAATGGGTGATCACTGTTGGTGTTTGTAGTGGTGTGTACTATCTCTCTGCAAACCTACCACTTAAACAAACTTTAAATAACTCCTGCAAAATCTCTACAAATCCATTGTTTTGCACAACACCTGAATATAGATTCTGCTTAAAGGGACTGTCTAGTGTAAAAAATAGATCTTCCAAATATTAATGTGATTTCAAAGTACTTTAAAATGCATGTTTTACATTTTGCATTGCTTAACTCCTTAACAACATATGACGTGCCAGGCAAGAAAAGCGCAAAGAAAGTGACTGAAGGCATTGTTCAGCACTGAAAAAAGTGCTGGGGGCACGCTACAATCACTCCCCGGAGTGACCGTAGCTGCCATTTAAAAATGGTGCCGCCAGCTGCACACATGTGCTTAGGAGGTGAATGAAAGTTTGCTTCCTAAGCACTGATGGTGTTGCTAAAGTGCCTCACTAGCAAGGCACTTAGCAACACCATTCTCCCCCTGAACCGATGGTGGTCACTCACATCAGCTCAGGTATTGGCAGCGCTTCCCTTCTACTGGCATAAGCATCGGAAGTGATTTTTTTTTCACTTCCACTGCTCTAGGGGGCGCCAATAGATGCCGGCACAGCAAATCAGTGTGATCTGTAAATATTGCCTTTGACAAGTGTTGATCTGCCTCCCTCTACTCACTATAGTTTTAGTGAGGGAGAGAGACACATCAAATAATGTAATTTTTTTTTTAGTAATAAATTAAATATTTAATAACATTTTAAAAACCAAGGGCTTTTATAAAAGCCATTTCCAGTGTTTAACTCCTGCCCTGCCATCGATCGCTGTGTATGCAGTGATCTTACACAGCAGCACATTTTTTGCTGTTTGTGCATTTTTTAGGTGTTAATTTTTTTTACTGTCATTTATTATAGTATAACAAAGGCTCTTTTAAGAGCTATTAACCCCTTGCTTACTGTAGATCACTGCCTAAGCGGCGACCTGGCGCAAATGCAGTGATCTTGCTGCAGAAGCATTTTTTTTAATACACCCGCTACGGGTTAATTATACCTGCAAGGGAATTACGTATATCGTAAACCTGTATAGAGATAAGTAACAGCTGATCAGTGTCAAAAGCGGTTTGGTGATTGCTCAGATGAGCATCACCATTCGCCTGGTCAGATCAATATGTGTAAATATTGATCTGACCAGTGTAGATCTGCTTCCCCCTCCTCACTTGAGTTTTAGTGAGGGAGACAGACAGAGCTGTATAATGTAAGTTTTTAATCATAATATTTTTAATAAAATTGAGACCCAAGAGCTTTTATAAAAAACATTTAGGGTTTCATTTTTCTTTTAAGAGCTATTAACTCCTTGCTTGCCGTAGATCACTGCGTAAGCAGCGCATATGGTCACTGCCTAAGCAGCACATATGTAACGATTTGACCGCAGAAGGATTTTTTTCTGCTATCTGCATTTTTTTTTGTTACACTCGCTAGGGGTTAATTATACCCACTAGGAGATTACATGTATACTTTTTTTTTTTAAGCTGTCTGAGCACGTGTATAGCGATCAGTAACAGCCGATCAGTGGCAAAGGTGGTTTGGTGATTGCTCAGATGAGCATCACCATTCGCCTGGTCAGATCAATATTGGGAAATATTGATTTTGACCAATGTGGATCTGCCTCCCTCTCCTTACTTGAGTTTTAGGGAGGGAGAAAGACAGATCTGTATAATGTATGTTTTTAATTCTAATACATTACATAAAATGTTACAAAATTGTGAGACATACAGGCTTTTATAACAGCCATACCCTTTGTATAGTGTACCCTATGTATTAACCCCTTCCCTGCCACTGATCACTGCACAGCAGCACATTTTTTCTTGTCTGTGCATTTTTAGTAGTTAATTTTTTGTACAGTACTACAAAAGCTCTTAAAAGTCCTATTAAATCCTTCCCTGCTCTACATGTCAAAATTCCAAGTTGAAAAATAAACAGCACACCTCTCAAATGTGGCCTTTTAACCCCTAAACAAGCTGACAAACCTATGCATGGGTGATATCCCTGTGCTCGGGAGATGTTGCTGAACACATATTGGGGTGTTTATACAGAATGCCTGCATCAAATCACACTGGGATACAAGCTGGTGCATTATGCAAGCAGTAATCTTCATCTTGCACCAAAGTGAGTTTGGGGACTAGACTGTCCCTTTAATGAAAAGCTATTCCATTGGTTTACAATGAATTCAAGCTGTAGTTTGTGACAGAGAAAATCTAGACACAGGCCAGGCTAGTATTAGAAAAGAGTTGTATAGTACAAGTAACTTGTTCCCAAAAAGTTTTTTTCTTTGCAACACATACATATAAATGTTGTAAATAATGAAGTATCTTAAGGCACCTATGCATATGCTTTTTGGTGTAAGCATTTCATATCATCTTTCTGCAGTGAGAATGTTTGTTTGTTTTTTTTCAGCCGTACATTTTAAGGTGTTATAAATATAACTGTACACCTGCCACAGATGTTGATATTTTAGTTATGATTTAAGTGAGTGCAAATCATCCCCTCTCCTTTGACCCTTGGTCAGCAGCAGGTGCATGTAAAGAAGTGATCTGTCAGTTACCAAGCTAGCCAGAGCTCCCCCAAATAAATTCTGAGTCACATCAGTTCCAGAATAGCAACTTTTATTGTGCAAACCCCGTGAATGCGGCAAAGGCTGTGTGTAATACTATCACTGAACTCAGACAAGCAAGTCACATTTCATTGTAGCCGTTCTCAGCACGACACAGACAATTGCTCTGCTCACTTTTTTTACGCTTTGCTCCCATTCAAATGAAGAGCGTATTTATCGTATTTATCTTAAAATGAGGTGCGTGTTATACGCCGATAAATACGGTACTAATTTTCACACAGAAGGCACTGTTGTCTTGTGTAATAGCTTATATCAAGTTACTGGCCTGGTGTTTTCGATGCTCTGCTGTTTATATAGGTTTAATGTCTATGTGCATTGATGTATTTCATTACCTCCAGTCATTTTGCCTGAGGTATTCTTGTATCTTTTGGCACCTGGTGTACTTGGGGTTGCCACCTTTTCTTCAGAAAAATACCGGCCTTGGTACTGTCTCCATAGACTTAACATTGGCCTGAAGCCAATTTTTTACCTGCCTGCCTGTAAAACACCGTACTTTATATACTTTATATGACTAATATGTCATATAATATAATATGTACTTTATATGACTAATATGGTGGAAAGCACAAACAAGTCCAAACACCTACTACTACGGCTTGTCATTTACCACAAAAGTTCTGGACTGCAGTCCAGAGAGTGTTGAACCAAAGCTCGTTGTCCTGTTAGAAGGGTTTTTCATTGGCATGCAATTTTAACAGAGCACGTAAATACCAGGCCATATGAGTTAACATGTATTTAAATGTCAAATGGGAGTATGTGGCAAGCACCAGGGTGCAAACGTGTCAGTGCACTAGTGTCCATGACCCAATTTTTAATGGCGTCTCAGCAAAGACAGTTAAAGAAGCCATAGCGGATTGTTCGGGCAAGAGTCCCTGCTCACAAGGTATATTAACACCATGGTTTACTGATGCTTTTACAATACTATAATTAGGTAATTTACAAGTACACTTCCACCATTGGGATTGTGTGTACAGGGAGGGGGGAAGGTGCCAGTAGGCAGATAGGGATGTTTTATTTCTCTTTCTTACAAATAAGGGGGGGGGGGGGGGCGGGGTGTTAGGGAATATGATGTTGGGAGATATTGAACGTTGATGCTGAGAAGGCATGGGAAACTTTGTTGTGGAGGGAGTACACTGTGGCTGTGAGCAGTGAAATGAGACTTTAATGGTGAGGAGAAAATTGGAATATGTTGCATTGTGTGGAATGTAATAGACTTGCTCTTGTACAAAGTAGGATTTCTTAACAGTGCAACACATTATCTGACGACATCACTAGAAAGATATGAAATTCCATTCATTTTAATACAATTATTCTCATTGGTTCTAGTAGCAAAAAAAATAAAATAATTGACTTTCACTCAGCTAGTGTGGGCAGCCCTGGTTTCTTTTTTTCATCTAGCTGTACATATTTTATATTTTGAAGCAAAATGTAAAAATGCATGTTAAATTACTTTAATATGCATGAACGTTTGGAAGATGCACTTTGAGCACCAGATAGTCCCTTTACGTTTCAAATTCCAGTCTCAGTTCCCTGCCATTCTCTATTTATTGAGTAGACCCTTTGGAAACAAATTAGTTGTGTCACTGTAGCATAACACCATAAATGCACACAGTTCACTTCTTTATGTTGTGGAAATTATTAAGTTGTAAAAAGCATATCATGATCGGTTGCCAAGACAGATATATTCACCACAACAGTATAATGAATGCATTATTTGTTTAACTTTTTGAAACATTTACCTATAACACTTACCTTTTACATGTTTTTATGTTGAAATGGTTGTCTCTGGGTACCTTACAGAGCTAATCAGAGATCTCCAGTAAAGCTAAATAATGATCACTGTTACAGACACTTGTACATGCATTGACATACCCTTGCAATTTTATTTAATTCAGCATGCTCTACAAAATGTATAAAATCATAGTTTTGCCCTTATTTATTGCAGTGTTTCTTCTTAATGTTTTAATATCATCACTATAAAGTTTTGCCTTTCTTCTCCCTATAGGTTTACCAGCAGGAATTACCAATATTATGTCTCAAGACCTAGGGAACCTCTGCTAGTATTACTGTAACAGATCTTCTGTCAGCAGAAGAAAAAGGCATCAAAAGGTAACCTATTCTGATTTTTTTTTTTTTTAGTTGGGTGTGAATATAGTACATCATGTTGGGGTGTGAACATAGTACATCACGTTGAGGGGGGGATATAGTACATCATGTTGGGGTGCGGATATAGTACATCATGTTGGGGTGCAGATATAGTACATCACGTTGGGGTGCGGATATAGTACATCACGTTGGGGTGCGGATATAGTACATCACGTTGGGGTGCGGATATAGTACATCACGTTGGGGTGCGGATATAGTACATCGTGTTGGGGCGCGGATATAGTACATCGTGTTGGGGCGCGGATATAGTACATCGTGTTGGGGCGTGGATATAGTACATTGTGTTGGGGCGCGGATAGTGTACATCGTGTTTGGGCGCGGATAGTGTACATCGTGTTGGGGCGCGGATAGTGTACATCGTGTTGGGGCGAGGATAGTGTACATCGTGTTGGGGCGCGGATAGTGTACATCGTGTTGGGGCGCGGATAGTGTACATCGTGTTGGGGCGCGGATAGTGTACATCGTGTTGGGGCGCGGATAGTGTACATCGTGTTGGGGCGCGGATAGTGTACATCGTGTTGGGGCGCGGATAGTGTACATCGCGTTGGGGCGCGGATAGTGTACATCGCGTTGGGGCGCGGATAATGTACATCGCGTTGGGGCGCGGATAGTGTACATCGCGTTGGAGTATAGATAAAGCACATGGTTTTTTGAAGAGGAATGCATTCTTGGCTGTAGGCGGGGCTTTACTAGAACATTTTCAATGGCTTTATGGCCAATTGGTAACTATTTACGTAATTTGATAAGTCATTTAGAATAAAAAGAAAGTATTTTATTTTCATAAATTAATATAAAAATCCACATTTAATGCAGTTTAAGCTCACTATATTATGAGTTTTATTGCTGTGGAGTCTGTTATCCACTCATAAAAAAAACTAAATTTCTGAGCTCCCAGAAAAGAGGGACAATAGAGGGACAGGGGGATTTGAGTGAAAAATAGGGACACTTGGGAGGTATGTGAAAGATGTCCATTTTAACCCAGTTTTATTAGATTGGATCCAATCCTGACACTAGTGGTCTCAATGCTTGTCTCTAGGAGCACACTTAAGGGTCTGTTCACTAAAAGGTGAGTTGCGGTAAGATGCACATTTCATCTTACCATTTAACTATACATAGTGCAGGTAAAAACCGGGTGCATTTCCCCCGCTAATCAAACTCGCCATTATTGTCCCTACACAATGTTAGCTAAATTGGGGAGATACAAGGTTCATCTCACCTGCAACTTACCTTATGGTGATTAGACCCCTTAGACTCATTCTAGATAACACAATAATGAACCTCAACTAACCCCACCTGTGGCATCTAAACTTTGAAACTTTACCAAGGTCCCCAGCTTTAAAACAAATTAGTCCAAATATGATGCCATTGACACAAACCTCACCAAGTCTGCTTTTAAATTGATATTTAAGACTTTACATTGCTCTATTCCCAAACTTCCAAACCCCTTTATAAACTGACCTTCCTACTCCTCATTAAACATCTGAAATAAGATATATCAAAACATGTTGTAATAACTCTTTACCATCTTTGAAAAGAACGTTTTAAACATGATACTTATGTAGATCATTGTGTTGTTTATGGGACAGCATCAGCAGATAAGAACCACTTGGCCTATCTAGTCCGCCCTTATTTCCAGCTTCTGCAAAATTGCATACCTAATTTGGTCCCTGCTCTTATTGTATGTTGAGGATAGCCTTATGTATATCCCATGCAAGCTTAAACTCATGCAATCTATTAGCCACTACCACCTCTGCTGAAGCGCTGTTCTATGCACCCACCACTCGGAACACTTTCTGATGTTACTGCTGAACCACTGACACTTTAACTTAAGAATATGTGCTGGTAGTTTCCCTCCTTATATTCTGCCCACTATTACCATGTTTCATGTTGGATATAGTTTGCTTCCAGCTACAGATTCTGTCATTGTGTACATGGCAGTTGACTATGAAAGGTCCGCAGAGTTACTTTGGTCTGTCTATATACATGATTTTAGAATGCTACATTTGGAAATGCATTTATTTCCTTCCAGCTGTTCCACTTATGTGTTTTATAGTTTTCACAAAAGTTTGTGTTATGTATAATAGCACTTAGTTTGACTTAGTACTCTATTTTTCCTTGGAGAAATCACTTTTCTAAAATTTGCCTTGGGTCTTTAGATAGAAATAGACACTGTGTACTAGAGAGACCCCTTCCATCATTGTTATCCTTTATGTCACAATCCAGTCAGAATAATTAGTCGGACATTTCTTACAGCTGCCGTGCTAGCTGTTTCTCGCTAAATTGCTGCTTGTGGAAATGAAGTCATACTTTAATCACTGACACAGGTTGCTGTTTCTGGCAGCAGTCTTCCTGCACAGTGGGTTGCAGGCCTTGGTAGAACAGTAGTAGGTAGTTTTTATAATTGGTTTGTGGGCAGTACAAGGATTAAAGTACTGCACAAGTTGGCAGCCAGCTTGAATTGTTGTAAGTGCCGAATTCAGCGTGGGGGTAGTATATCTGGCAACGCTTTGTGTATAAATCTGCAATGCTAATTAAATCATAAAATATAAGATCACTCCCTCAGTGATTTATGAAAAGCATGACAGGTTTGAGATTAAATTAGACTACACTCAAATAAACCACAAGTGCTACTCTAACCAATATTTATTAAAAGATGAATATGAGTTGCAGCGTGTGACAGTCCTTGTAATTCCCAGCAGTAAACAAGCAAAATAGGAGACGTGATTGAGAACTGCAATAATACGCCTTTGTGTCTGTTGTACTGTTGCCTGTTTGTTGGTTTCCTTCGCTAGGTGATTGCTTTCATTCCTCTATTTATTCTGCCATTTCAATAACAATCACATGTTTGCAGCCAGATTCAGGATAGCAGTCATGTGTCTTTAATTAGAGTGGATGGTATTTTAAGAGAAATAAATACAAATGTTTTTGTGTTGTATCCCCTCTCATGGTTTGTAGCAGTCTATTTGCAATTTAACTGTAAAATTTGCACAATAGTTTATTTTTTTTTTTTTTTAAGATAAATTAGTAGATGACAGATGATTGACATGTAGATATAATAACAGCTGGCTCTATAAAATGTTCCTGAAACTCTCCCTAACATTATGGCATTGGTGCCTATCTTTTTTTTCTATAAATATTTTTTATTATTTTTTTTAGTTTGCAATATTTTTTTTTTCCACAACTCAAAAGGAAATAATGGCAACCGAGGGAAGCTTCCTTATAATGCAACCACAATAAGTTCTTTTATAGGACAGCAAACTTATACAGCATAAAAGCCCATGCTATATAGCTTTATGAATGTAAACAGTGTCATTAGGCACTTTGGCAATAGCACAGCACATTCTTCTGTGTACACAGCGTGCACAGGATTCCCCAGGGCCTAGTTTATCTTTCCATGGTGCATGCTCACCTGCTTTGCTTTCATACTTCCCTGGCAACCAGCGAACTAAAACATCTCTGAGTCAGCAATATTTTAAATTAAAGAATATATATGGCCCAGGACTGGACACAAGGGAGCCTGGCTAATGGTGGGCTACAATGCTAAGCCTGCAAAGATGCCAACCATGTCATGGGTATATTGGACTGCAATTCTTAGTATTCTCAGCTAGCTATAGTTGACTGAGCTGTTGCTAAGCCTTAGTGGGAGAGTTTGTATTTGTAGAGTGCTTGTGATTTATTCTGTTGCTGTTCTATGAAGATTATGTGCGAGCACCGCTAGATGATACCAATAATAACTGGAAAGAAGAACCTTGAACTGATCCAACTCCAGACATGCTCACAAGATGATACCATTTCATTACACATTTCCCACTGATACCCCAGTTGTTGTTGAGCAACAATTGTCACATTCAGCCAGCTGCCTGAGCATGGTGAGATTTGGAGTTTATTAACAACAGACTGTGCTCCAGTTTAGCTGACACCATTTCCGATTATATTGTTCATCACGGTTTCGGTGTGCGTGGCAGACATGTTATCGCTAACTGCCCATGTCTTGGTTATCTCCTTAGTGTTTGCGATTGGCTGTATAGAAGTGAGAGCTCCTGACATTATTCCTTGTGCTGCAGTCCAGAAGCACTTTTCACAGTTCCATTGAATGGCATAAGCAGTCATTTTGATTCACCTTGGTGTCAGATTTGATTCGCCCCTATGCTTCTCTTATCACATTTCCCTTTCATGTGGAGAAGAAAATCGTTGCTCTATCATTTGCACTTGATTGCTGCAGATATGGTTTCCTCTTTACAGATTGTTTTAAACTAGGTTAACATATGTATTTTTCTTTTGTCGCACAGTGTCTAAAGGGTCTACTGAATAAAGAGGGAATTTGAATATAGCCGAGTTGGAAAAATTCGGAATTTTGGTCTTAAGTTGGAAATTCCCATCTCAATTCCTTACAATTCTCTCTATTGAGGAGAACCTCTAGTTTATCCTTCGGTTGGTGTGCTGCTGAGCCATTTATTTGAGTTGCTCCTTCTTACATTTATGAGTGTCTGTTAACCTGGATACATTTTATCTGTACTACCAGGTATAGATTAACCCCTTGGCGACACAGGACGGACTAGGTCCGTCCTGTGTGCCGAGGCGTTAGTGACACAGGACGGACCTAGTCCGTCCTGTGTCAAAACGAGCACTGAAAGCGGAGTTTTTCCGCTTTCAGTGCTCTGATGGTATTGTAACGATGCTTCCGTGTGGAAGCATCGTACAATGCTAAAAAAAATGCCGGTTTTAAAGGCACAGTGCCTTTAAAACGCGGGCATTTAAAAAATGAGCATAGGAAGCGAATTTTTCGCTTCCTATGCTCAGAAAGTGTTTCTGATTGCCTCGCAAGTCGAGGCAATCAGAAACACAAAAAAAAAATGCACGATCTTGGTCACTAAGTGACCAAGATGGCGCTGCCCTTCTAAGGGCAAGAGCACAGGAGGCAGGAAGTACCTGCTTCCTGTGCTCTCTGGCTGTCACACGATTGCCTCTTCACAGAGGCAATCAGTGACTGCCAGGCACACTGACAGGCAGTGGGGATGCTCTCCTGAACATCCCCACTGACTGGTCAGATCAATATTAACTCTATATTGATCTGACCAGTTATGATCTGTCTCCCTCTCCTCACATTTTTTTTAGTGAGGGAGAGAGACAGATCAAAGTTCTAAAAGTAAGTAAAAGTTAAAAAAAACAATAAATACACAACACACAAATAATAAAACAATAAAAAAAAATTTATTAAAGCAATTCCCTGCGTTTAACCCCTTCCCTGCCACTGATCTTGCATAAGCAGTGATCGTGCACATCAGCGCATTTATTTTTGCTGTTTGTGCATTTTTTAGGGGTTAATTTTTTTGTACTGTAATTTATTACAGTACTAAAAAGGCTATTCTAAGAGTTATTAACCCCTTATTTGCCGTCGATCACTGGTTACGCAATGATATTGACGCCAAAGCAATTTTTATCTGTCTGCATATTTTTTTTTTTTTACACATACCCGCTAGGGGATTACATGTAAAGTAAAAATATTTGAGTTTTTTTTTTTTAAGCTGCCTGAGCGCATAGCGATCAGTAACAGCGAATTAGTGGCAAAGGCGGTTTGGTGATTTCTCAATTAAGCTCACCATTCGCCCTGGTCAGATCAAAATTAATCGGATCAATATTCACAAATATTGATCTGCCTCCCTCTCCTCACTTACATTTTTGTGACGGAAAGAGACAGATCAGTATTAGTGATATAAAATAACATTTTATAAAATTAGCAGGTTTTATGAAAGTCTTTCACTGTGTATTAACCCCTTCCCTGCCATTCATCACTGTGTAAGCAGTAATCCTGCACAGCAACAGTATGTTTTGCTGTCTGCACTGTTTTATGGATTAATTTATTTGTACTGTAATGTATTACAGTACTAGATAGGCTCTTCTAAGAGCTATTAACCCCTTCTTTGCTCGAGATCACTGCTTACGCACTGATTCTGAGGCCGCGGACTCAGGGTTCGATTTTGACCCTATTCAGCTTTCTGATACATCATCTAGCGATGTATCGGTGGCTGCTGAGCCCTTGCCACAAGTAGTGATGGGGGTCTACCGATAAAAAAATATATGGTTTGGTGGGGGTAAATTACATTGGCTGGCTTCAAAGATATATCCCATAAAGGACACGGACGCAGGTTGACTACATGTCAAAATTCCAAGTTGGAATTTTGAGATGCGCATCTCACAAATGTTGCCTTCTAGCCAAAAACAAACCAACAAACCTATGCATGGGTGCTATCCCTGTACTCGGGAGATGTTGCTGAACACATATTGGGTTGTTGTTTGGCAGTGACATATACCAGAATCTGTGAATTCATGCCTGAAGTACAATGCATGTGGGAAAAAAAACTCCCAAAAAAGTACTACCACAAACTTTTACAAAGGCTGGTGGTAGAATTAGTACCTATACAGTATTAAAATACCACCATTTGAAATACCTTAGGATGTCTATTTTCCAAAAATATATGGTTTGATGGGGTAAAATTCATTGGACGGCTTCAAAAATGTTCCAAATGGAACATGGGCGCAGGCTGACTACATGTCAAAATTCCAGGTTGGAATTGCGCACCCCCTAAATGTGGAATTTTAGACCCAATACAAACCAACAAACCTATGCATGGGGGGTATCCCTGTACTCAGGAGATGTTGCTGAACACATATTGAGGTGTTGGTTGGCAGTGGCAAATACCAGAATCTGAAAATTCCTGCCTGAACTACAATGTGTGTGGGGAAAAAATGCCATCCCATCCCTTTGACATAGGTTGGTGGTAGAATTAGCACTTGGAAAGTGTTAAAATACCACAATTTTAAATACCCTAGGATGTCTAGTTTTCCAAAATATATGGTTTTATGGGGTAAAATACTTTGACAGGCTTCAAAAGTGTCCCAAATGGAACATGGGCGCAGGCTGACTACATGTCAAAATTCCAAGTTGGAAATGCACCCCCCCCTAAACGTGGCCTTTTAGCCCCCAAATAATCTAACTAACCTACACATGGGTGGTATCCCTGTACTCAGGAGATGTTGCTAAACACATATTAAGGTGTTGTTTGGCACTGACACATAATAGGATCTGTGAATTCATGCCCGATGTACAATGAATGTGAAAAACAAATTACTATCCATAACATTGACATAGGCTGGTGGTAGAATTAGTGCATGAAAAGTGTTAAAATACTACCATTTGAAATACCCTAGGGTGTCTAGTTTTCAAAAATATATGGTTTTGTGGGGTAGAATACACTTTTTGGCTTCAAAAATGTCCCAAATGGGACATGGGCGCAGGTTTTCTGCACGTCAGAATTCCAAGTTGGAAAACCAAAAAGCGCACCTCTCAAATGTGGCCTTTTAACCCCCAAATAACCTAACCAACCTATACATGGGTGGTATCCCTGTACTCAGGAGATGTTGCTGAACACATATTGAGGTGTTGTTTGGCACTGACATATAACAGGATCTGTGAATTCATGCCCAAAGTACTATGTATGTGAAAAAAAATTACTATCCATAACATTGACATAGGCTGGTAGTATAATTAGTGCATGGAAAGTGTTAAAATACTACCATTTGAAATACCCTAGGGTGTCTAGTTTAAAAAAATATATGGTTTTGTGGGGTAGAATACACTTTCTGGCTTGGGACATGGGCACAAGTTTTCTGCATGTCAGAATTCCAAGTTGGAAAACCAAAATGCGCACCCCCTAAATGTGGCCTTTTAGCCCCAAAACAAACCAACAAACCTATGCATGGGTGGTATCCCTGTACTCAGGAGATGTTGCTGAACACATATTGAGGTGTTATTTGGAAATACCCCTTCACATTTTAAGGTAATGTTTACCTAAATTGCAATATATGTGAAAAATTAAAAAAAAAGATTTTTTGCTGCAAACTTTGGCATAGATTGGTGGTAAAATGGCTACATGAAATGTGTCAAAATACCCCAAGTTAAATGCCCTGAGTTGTCTAGTTTTCAAAAATATGTACATGTTGGGGGTCATTCATGGATTTAGTACAGAAATCAGTGTTACAATGTCACTATCGCTAATTTTGAAAGAAGGGATTTTAAAATAGCTTTGCACCACTTATAGTTCTGGCCCTGTAACATGAATAAAAAAGCACAAAAACATAAAAACATGGGCTATTTCTGAACTCAGGACATATATTAGAAACTTTTTAGCAGTGTTTTTTTGTTGTCTCTTGTACATGAGTATACGATTTTTCAAATAAAAGTCATAAAAAAATAATTTTTTCAATTTTTTTGCCATATTTTATTATTTTTTTTACATCAAATTATATGCTATTATCAAAATAATGGTATCAAAAGAAAGCCCTTCTTATGACGATAAAAACGATATATAGTTTGTGCGGGTACCCTAAATGAGACAGAAATAAATTACAGCAAAACACAAACTGCTCAGAAATGTTAAAACAGCCCATGTCACCAAGCGTCGGACAAGCCAAAAAAGTCATGTCACTAAGGGGTTAAATAAATAACACATGGAAAATCACATACAAACTTAGCATTGAAGCTATACATCACCTAAGTGGTCCATAGAAACCCTAAATTACAGGCATAGATCACAGATCCAAAAAGGCAGCCCTGTGTTTGTTTTTTTTGCACACTGCTGTATTTTTGGGTTATATTTCTTTCAAAAATGTTGCATTATCCTATGTGTTGCAACTTGACACAATAAACAAATAAACATCTCTCAAATATACTGTGGTAATCCACTCTAATTTTCCACTTTATAAGCACCTATATATTGGGTGTATGTTTTTCTTCTGTATGTATGTATGTGTGTGTGTGTGTGTGTGTGTGTGTTTTTTGTTTGTTTTTTAATTAATTCTTAAAAGTTAAATTGTATTTTTGAGACTTCATAATCAATTAAACTTTTACAATTCATAATGTGGGTTACACCCCCCCCCCCCCCCAAAATGACTTATTGGTTCAAATGTGTTATTAAAGGGTTAACTGTTACCCATAGGTTAAAAAAAGCAATCTACCTGGCTTGACCTAAATTAATCGCTTTTACAAATGTTTTGGTGTGCTTCTGTGTCTATAATGTGCTTTATTTTTAAAAGTAATTTCCAGTTAAACGTTATAAAAGTGAAACAACCACAGCAAAGGAGTGTTTAAAGGGCTCACTCATATTCAATAGCAATATTGTTTTTTAACCAAATACAGCTTTTTCCAAATGCAACACTTAAAGGGACAGTCTAGCCCCCAAACTCACTTTGGTGCAAGATAGAAACATAGAAACATAGAATGTGTCGGCAGATAAGAACCATTCGGTCCATCTAGTCTGCCCAATTTTTTTTGAGTACTTTTATTAGTCCCCCGTTCCCGGTCTTATAGCTAGGATAGCCTTGTGTCCATCCCACGCATGCTTAAAATCCTTGACTGTGTTTACCTCTACCACTTCTGCTGGCAGGCTATTTCATACATCCACTACCCTCTCAGTAAAGTAATACTTTCTGATATTACTTTTAAATCGTTGCCCCTCTAATTTAAGACTATGTCCTCTAGTTGTGGTAGTTTTTTCTTCTTTTAAATATACTCTCTTCCTTTACTGTTTTGATTGCCTTTATGTATTTAAATGTTTCTATCATATCCCCCCTGTTACGTCTTTCCTCCAAGCTATACATGTTAAGATGCTTTAACCTTTCCTGGTAAGTTTTATCCTTCAACCCATGAACCAGTTTAGTAGATGAAGATGAAGATTAGAAGATGAAGATTACTTCTTGTATAGTGCACTGGCTTTTATCCAGTGTGGTTTTGATGCAGGCATTCTGCATAAATCTCATTTTTAATATTTGACTCAAGCCCTCCCCAGTTATTATTCTGCATGTTTACTGTAGGCGCGGCAGCACTGATTATATAGGCACTGAGGATATAACGTTTTGTTTCATGTAGTCCCTCCCTGCGCTCCTCAAATTGAATACTTTGTGCGGACTCTAAATGACCTTGCTCTTGTACACAGTAGGATCTCTTAACAGTGCAACACATTGTCTGATGAGATCACTTGAGAGACAGGAAATTCCATTCATTTGAACCAAATTATTCTCATTGGTTCCTGCAAAAAAAAAAGGAAATAACTTTTACTCAGCCAGTGTGGGCAGTCCTGGTTTCTTGCAAACTGCTGTAATTTCACAAGTACTTTGAAAACACATTAATATGCATTAATATTTGGAAGATGCATTTTGGGCACTAGATAGTCCCTTTAAATGTCAAAACACTGAATATGTCCTGCACTATGTGAGGTTGGGGAGCTTTCATTTTTACTGGCTCAGTAGGATTTCCTATGTCTCCAGCTACATGGCTTTGTCCTGAACCACTGTTAGTCACTTTCAGAATCTGCCGCTGTATATTCAGTTCCCAAGCTGTTGCCGGGTTGCCTTGCTTTCCAAATAGTAAGCAGAAGCAGGAGATCTAAATGTTCTCCATTCTCAGGATTTTCTGTTTTCTGTAAAAAAAATAATCACAATATACTATCTGCTCTGTGCAGAGAAGTAAAGAAGGTTGATCTGTTAGTTGGATCATTCATTATTTAAAATGATATCATTATAGATCCAATACTAATGTGGCATAGCTTCCACCATCATGGGTCCCCGACCTGATCACCAATCTATAGGGTTGCTATCTTTTCTTCAAAAAAAATACTGGCCATGCTACTACCTCCATGGACTTAACATTGGGGTCACGCCAATATTTTACCAGCCTGCTGGTAAAATACCGTCTAGATGGCAGCCCTGCCAACCCACCCAATCTCACATCCCCCCAAAAAAGGGATTTTGAATTGCAAATCCTAGTGTTGAATAAATCTTATGAGGAAATACATTCATATCATCGCTCCATTAGCTCCTATTCATTCAGATGAAAGATTGCACATAGGCCAGTTATTCTGGGTGATACATGAAAGTCCACCATGGCGATTCATATTTTCAATCACTGCAAAAAGAAAATAAACAAAAACAAAACTGCCCTGTATATCGACTTGCCATTAACTAAATATTTTTCTAAAATAAATGTGGGAATGGCGTGGGATTGGGCCACTTGTTTCCGAGCAGCAGCATATTGTAAGGCTTTATAAATATATAATATTAATAAAAATGTTCTTTTCATCCATGCACCATATCTTTTATTTTTCATAACTCTAACCAATTACATGCACAGTATGCTTTGGTCCTAATAATACTTTCTTTTTTTTTTTAAAGCCAAGAGGCGAGTTTAAAACCTGCAGCGCCGGATATATTTTGCATATTTCAACCAGTTTCACGCTTGTTCGACCATGATTTAAAGACAGGATGGTCTTTCTTTAGGTAGCTGATAATATAGAAGTTGTTTGGAAAATCTTGAAAAAAATGTCCTCAAACTTTTACAGATCACTAGCACAGCTGAAAAAAAAACTGCCCACAAACAAATGTATGTGACTCTATTCACATTTATGTGGGAGATTGTTGAACGTTATGGTGGGGGAAATGAAACACATTGCATGTGTAGAATTGAGACTTTGTGGAAAAAAATTGCAATACATAGAAATATATGATGGTGTATTTACTAAAAGGTGAGTTCCTGGTGAGAAGATTTTTTTTATACATCGCCTTCAAGCATTAGACCACTTTTCTGTTTTGGTATAACTGGCGCACTATGGCTTTTTTGGTTTGTTCACATGCATCCAGACACAAATTCTAGCACAATTCCACTAGCTTTCTTACAGAAACACCTTTATACATAACCTCTATCAACCTTGAGAACCCTCAACAAGCAGAAAATGTGCTTCCTGTACAAGCAAATCATGTTTCTATGGGGAGAGCATTTACATGCACATCAACCCCAATCACGGTGCACTATTCTTCAGTGGTTAAAAGAAATACATAGTAGAGTTCAACTCTGTGTAGAAAGACAAACATATGTAGTAAACACTCATATGAACAAGTAAAATGCAGGCAGAGGAACACGGAACTCTGTCAACTTCTGGCATGTGTCTAGTAACAAGGGTCTCAAAACATTTTTATACACACTGTTTCTTAACCTTTAACATACCTCCCAACTTCTGCCCCCCTGGCAAAATGGGACACCTGAGTGCAGAGCTTGGGAGGTCAAGCATTGTCACTCAAATTGTTAACACTGTTGCAACACGAATATGCGTAGTATGCATTTTCTGGTGTTTGACACAGCGGAGAATGAAATCGGAACTGCGTGATTGTGGTCCCGAAAAGCTTTGACTCGAGAAGCAGGATAGTGGTAGAGCTCTACGTCACAGCGGCACATCCTCCCAAAATCAGGACTGTCCCAGTTAAAACAGGACAGTTGGGAGGCATGCCTTAAATGGCAACTAAACTTTTACAACTCTGAGTCAATAATAAACTTAACTGAACTTTTTTATTTTTATTTTTTGAAGGGGAGACGTTATACTTCATTTCATTCATAGAGACTCTTCGAAGGTTACATCTGAATTGCATTGCCGACCATTGTGTCGGGAATACAATTCGGAAGATGCCCAATGGTGAACTGTGTGTGTGTGATCGTGCACAGTTCATCGTCGGACATCTTTTGAATTACATTACCGACACAGGCTGTGTCAGAAATGCAATTTAGATGCCACATTCGGCCACTTGGCTCATTTGTGTCGGCGACACAACCAAGTCAAGGGGTTAAAAATAAAAGTAGGAGGGGCTGGGGACTCTCTGAATGAAATAAATTATAAGTAAGCCCCCCCCCCCCCAAAAAAAAAAGTTCAATTAAGTTAATTATTGACTCAAACAAAAAGTTTAGTTGTCTTTTTAAGGGCAGATGACTGTCCTGCCACATAATACATGTACACAAGGCCTGGCCAATTCAGAAGAATCATATTGAGATTGCTAAGCATAAATATGGTTTTATATGAATACACTCAAAGAGAGAAATTACACTTATACTCACACATAACAAAAAAATATCTTATCCTTAAGAGGATAATAGTGTCCTGAGGTATCCCTAACAGACTTAAGGATACCCCTATTTTAGCAGAATTTGGGTAATCCACTGAGTCACAGTGTAATTCACCATAATACTCAAATAAGCACAAAAATATTTAAAAGGAAAGTAGGTAGGAATACTTGCGGTGTAGAAATCCTGGTATATACAAATTGCTTCATCTGTATGAAATGATGGTACTCTTTTTGTTCTTTGGTATATAACTGATAAGGGTATCTGTCTTGTGAAGTCACTTCGTTTAATGGCATGATGCCAGTCTAGTTTGTGAAATCTGCTATTTTTAGTTTTTTTTTTTTTTTACCCTATACTTTTCTAATTAGATTTGTAAAACAATAACCTTATCCTATTGTCATATATAACCCTTCCTCAAACAAATTATACTGTCTCAAACAAAAAACATTTTTTTAGCTGGCAAGCTGTAGACTGTTTATCATTGAAGGGGAAATGCAAGAAAGAATTTGCTGAAAATTACAGTTACGTAGGAATAAAATAAAGTGTGGCAGCTGTTTATTTTTTTATGCTAGTGCAGTAGAGAAATGGGAATAAAATGCCAATTCAAACCAAACATACCTGTGATGTATGCCATCTGCCTGTGACTATGCCACTGTGTTACTCATGCTACCAAAACCATATTATTCCACTGTGTCCCTCATGCTACCTAAACCA
Organism: Pelodytes ibericus; assembly: GCA_036172795.1. NCBI lineage: Eukaryota > Metazoa > Chordata > Amphibia > Anura > Pelodytidae > Pelodytes > Pelodytes ibericus. Next base: position 229,577,218 of record CM069857.1, on the reverse strand, counting down.
TATTATGCCACTGTGTCACTCATGCTACCAAAACCATATTATGCCACTGTGTCACTCATGCTACCAAAACCATATTATGCCACTGTGTCACTCATGCTACCTAAACCATATTATGCCACTGTGTCACTCATGCTACCGAAACCATATTATGCCACTGTGTCACTCATGCTACCTAAACCATATTATGCCACTGTGTCACTCATGCTACCTAAACCATATTATGCCACTGTGTCACTCATGCTATTGAAACCATATTATGCCACTGTGTTACTAATGCTACCAAAACCATATTATGCCACTGTGTCACTCATGCTACCGAAACCATATTATGCCACTGTGTCCCTCATGCTACCTAAACCATATTATGCCACTGTGTCACTAATGCTACCAAAACCATATTATGCCACTGTGTCACTCATGCTACCTAAACCATATTATGCCACTGTGTTACTAATGCTACCTAAACCATATTATGCCACTGTGTCACTCATGCTACCTAAACCATATTATGCCACTGTGTTACTAATGCTACCTAAACCATATTATGCCACTGTGTCACTCATGCTACCAAAACCATATTATGCCACTGTGTCACTCATGCTACCGAAACCATATTATGCCACTGTGTCACTCATGCTACCTAAACCATATTATGCCACTGTGTCACTCATGCTATTGAAACCATATTATGCCACTGTGTTACTAATGCTACCTAAACCATATTATGCCACTGTGTCACTCATGCTACCTAAACCATATTATGCCACTGTGTTACTAATGCTACCAAAACCATATTATGCCACTGTGTCACTCATGCTACCGAAACCATATTATGCCACTGTGTCCCTCATGCTACCTAAACCATATTATGCCACTGTGTCACTAATGCTACCTAAACCATATTATGCCACTGTGTCACTCATGCTACCTAAACCATATTATGCCACTGTGTCACTAATGCTACCTAAACCATATTATGCCACTGTGTCACTAATGCTACCAAAACCATATTATGCCACTGTGTCACTCATGCTACCTAAACCATATTATGCCACTGTGTTACTAATGCTACCTAAACCATATTATGCCACTGTGTTACTAATGCTACCTAAACCATATTATGCCACTGTGTCACTCATGCTACCTAAACCATATTATGCCGCTGTGTCCCTCATGCTACCTAAACCATATTATGCCACTGTGTCCCTCATGCTACCTAAACCATATTATGCCACTGTGTCACTAATGCTACCAAAACCATATTATGCCACTGTGTCACTCATGCTACCTAAACCATATTATGCCACTGTGTCACTCATGCTACCTAAACCATATTATGCCACTGTGTCACTCATGCTACCTAAACCATATTATGCCACTGTGTCACTCATGCTACCTAAACCATATTATGCCACTGTGTCACTCATGCTACCTAAACCATATTATGCCACTGTGTCACTCATGCTACCGAAACCATATTATGCCACTGTGTCACTCATGCTACCTAAACCATATTATGCCACTGTGTCACTAATGCTACCAAAACCATATTATGCCACTGTGTCACTCATGCTACCTAAACCATATTATGCCACTGTGTTACTAATGCTACCTAAACCATATTATGCCACTGTGTCACTCATGCTACCAAAACCATATTATGCCACTGTGTCACTCATGCTACCTAAACCATATTATGCCACTGTGTCACTAATGCTACCAAAACCATATTATGCCACTGTGTCACTCATGCTACCTAAACCATATATATTGGAGATTGCTTTTTCTACCGCTGACAATTTAAAACAATGTGTGTACAAATTAGCAGCCTCCATCACAACTTGCAGAACAAATAATAACTTTTGGTCACAAAGAACCTGGCCTTGACCTCAAACATCTTGGAACATGACCTTTATCCATATTCACCCGAGACCCTCTTGATTGGCTCTTCATCTTCTAAAGTTTTACATTGTATCATGGGTTATAACTGGTACAGAAAACAGTAAGTAGGGCCTGCATGTGTGCCCTTAAAATGGCTACAAATCAATACATTTCACTGTATTCAGAGTAATCCTATTGCATAAAAATGTCATCTTTGTTAAACTAAGTACATGCATTTTGGATGTATTCCATGTGTTGTTACTATGAACAATTTATCCTACATTGAGTGAATAGTTCAGTTCTGTTCATCAACAAACACCTAAACAACTATGCTAGATCCTAACAGCACTCGTGTGATCAGGTAGTTTAAATAACGTAAACAGCCTAAAGGAAATAGTGTGGAAATGTAATCTCCAAAGTCTGTCAGTGTCCGTTTAATGTCCACAGGCTATTTTACTAGCTTTTATAGAGATCTTTGAAAATCTTTGATGTAGCTGTATAAAGAGATCATTTTAATCAAACTTGTTGTTTTTCATTAAATAACGAATTGTTTAATGTCCGCAGTTTATCCCTTTAGGTTTAGACAAACTTTGGCCAATATTAAGCTAGTCATTCTCTTTATTTTTGAATTATTTACTTACTCTGTATGTCTGCATTGGGTAATAGTAGCACCTTGCTAATTCCAAAAAATTTTATTCTTCAAAACTACCAATAGTGACATTTTAACATTAATATTTGACATCAATCCCAGAATCACTCCCAACATGTACAGATTTTCAAACGTAGGCAACACAGGGTATGTAACCTGGGGCATTTTAACACTTTTCGGATAATCATTTTACCACTTATCTTTGCCAAACTTTTTTCTGTTTAAACCCCCCCCCCCCCCCCCCATACACATTGTACTTCAGCTATTCTGAATTTACAGGGCCGAACGTACAGACCAGAAATATTGTTTGAGCACATTTTTTTTTTCCATATCTTTTTATTTCATTTTTTTTTTATAACTTATATTGTATTCTATATATTTTATCTTATGATTTCAAATTAATATTATTACAGTATACATTTCAAATATAATAAGTATATATTACAATATCATACAATATTAATAATACCATATATTTTAACATAGTTTTAAATATAATATATATAATCATTTACAATAAAGTATTATCATATATTATAATCAATAATAATAAATATAATAATGCAGGGCTCGACAAACCCCGGGCGCCAGGTCGCCATGGCGACCAGGAAATCAGACCTTGCGCCCAGGGTGCTGTTTGTCACAGGGAGCCCTTGCCGGCTGCCATCTGTTACATGCAGCGCGAGGGGAGAAAGTCTGTGCGGATCACACAGACTGTAAGCTCCGCCCCCTCGCGCAACACGTTGTAGTGCCGAGTGTCACGTGACAACACGGCACTTTTCAGGAACCGAAAGAGGATCGGGCACAAGCATAAATGTCCCCCTCCCCTGCAATGACGTAAGCAGCAGGGAGGGAGGACACCGTAAGAAACACAATTTTTGTGTTTTTTTTTAAAGAACAAAAATGTGTGTATGTAACTGGCTGTGTATGTGGTGTATGTATGTGTGAAGGTAACTGGCTGTGTATGTGGTGTATGTATGTGTGAAGGTCACTGGCTGTGTATGTGGTGTATGTATGTGTGAAGGTAACTGGCTGTGTATGTGGTGTATGCAGGGCCGGACTGGCCTACCGGGATACCGGGAAAAATCCCGGTAGGCCGCCTACCCTGGGGCTGTTTTAAGAATTTCGGCAGCCGCGTCCCTTTAAGTCTTTCGGCGGCCGCGTCCCTTTACGTCTTTCGGTGGCCGCGTCCCTTTAAGTCTTTCGGTGGCCACGTCCCTTTAAGTCTTTCGGCGGTCGCGTCCCTTTAAGTCTTTCGGCGGCCGCGTCCCTTTAAGTCCTTCGGCGGCCGCGGCCCTTTAAGACTTTCGGCGGCCGCTTCCCTTAAATAAATTCGGCTTCACCCAGAGCCTGCTGAGCGGGAGAGGAAGGGGAGGGGGCTTCTGCTGCGTGCAACCTGAGAGGAAGCTGCCGGGTAAGGTATATACAGTATGGTGCTGGGGAAAGTGAGTGGCAGAGTGTAAGTGTGTGAGTGAGTGGCAGAGTGTAAGTGTGTGAGTGAGTGAGTGGCAGAGTGTAAGTGTGTGAGTGAGTGAGTGGCAGAGTGTAAGTATGTGAGTGAGTGCCAGAGTGTAAGGATGTGAGTGAGTGCCAGAGTGTAAGGATGTGAGTGAGTGCCAGAGTGTAAGGATGTGAGTGAGTGGCAGAGTGTAAGTATGTGAGTGCAGAGTGTAAGGATGTGAGTGCAGAGTGTAAGGATGTGAGAGGAAGCTGCCGGGTAAGGTATATGGTGCTGGGGAAAGTGAGTGGCAGAGTGTAAGTGTGTGAGTGAGTGGCAGAGTGTAAGTATGTGAGTGAGTGGCAGAGTGTAAGTATGTGAGTGAGTGCCAGAGTGTAAGTGTGTGAGTGAGTGAGTGGCAGAGTGTAAGTGTGTGAGTGAGTGGCAGAGTGTAAGTGTGTGAGTGAGTGGCAGAGTGTAAGTGTGTGAGTGAGTGGCAGAGTGTAAGTATGTGAGTGAGTGGCAGAGTGTAAGTATGTGAGTGAGTGCCAGAGTGTAAGTATGTGAGTGAGTGCCAGAGTGTAAGTATGTGAGTGAGTGCCAGAGTGTAAGTCTGTGAGTGAGTGAGTGAGTGAGTGAGTGGCAGAGTGTAAGTATGTGAGTGAGTGGCAGAGTGTAAGTATGTGAGTGAGTGGCAGAGTGTAAGTATGTGAGTGAGTGGCAGAGTGTAAGTATGTGAGTGAGTGGCAGAGTGTAAGGATGTGAGTGAGTGCCAGAGTGTAAGGATGTGAGTGAGTGCCAGAGTGTAAGGATGTGAGTGAGTGCCAGAGTGTAAGTCTGTGAGTGAGTGAGTGAGTGGCAGAGTGTAAGTATGTGAGTGAGTGGCAGAGTGTAAGTATGTGAGTGAGTGGCAGAGTGTAAGTATGTGAGTGAGTGGCAGAGTGTAAGGATGTGAGTGAGTGCCAGAGTGTAAGGATGTGAGTGAGTGCCAGAGTGTAAGGATGTGAGTGAGTGCCAGAGTGTAAGGCTGTGAGTGCCAGAGTGTAAGTATGTGAGTGCAGAGTGTAAGTATGTGAGTGCAGAGTGTAAGTGAGTGAGTGCAGAGTGTAAGTATGTGAGTGCAGAGTGTAAGTGTGTGAGCGAGTGGCAGAGTGTAAGTGTGTGAGCGAGTGGCAGAGTGTAAGTGTGTGAGTGAGTGGAACATCTTGTCCAGATGTAGCTTACATGATTTATTGTTAAGCCACACCATCGATTGCATTGCTTTCTATATTTTGTCATAATATTGGTGCGGAGTGGAGTGATTAAGAGGTTTTAATATTAAAAAGCAGGGCACCACCACTGGTATATTGTGTTTTGATGCACCAGATTTTTGAAGGGACACTGTGAGCTAAAAAAAAAAAAATCATATGATTTTAAAGAGTCACCTGGGGCAGTTTGTATATTTGACACCCCATCCACCTCCCAACCTAACTTCCTATATATCCCAAATCCTTTTATTTTGTAAATACAGTTTCTCAGAGACATACACATAATTCTGTATAGCTGTATAAGCGTGTGAGTGACTAGCAAATCGAATGTAATAATGCTGGCATATTAATGGCAAAATAATACTGGCAAATTGGCTCTGGCATATTAAGGGCAGATTGACTTTGACATATCAGTGGTAAAGTAATACTGGCATATTCACGGGCAAATTTACTGTAACATTAATAGAAAAATAATACTGGCATAATAATGGCAAAATCATACTGGCAAATTGGCTGTGGAATATTAGTGGGAAAATAATACTGGCATATTAATGAGCAAATTGGCTGTGGCATATTAATGGGCAAATTGGCTGTGGCATATTAATGGGCAAATTGACTGGCATATTAATGGCAAAATAATACTGGCATATTAATGGGCAAATTGACTGTGGCATATTAATGGCAAAATTATACTCGTATATTAATGGGCAAATTGACTGTGGCATATTAATGGCAAAATGATACTCATATATTAGTGGCAGAATTGGTTGTTGGCATATTTTAATAGGCAAACTGGCTGTTGCATATGTTAATTGGAACCTGGCTTATTTTAATTGGAAAAGTGATGCTGTGGCATGTTCAGTGGGGCAAAATAACATGTACTATGGTGGAAAGTGACAATGTGATTTTTTTCTGCAGGGGCAGCTCTGTATGACAAAGTGACACTGTGGTTTGTTCTGCAGGGGCAGCTCTGATGGACAAAGTGACACTGTGGTTTGTTCTGCAGGGGCAGCTCTGTGGGACAAAGTGACACTGTGATTTGTTCTGCAGGGACAGCTCTGTGGGACAAAGTGACACTGTTGCATGCCAAATTGTGTGGGTGCAATATGAGTGCTTGGCAAATGCTGTTGGTACTGAATAGGGTTGCCACCTGGCCGGTATTTTACCGACAGGCTGGTAAAAAAAATTGGCTTCAGGCCAATGTTAAGTCTATGGAGACAGTACCATGTCTGGTATTTTTCTGACGAAAAGGTGGCAAGTTATGGGTGCTGGGATATGTCCTATGAGTGCAATCTGCATGCTGGGGTAAGTTCTGTGAGTGCAATCTGCATGCTGGGCGAAGTCCTGTGAGTCTGGGTGCTGGGGTAAATCAATATAGCCACCAAGTATGTACACAAGGTTATAGCTCACACAATTCCCTAATTATATATACCCCTGCACAGGGCAACTCATATAACCTTGTGTACTGGTTGCTATGTGTTGCCCTGTGCATGGGGTATATATCAGAGAAGTACGTTAGTTATAATATTGTGTACATACTGGGGGCATATTTTGCCCTGTGCAGGGGTATGTACCAGTCTTATCTATAAAATAATACACTTTTCAAATGTGTTGTAAAATGAATGGATTGTCCGTTATGAAAAAGAAAATAAATATGCAAGTCTATGGGGCTGGTATACTATAATTTCCAGGGCTGGTTTTTATTCCCAGTCCGGCCCTGGGTGTATGTATGTGTGAAGGTAACTGGCTGTGTATGTGGTCTGTGTGTATGTATGAGTGAATGTAACTGGCTGTGTATGTGGTCTGTGTGTGTGTGTATGTATGTGTGAATGTAACTGGCTGTGTATGTATGTGTGAATGTAACTTGCTGTTGTGTGTGTGAATGTAACTGGCTGTGTATGTATGTGTGAATGTGACTCCGTGCGTTTATGATTTTGTGATGTGCCGTTGTCTGGCTCTTAAATTTTTTAGCTGGCTCCTAAAACTTAATTAAATTTGTCAAGCCCTGTAATAATGCAATACAATATATATATATAATGACAACAATATTTATATTTATATTTTATTTATATACCAATCATATGTACTTCAATTTTATTCATCCATCACTTTCTTTTTTAATTTACTAATTTTTCAATAATATTAATTAATTATTCTAATATCTTTGTCATTTTATTCTATATATTTATATTTAGGTGTCTTATCTATCATTTTAATTTATGTACATGGTGTTCTACCGCTTAATAGTTGTTTTGAGTACCACATTGTTTCCTGAAATGCCATTCGTATTTGTTTCTTGTAATTATTATCTAATGTGTCTATATAACTTTCCCATTTAAAAAAAAAATATTCTGTATCTTTTTCTTTGTGTAGGGTAGCTTCCATCCAATCCATTTTGAGTAAAAATAACATTTTTATATGAAATAATGACATCGTTGGTGTATCTTTACTTATCCATTGTTGTAATATACATTTTCTTGCTACAGCCAATGTAATACGTAATATAAATATATTTTCAATGGTATAATTTTTCTTTGTGATTATACCAAGAATGGCTTCTTCAGCTTGTATTTTATAATTAACTATTTTAATTATATTTAGGAATTGTTCAATGTTATTCCAAACATTCCCAAAAATTGAGCACATTTTAATTAGGTTTTAATCCCGCTACTGATCGAAACTCTACCTCTGTCCCCAAAAAGCATCTGGGCAAGTTTTTTATAATTGGTCTTCAATCTGAAAATATTGATTATTCTAAATGCTTCTGGTTCCAAGCAGTTTGGATAAGGGATACTCAACCTGTATATTGCATTGTACATTCCTATTATGCTCACCTTAGCATCATTAGAATTGTAGTATAAAGGAGGCAGCACAGATCTTTGTTGCCCATTCTACCCTTCTGTTGCATGGATGATATATCTAGCTGCAGGGTATCCCTCTCTATTGCTGGGGACCATTGCAAAGCACTTGCTCCAGTAGCAATATATTAATAATAAAATGTCCCTAGAGTAATGGCCTTTTATGTCACTAGTCCTCTATGAGTTATCATTTCATATATATAGTTTTATAAATATATATATATTTGTATTTTTTCTGTACATTTTTTAATATAACTAACCCTAAACAAAGGGAAAAAAAGGTTATTTTTTTAATTTTGAAATAATTGTGGGAGGGATTGGTGGTGGTTCTAGGGAGACAGGTGTAGACTGCCCTGCTAAAACGATATCACTCCATGTCACTTACAGCCTTATTGTCTATTGAAATCAGAGCTGCATGACATGCCAGGACCATCTTTCATCCTCTAGGGATGTTGTACTGCGATGGTCCTGGCACGTCAAAGGTGCAAATGATTTAAAAAAAACATCAGGACATAATTGTATGTACTATCTTCATTGTACTAGCACTTCCTATATTCTATTATATAAGCTCCCAGCCTGTCACTGCCTACTTGACCTCTGTTGGTCACAGTAATGTAAATGTTTTATGTTTTACCACAGCAGCGTCGGTCTCTGTGACTGGCAGATTGCAAGAGGGCAGTTCTGAAAAGATCTCTCCTGAAATGATCGATTCCAAGTCCATGGCCGTCCTTATGGCAGGTCAAATAGGGCAGCTGCCCAGGGCCCAGGCATAGAGTAGAGTTACTGTCTCTCTGGGAAGCTAAATACCTACAGCCAATTAGAGAAAAGATAACTTCTTCCCTTCTAAATCACCAATCCATGTGCTTCATGTGGGACAGTCCTGATTCTGGAGTACATTCCCGAGTTCCTGATTAGGTCTTGTGGTCCTGATTTTCATTCTCTGTTGATTGGGTCTCCAGAGAATGAATTTGGTGTATGCGCATGTGCAGTAGCGCTGTCAGTGTGAGTGACAGCCCAAGCACCACCCCAGCATCCTGCATTGACAGAGGAAGAAGTTGGGAGGTATGCCTGTCAGAGAGACGATCTCCTTCTCCCCTGTGATAGGCTGTGCTGTAATGTACCCCTTGCCACATTTTGTTTTTGGTTGTCATTCTGGTATTTTTTTAATCAAGAGAAAATACTTTTCTTTAATCCCCAACAACTTCACTAGTTGTATAAAATTACTATAGGCCATATCTATATTTTAAAATGGTATGAACAATAATTAGTGTGGGAACACTAAACTTAAATAAAGGGAATTATGACTAAACATATATGGCACAGATATAATAGTATAAAGGAAACTATTTCTGGCCCTAGAACATAAAATGCAGCATACCACCTTGTCACGAGGATATATTTAATTTAAAAAAAACTACCAGACATGATTTTAAAGGGACACTAAATAAATGTTTTTTTTTTTTCACTTGTGCTTCTTTTATAGAAGCAAAAGTGAAAAGTCCGTTGTCCCTATTATGAGGATGAACTGGCGTGTACTTTTGATAGTACACGCCAGTTTATCCTCTGACCCACAGCTGCCATGTTTCCCTAGGAAGCAGGCAGCCGTCTGGTTGGCGACTAGCGCAGAGAGAGACCCTAGTTTTTGCATGGGATCAGCAGGGGGGATACCTTCAGCCATTCGGCTGTCAGAGCAGTGCGAGCCCCCGCTCTGATTGGCTGTGCGCGTGCTGATGTTTGTCAGGACACGCCAACCAACAACTGCTGTGTCTCGCATTTGAGACACAGAAGATAGTAAACCCGCATGAATCTATTAAGATTCAAGTCGGGTTTACTTTCAAAGACTGGAACATGTTTTGTTTAACCCTTGCTTCCTTGAAGGAAGCAAAGGTTAAACAAGTTGGAATGTCCCTTTAATATTGGCACCAAACCAATTATATACTGTCCTGCCAGTAATATACCGGTTGGATAGCAGCCCTGTATGAGTGGATTTGTTGTAAAAACAGGATTTCTGTTTGCTTTGTTATTATTTTAGTTTGTATTTCTGTTGATTTGCTGTTAAAACAGCACAGGTACATTAGAGTGTATGTACTTTTTAGATTGCATTTCCAGTGCTTTATGGCTTTAATTCAGTGTGTTATGTTTTTGTGGGTTTTTTTTGTAGAAATTGTTCTTTTTTTTTTCCTTCACAGAACACTTTTTATTTATAGGTCAGGGGAAAAAATGGTGTTATCCAAGTGAGATGTTTGTAATTAGCAGTCCTTCCTTGACACCAATCAGGATATCAAGCCTGCAGTGCTGTGTTTACAATTTGGAAAAGCTGACGTGGCGTGAATGAAGATCGATATGTTGTTTGCTACGCAAGGTCAATATTTCTTGCAGTATTTATTTGTGCGCGAGTGTGACAGCAAAGGAAGAGAACCAATCTATTTGCTTTACTATTACAAGACCTATATCTGCAATTCCTTTGATGAATTAGTCTATTAATATATATCTAGGTCACATGCAGAAAGACCTGTTGATAGTATTTTATCATGTAATGGTAATAAAGTTAATTTTGCATGTACATTCGGGGCTAAACATTACACATATGCTATATATGCTATATTACAAACCTATTTATTTTATGCAATAAATGTGTGTATCTATATGGATTCTTCTTTGAGTGTTTGTGTATTTATGTATATAAATATATTCAAAGATAAACATTAATGCTAAGTTTTATGTTATAAATAAGCATAAACATACACGTTTTAGTAATACTATATTATAAATATATGTGATTCTATCTGGAGTCATCTCCGTGTGTGTTATGTATAAATAAATATTTACTAGGTGGTAGTCACTAAATGCATGAATCACAGCCACTTTTTCTTTGTATTTTTCGTTGTTTTTTGTGAGTAGTACCGGGAATATCACATAGGTCTTTAGTTCTGCTGTTAAGAACCAGAATATCCCCCTTTTCTATTTCATATATAAGTACATGAATTCAAGGATTAACTGTATTCTATTTATCATGTTATGGTAATAAATAAGTTAGTCTTGAATATACATTCAGGGCTGAACGTTTAATATATGGTTTAATAAAAGCTTTATTTATAATATGTAATAAATAAGTGTGTACATATCTGGACTCATCTTTGTTTATGTAGTATACGGTGACTACCGAATAAACGGAATGAGGTCTAATTAAAGTGTTTCATATACCTTTAAAATAATGATTGAAATAGTTGTTTTTCTAACATTAACTTTGGTTCTGGCATTAGTCAGGCCCTAAGCACCTCTCCACCATCTGTGTCTTCCCTAATTGATTGTAAACCCTTGCATGTAGAGTTCTCAACTTCCATCAAACCAGGGAGCCATGGCTTCTAAAATCCCTACTGCTGGCTCCTAACCTTTTTTAACGTAGATTATTATGGAGTGCCATTTGCTGGCTGCTAAGAATAATTAGGATTGCTTCTGAAATGGCACATAAAGACTACAAATAGTTCTAATGTACACTGATCAGCCATAACATTCTGATCACTGACAGGTGGCAAGCTGGCGACAGCAGTGTGATGCTTTGGGCAATGTTCTGCTGGGAAACCTTGGGTCCTGCCATTCATGTGGATGTTACTTTGGTACCACCTACCTAATCATTGTTGCATACTATAGACACCCTTTCATGGAAACAGCATTTCCTGATGGCATTGGCCTGTTTAGGCCGGATAATGCACCCTAACATAAAGCAAAAATTGTTCAGGAAAGTCTGAGGAACATAACCCATGTTCAAGGTATTCGCTTGGCTTCCAAATTCCCAGATCTCAATACAATGGAGCATCTGTGGGATGTGCTGGACAAACAAGTCCAATCCATGGAGACCCCACCTTACAACTAACAGGACTTAAAGGATCTTCTGCTAACGTCTTCGTGCCAGATGCCACAGCACATCTTCAGAGGTCTAATGAAGTCCATGCCTTGACTGGTCAGGGCTGTTTTGGCATCAAAATGGGACCTACACAGTATTAGGCAGGTGGTCATAATGTTATGGCTGATCAGTGTGTGTGTGTGTGTGTATATATTTTTATTTATATATCTATATAAATATATATATATATTTTGTGAATGAATGCTGTGAATGAATGCTGTGAATGTGATGAATGCTAAGTTATGTTACAAAATTGTTTTGTAACTTGCATAAACATTCAAGGCTGAAAATTAAATATATGCTAAATTATATGTTTTTTTGTTTTATACTGTGGTATAAATATATGTAGATCTATATGTAGATCTATCTACATTACTCATCATGTATATAAGGATGGTAGATGAATTTGCCGTGTCAAATGGGCTTTTTAGAGCACTCTTTATTTTTTTTTTTTTTAAATGCACAGTTATTTAATTATGTATTTATTATGGAACATGTGAAATACGTTAAATAGAAAAAAAACAGACACGATGTGCAGCACTTGAGTGAGGTGAAGTTTTTAATCCACATATGCACATAATCCATTTTATTATTTTAGAGTACTTTTCAAAAACGTCATCTTTTAAATCATCAATGTCTAAAAAATCTGACATATTGATCATGCCATCAGCGATCTCTTAAAAGTATTTAATTGTCTTAAATGTTGTTTTAAATACATATACAAAATAAAGCCAGTTCACTTTAGCACAAATGTTCTTATCATTCAAAGAAAAATTTTAACAATTTAAGTGTATTATTATACGGTTTGCTTTGTGATTATTCAATTATCTAGCTTGTGGCAGACATGATTTCCTTTTTTATTCCTTCTTCAGCCACTCCATTTTTCTATCTGTTTAATTATAAATAAATTAATTGTGTAATTGAAAAGGTAAATCACAGTGCAAAATACTCAAGGGTTTCACTGAAACCTAATATGAAGTCTTAATTAAAGTGATATGAACTCTACAGAGAAGAGCAGTGTCTGTAGTTTGTAACCTGTCCTTTTCTGTGCCAACAGTGTTCTACAGATAAATGTGTCTTATCGTTCTTTCTTGGGGAATGTTTTGCACTTTTCAAACCTGATTATCTTTACTCTGACCTTTACTTCATCTCAAAATCATTGTCTTCTTCGTTTTATCAATCTCCACCTGCCTAAATCCCAACACATTAATCACATCAATTTCTCTTTGTTTTCTTGTTCTCTTCACCTTCCCTTTTCAGTTTTGTGATAATAATCATGATGGAAAAAAACCCACATCCCTCAAACCAATGTAATTCCACATCTATCATTCTGTCCCTCGTCTCCCTAACCCTGTTACCATATTGTGCATTACCATTATGTTGTTGACCTTGTACAGACCTGCTTTTGTGTTTTCATGCTCCACTGGAACATCACTCATCAAAGTTGGCAATCGCCTTTACCTTTCTTAGTCCCAAGGTGTCTTATTTTTATTTTCTTAAATCATGTTCTGCAGCCGCGAGAAAAAATTTAACCACAGTTAATATAAAGTGGCATGTTGGTGTGAATTAACCTTACAAAGTTATTGGAATAAATTAAAAATGCATAGTTATTATGAAATATTTATACGTGTTCGTCCGATTCTATTACATTCATATTTCTCAAACTTTAATATGTTGTTTTATGTCTTTCTTAAAACAAAACAGAATTGCGGATAAAAAAAATAGATCAATTGAACTTATTCAACTTATCAGTTGACCCAAGAGGCCATGACTAAGGTCTACAAATGTATGTTGACCCCTTGCTTGAGTATTGTTAAACTATTAATGCAGATGTTTTAGATAACATTTCTTGTGTAAGTGTTCAAAGCTGTCTAAAAGGTCCTGTCCTTGCAAAAACTAGAATGACTAATCGCATTACGGTAAATGCTGTATTGGCTAAGGTAGCATGCTCATGTTCTTTATTGTGAAAACAGTCTGGCTGAGATAGCAATCAGCTGTATTATGTGATGGATCGTTTACTAATTCAGGGCTTGACAAATCTTTGTAGATTTTTGGAGCCAGCAGACCAATTCAGGAGCCTTCCTGTTGTTTTTTTTTTTGGAGCCAGGGATGTCGGCCATCTGTAGAGTTTTATGTGAAATAATCCAAAAAGGGGCAAACAGTAATGATTTAGCAGTCATAACTCCTGAGATTTGTCCAAGCATTATAATAATCAGCAGGATTTTTCACCCACTGTCGACACTATTAAATAACAATCTCCGGAGCAGCGGTACATACAATATGTTCACCCCGTTCAGTGTAGACATTGAGTTGCAAATGCAAATCTACATAATAGCTACAATAGATGATCAGGTAGGACACATAATCACAAAAATCTCACTTCCAGAATACCATATTTTACTAGCTTTCAAATGAAAGTGCAGTGTGTGAAAAAGAGCAATTTTCACTAAAAACATAACCCACTAAAGCAGTCATAAAGCACTGGAAATACAATCTAAAAATAAAATCCCTTCAATGCATGGAGTGTTAGTAGAGACAAGCTAATTACTAACATAACTTCAAGTACCAAAAACTCCATAGTCTCTTAAAAAAAAAAATATATATATATATATATTTATATATTCATCTTTTATTTTGGTGTTAGATTTTATGCCAGTGAAGCACATCTATGCCCATCCTTTAGTTTTATTGACCAAGCCACTATAAATGTAATCTAAGTCAGCTATTGACAGTTGGGTCGCGTAAGTGGAAAAAAAAACCTGCAAGCATAAATGAAATCATGATTAGCAGTGTTTGGTTCATGTTACCTTTTAAAGATCTTCTTATTGTCATTATCGCTGTTTAAGGCATTGCTCATGTACCAAGGATGCTAGCAGGTAAAATCATACATGCTTGTCACTTTACTTCTTTCCCATCTGCTGCCACCATCTGCATAAACAAGTGTAACATAAGGTTTTGATCTATGTCCATTTTTATTTTATCTAGTGCTAGGTTACATGTAAAAACATAATCCATTTCCCTCAAGGCTTTTAAGTTAACCATTTGTGTAGATTGTATTTGGTCACATTTTAAATTGACACTAATCTTTAAAAAACAACAGTTGTTTCTTTAGCAGGCCAATATTATTTATGGACCTTAATATGGAGGCCATAATAGAAGATACTTTAGAACCCTGCCATTTTCCACACCATATGGAACCTGAATGCTTCAGTGTGAAGTCTACAGTCTTATCTGGTCACTGACTGTCACTCACTGCTCCAGATTTAAATCCAGTTGATGGGACAGTAACTAGAACTGTCAGTCAGTGCTTCCATCATCTGTGATGGGCACTGGAGGAGAAGCAACATTTCATGTGCTGAAGTCTATGCCGCTTGTGTACTAGAGTAAAGAGAATATAAAAATAAGAAGGTTTAGTAGCAGTTTAAAATCTAGAAATGTAAAGGTTTGTGCAGGATGTTAATAGATTATAAAGAAGACATAGAGCAATGAGCTTACATTTGGTAACCCCACTATAGCTCTGGGCTCAAGATCCATGGAATAACACTGTGATACAAGTGGTATTGTGATCTCACTAAACTTCTGTAGAACAAAGTCCTGGTGATCCAATGACTCCAAAGGAGCCATCATAGTTATTACAGGGTTGACCTGTAGTTACAATCAAACCTCACATAATAAGTAAATAAGCCGAAAACAATGGAGAAACACAGACATTTTCTCCACTTAATATGTCTGGGTTCTACTCACATAGCTTTGATTTTCTATGAGCTCCGAGATACATACAAAACCAGATAACTTTGCTGATCCAAATGGACCATTAATTGTGGTCACTCGGGAATCATCATCTTCTCGTATATTACTATGGGAGGAGTTCAGTTTATTTCAGAACCATTTTGGAAGGACTTCGAATGTAGTGGAAATAATTGATGTCCTCCCATAGAAATGACCAATAAATCGGCCGAAGTTTAATGAAAACAAAAATAAGTTAAAATAATAATACATTAAAATGAAATATTACTAAAATAAATATAATGTAAAATAAAAATAGTAAACATTTAAAAAAAAGAATGTATTCATGATATATATTATCATTAATAAAATGAATAAATAATTTATTTATTTTTACTTCCATTCACCGGCTATTAACTGGTGAATTGAAATACCCCAAATTTAAACTGAATATGGCCATATTGAATAGCCGAATTGCGGATTTCTCAGCAAGCTGATTTTTGTTACCTTTTTTGTTGCTGGAAAGTGTCACCATTTATTATAACGTTTGTTATTCTATGCTGTAATTTTGGTCTGCTGCTTTCTTATTGCAATTGATTAAAAATACCAGAATCATTGCCAGACTGTGTATAGCTCCAGGGAAAAACAACATACAGTGCTTCTACCATATGCTATATTTCATATACTTAGATCTTTTTAAAATCTCGGAAAACAGGACATTGCTAAGGGAACAACTTATGACTTATCAGTGCGTATAAAGCTAGGAGAAGCAAAAACCAGTGTTTAAACTGGATGCTATTTCTACAGTGAAAAATGTCTAATAAATATTGAAGAAACCATAATAATAAAACATTTGTGTAATGCCAGTGTATACAAGCCAGGCTATCCATTAAGATGTGATCCTTCCAGATCTGCTAAACATGTAATATTAATTGTTAGGCCTCATCCCTCCCACTTCAGCGAAAGCGGACATGATGCTAGCCCATAGTCAAGTGTTTCAATTTTAATGAGTTTCAACAGAGAGTTTATTACAGTGCTGAACCGTTTACATATGATAAAATCTGATCTATGTTACAATTTTCATGTTGTTTATATTTTCAAAATAGTGTGCATGCCCTCCTACTGGCACTGCAGATTCCATACATCTACAAGTATGTGACTTAGAGGCATTGTACTGACCTTTTCAGAGTAAGGTGACATTTATAATTGTTATCCTAGTTATTTATTTATGAAGCAGTGCTGTACAGTTTTCAAACAAAATATAAATGGTAAGTCACTTAACAAGCCATACTTGGTCTTAACTAGAGCCAGAAGAATGGTGTAATCATACCAAGTATGCTAGAGGGTGTGCGATTTAGTGTATATGAAGTCTTGTCTGTTCCATTGTTATTTACATTTTATTGAAAAAATGCACCACCATTTTCTTCTGCAT
Organism: Pelodytes ibericus; assembly: GCA_036172795.1. Taxonomy (NCBI): domain Eukaryota; kingdom Metazoa; phylum Chordata; class Amphibia; order Anura; family Pelodytidae; genus Pelodytes; species Pelodytes ibericus. Next base: position 229,560,083 of record CM069857.1, on the reverse strand, counting down.
TGTACAATGAGGTTAACAAAACATACAAATAATGTAGAAGGCAACGATATAGAAAAACAGAAGCTGAGGAGGCCCCAAATACTCCTTGTGTGTCAATAGTAAACATGTGAAAAAATAAAGCATAGCTAATTATATATTTATAATAAACATAGCATAGATTATTACATTTTCTGAAGCTGGCAGTCATAATGCAGCATGTTGTTTTTTAAAGCCACGGAAGTAACATACAGCCTACTTAATGTATTTCAATCTCTGTGTGCGTGTATCTACTAAACAAATTGTATGTCAGACCATATATAAGCCACAATAAAGATAATTGAAATCCTGCTCAATTTATCAGAAGCCAATATAGCTAAGAGGCTACAGGCATGCAAGAGGAATCAAATGCATAAAGGAAACAAAGTCCCATTCTTATTCCAACCTAACCACATGTTAATTTTTAGCCGTGGAAGACCAGAACAGTGAGCATTACTTTTCTCCTCAATGTCTTGCACAGCACTAAAGGGACACTCACAACAAATGGTGAGCACCGCCCTGGTGAGAACAAGCTTACAGGACAGTCATGGGAAAAAGGAAGTACACCCTCTATAGTTTTACATATCAGGATATAATAACAATCATATGTTCCTAAGCTCATGTTAATATTAGGTAAATTCCACCAGATGAATTACAACACATGACATATTACACTGTGTCATGATTTCTTTAACAAAAACGAAGCCCAAATGGAGAAGCTATGTGTGAACAACTAAGTGCACTTTATGATCCAATAGCTTGTAGAACCAACTTTAGCTGCAATAACTTGAAGTAAAACTTTTCTATAGGACTATCCGTCACTCACATTGTTGTGGAGGAATTTTGTCCCACTTTTCTGTACAATGTTGCTTCAGTTCTTGGTTTGAGGTTTGCTGGTATTTGTTTATACACAGCTCTCGTAAGATCCCGCCACAGCATTTCAATTGGGTTGAGGTCTGGACTTTGACCGTTCCATTGATTCTTTTCTTTTTCAGCCATTCTGTTGATTGGCTGGTGTGCTTGGGGGTCATTGACACGTTGTATGACCCAGTTTTGTCCAAGCTTCAGCTATTGGACAGATGGCCTCACATTTGACTCTAGAATACTTCGATATACAGAGGAGGTCATGGTCGACTCAATGGCTGCAAGATTCCTAGGTCCTATGGCTGCAAAACACGTCCAATTCATCACCCTTCCACCACGTGCTTGGCTGTTGGTATGAAATGTTTGTGCTGATATGCTGTGTTTGGTTTTCAACAAAAATGGTGCTGTGCATTATGGCCAAACATCTCCACTTGTGTCTCTTCTGTCCAAAGTACATACTTCCAAAGCTTTTGTTAATTATAGCCCTTCGTCACTCAGTAACTAGCAATTTATGATTTTTAATTACGTCACTCAAGCACTTCTCAATCAAATCCTAGTAAACTAATATCCAGACACTGACTCCTGCTGGAATAAACAGGAAACCATGTTTACTATAGTTACATATTGGGGGGTTTGAATAAAAAAAAAAAAAAAATTATTTTAAGACTCTTTACCCGTGCATTTTTTGGTAAAATAATTATACACACAATTTTTTGTTACAATGAACTTATAATAGTACACATAAAACTCTAAAAGCTTAGACTGAGGCTGATGGGGGTTGTTGCAGTGACACATCTGTCATTCTCTGGGAATAACAGATGTGTAGCTCTTAAGATGTGTATAGCTCTGTGGTCAGAGGATTATGGGAAGTTTAGCTTAGAGACACATGTTTTCCAAACCTGCTTTAGACTAAATTGCACATAGGGCTTTGGTTGAAATAGTTGTGTAGCAAAGCATGCTTGATTATTATTGTTACAATAAAAGCAAAGCAGAGTAGAACAATTAGATGTTTGTGTATTTGTGACCAGATCTGGTTTGCTGATGTTAAATAAGAAGAGGAGATGCTCTATTAGACAGGGAATAAAGTTAATTCCGGGAAGCAATATTTCGCACTGGGAGTTGGAAGCACTTGGAACAGCTTAGCAGAATCAATTGTTACAGCAGTGATTGAATTCGAATTACGGGTGAATACATTGTCTAAATAAAACCACAATAAATTAATTCATGTTTCAATTCAGGTTACCTTCAGGAAAGAAATCTAAATATTGTCTTGCTCAGGTTTAGAACTTTGTGTAAAAAGACACGGTAGACATATAAATTAAATTATGAGGATAATCTAAAATGGATTGTGTTATGGACTGCCATTGTTTGCCCTTTCAAGTCCCACAGGAGTTAATGAGAGGCAGGTTTGCTGTCAATCCAAATGATGCAGGGAATATGCATGCAAATCATCTGACAGAAGCTCAAGTGGAATAAAAGCTGTCTCATTATAGTTACTCACATACATTTCATTGATAACTATATACGTCTTGAAGTTTGCTTTTTACTTATTTTCATTTTAAGATTGTAAAAACAATATTTTTTTATCACTTTTTTAATTCTCTTTTGTTGGATTCTGGAAATATAGAGAGCCATTAATTCTTCCCATTTACTTTTTGAGAGCCAGAGGGCATACACTTTGTCTCAAAAGCAGTGGTGTATCTTGGTTTTGTGCTGCCCTAGGCAGACAAAATTCGGGCACCCCCAACCCACACTGCACAAGCACAACATGCCCCAAACCCACATCACCCCATTACATGACCCCATCACATACCTCCATCACTTCATCAACCCCATTACATGCCCCCATCACCCCCATTATATGCCCCATCACCCCCATTATATGCCCCATCACCCCCATTATATGCCCCATCACCCCCATTACATTCCTCATCACCCCCATTACATGCCCCCATCACCCCCATTACATGCCCTCATCACCCCCATTACATGCCTCATCACCCCCATAACATGCCTCTATCACCCCATTACATGCCCTATCACCCCCATTACATGCCACCATTACCCCCATTACATGCCCCCTCACCCCAGGACTTACCCTGATACCTGGTGGCTAGTGGCAGGCAGCATGGTGTCCTACGTTTGTTTGGCTCCCCGTGGTGAGTGTAGATAGGTCACTTGACCCGGCGCGTGTCTGACATCAGAGCGCCGGGTCACGTAACCTGTCATCACTCCGCCCCCTAAAAAAAACATACGGGCAGCCTGATCAGGCTGCCCATGCGTTTTTTTCTTAGTGTTTTTTTCAGTGTTGGGGGGCGCTGCCACCCCCGAAATTTGCCGCCCTACCTCGAGGTAAATACTGCACTGCTCACATGTTAATTGTGCTTTATGCATAACAATTACATTTTATCTATAAATGTTGGTCATAACTATAGCCAGAAGAATGGTGTAATCATACCAAGTATGCTAGAGGGTGTGCGATTTAGTGTATATGAAGTCTTGTCTGTTCCATTGTTATTTACATTTTATTGAAAAATGCACCACAATTTTCTTCTGCATTGTACAATGAGGTTAACAAAACATACAAATAATGTAGAAGGCAACAATATAGAAAAACAGAAGCTGAGGAGGCCCCAAATACTCCTTGTGTGTCAATAGTAAACATGTGAAAAAATAAAGCATAGCTAATTATATATATATTTATAATAAACATAGCATAGATTATTACATTTTCTGAAGCTGGCAGTCATAATGCAGCATGTTGTTTTTTAAAGCCACGGAAGCAACATACAGCCTACTTAATGTATTTCAATCTCTGTGTGCGTGTATCTACTAAACAAATTGTATGTCACACCATTTATAAGCCACAATAAAGATAATTGAAATCCTGCTCGATTTATCAGAAGCCAATATAGCTAAGAGGCTACAGGCATGCAAGAGGAATCAAATGCATAAAGGAAACAAAGTCCCATTCTTATTCTAACCTAACCACATGTTAATATTTAGCCGTGGAAGACCAGAGCAGTGAGCATTACTTTTCTCCTCAATGTCTTGCACAGCACTAGGGAGACTCCCACAAAAAAAAAATATTTTTTTATTATTTTGCATTGTTGATTTCAGATATGTCTTTTGTTGTTTTATGTGAGTTTATTTAATAAAATATTTAACTTGACTGGGTGCCGCCATTTTTTTGAAATATAATGTTTTTGGGTGCCACCCCACAGTGACATTGAATGGGAGGTAATGTAACTGTTGCATCACAAGGGGCAGAGTTATGATCCTGCTATCAGTTCAATCTCCTCTCCCTTACGTTGGAAGATAGGTTAAAAAAAAAAGGGTACACAGCCACCTAGTCCTGCCCACTATGATACACAGGAGTCCGTAAGAGAGCAGGGGTGTATCTTATGACATCATCATGCAGGCTCTGCCCACAGTTGTAAAATGAGCCTTGCTGGATGATTCTGGAGAATGTTGCATCATGGTGTACAATTTACATAGTGTATGCAGGAGATAGACACCAAATTTTTATTTTTACTTTTAAATGCAATTAACTGAAACACTGGCATATGTCTTTATATATGTGTTTGTTTTAAATTCACAGGTAATCTAGTTACATCTTATGTAAGCGGTAGTGTCCCTTTAATGTGTCTGTGGAGTCTCCTGTTAATGACATCACCTATGGCATGGTATGCAAATGACACATTTCACCTTGACAAGCAGTTCATTTGCAAACCTGTGATTCACATTTCTTTCCTAATTTAGGCGTTTGCTTGCAATTTTGCTAATATCGTTTTCAGTAATTGTTATGCTCTACATTCACATCATTGTCTAGATGAGACAGTCCGTTTAAGCTCTCAAAGAGTTTGTGAATGCTGATGAACCTGACCCAGAAGTTGTTCATTCATTTGGTCATCTGTTTACGCACTAGCACTTTGTCTGGTCTGCCATATTGGGAGGTTTTTCACTGACCTGAGTATTATATCTTCTGTCCTTGAATACCAAAGACTTAAACAGAAAATGTAATGGTAAAAACAATAAGTAATACATCACCAGACAGCCTATGAGTAAGCTCTTATATGGCGCGAAATGCTTTCGGCGTGGTTTATTTCACTGCTGGTACATGCTGGGTACTCCAACAATTAACAAATATTCCCGAAGAATCACTGTTCTCAGGAGAGTAGTGCTGTTTTTGTCGTGCCTGTCATTACCTCATTCATGCTAAAGATTTGGAAGACGCCATATATGCACCAGCCTCGATCCTTTAGTTGAAGTACGCCAAATTCCCATACACTTTTTGTTGTGTACAAACACCATTACTGCACAGAGGACATCAAAGGTAGACAACATGATTGCAGCCTTTCCCGTTATGTTATATTCTATATGTGAATTCTGTTTGGATAGATTTTTTTTTTCTGCTTCATAAATTGCCAGTCACTGCTTGCAGCAAGTACAGTCCATATGAACATGGTTATTATTAATAATAGCACCCCTATCGAGCAAACACACTGAATAAATGGCTCTAATGTCCATTATATGTTTCAGTCTGCAGCAGGATGCTTGTTTGTCTTCACAGTCTATGTGGTGTTTCCATTTGAATAATTTAGGACTGTTGGGATAATCCCATTAAAGTGATTTTGTTTTACACAGCTTTATTCTAATCTTAGATTGATGCAGACTGTCTTATTTTATTTTACTTCACGCTCGTTATGTGTCATAGTATTATACACTGTTTCATGTTTGCTGAGTTACAAATATTAATTATAGAAAATGAAATATTTCTGTCAGATGAATAGATGGGTGATTTCCGTGGAATATTTTCCTTAACTAAGAATATTACTGGAATCTTCTTCATAAATTCATAAATATGTCAGCCAGGTTGTCTAAGGCAAATTATAAATAACCTGTTCAGGATTATGTTAATGGAAAATGTCTAAAATACGGATACAAATTGTTAAATGCTTCGACACAAGAGAATTGTTAATCGGTATTATTATTCTTTACTGTGTATATTATATATATTCCTAGGTTTCAGGTGTCCTAAACTTTATACAGTTTTCAGTTGCCGGGGAAATGTATAATGTAGACAAATCCTTTTGCAATCTAAGAATAAATGAGTCTTGCATTTTTGCTCCCTCACTGTTGAGATCATAGATTGTGGTTATTGGGATATTTTTGTATTTCTAATAAGTTGCAACATTAGGGAAAAAATAGAATGAATCCAAAACACTGTAGCTTTATTATTCAAAAAGAGAAGAGGACAAAGCCAAAGTAAATTATTGCACATACACAACATGATCACATTTATTTTTGCCATTCAGGGACACAGTATGTTGTTGGTTAGATTAAACAGACAGGTAGGTGTATAGTTAAAAAAAATTTATATTACCACATATATACTGATTCACATATGCACACACACATTAAATTGTAAGGAAGTTTTGGGTACTATGTATATTTCAGATTTAATAATATATTTCTATTATAATATACATATCATACATTAGAGTAGAGTCCAATTACGGGACAGACCGGGCAATCTGGGACCCTAGTAAGGAATATAGTCGGATATATGTATTCAAGACAAGGTAGTTGATCTGTTTTTCTCACAGTATTTACACCACAGCAATAGTCTGGTTATGGACAACTATTGTGCCCTTAATAGAGCTCATCAGCATGAGGCTGCTTTCTGGCAAACTATACTGAGCACACAAAGTAACACCAAATATACTCAGATTAGCACATTTGTTTAATTCTTCCCGAGTAGCACTTAATTTGTCATGTATTTATTTATTATTCATTTAGCATTTTTAAAATTTCACTTTTAGTCAAATCAATCATGCTTTTTTCACCTTATAAACAAATGTGTAACCCCCGTGCTTAAAACACAAAGAAGTTTAGACAAATAATAAAAACAATAGATGGCAGTCTTGGTATTGGGATGCCTGAGATTTAAATATATCTCATAATCATTCTGTCCCGTTTCGCCAGGTAAGGCTTCCTCAGAGGAGAAAATGTAAGACTATTTTTTGTTATTCGGCCAATTCTGTTATATATAATATGTATATTCAAAATATTTTAGATATGTTATTCTATACTTAATATATGCTAGGCACCATCTTAAATATAAACATTTTAGAATCTAGTTCTGTAGATTTAGAATAAACATTCTCTTTTTTTTGGCAAAAAGGGCGAGGAATATAACTAAAATAAAACAAAAATACTCACCTCACTTTTCTTTTTTTGCATTGTTAAGGGCACCTTTTATATTGTTTTATTGGGAGTAGAGGTTAGAGACACCTACTGTTAGTACAACTGTAATACTGTATCCCTATATCTATTCATAACGCCCAACATTTCAAATGTCCAAAGAGGGACACTTTTATGTTTGTTGGAGTGGCTGAAAGCTATGGGACTTTATCTGAACATTTTCAGTAACTTCATGGCCAATTGGCATCTATTTATGTAATTTGAGAAGTCATTTAGAGCAAGCCTTAAGTATTTTATTTACAGAAATGAATATAAAACACATGTATTCAGTTTAAACTCATATTATACTGAGATGTGTTGCTCTGGAGTTGTGTGATACAGTTATACAAACCAAAAAGTCTTAGATCCACTATAGATGGACAATGGAGAAGAAAAAGAGGGATAGAAGGATTTGGGTGCTATCCCTAATAAATAGGGACACTTGGGAGATATGTGCTATATTTCTCTTGTTATTTGACATTTAAACAAGAGCAGGGAATCATAATATAATATTAAATGAGTGCTTTGTTGCTTATCATTTCTAATCACACGGTCCAAGATAATTTCCTTGAATTTTATATTCCAATGGTAAAATATAGTAGTTCTTCTATGTCACCTCTTGGAGCAACTAATTTCTCCTACATTAATAATAAACACACTGGAATCATTAAAACTGCAAAAAATCAGTCAGTCAAACAGAAAGATAATTCCATATGCATTCTGGTAAATATTGGGGAATGAGTTGTAAACGCCAGGTTAAAGGTGTTCAAAATTAACTGGGTCTTTTTAAGAGCAGGAGAGAGGACAAATGTATAACAAGTAATAGTAAATAGTTATTTTTAGAATCTATTTATCATCTACACATGGGGTTGCCACCTTTTTGTCAGAAAAATACCGGCCTTCCTATAGCCACCATAGACTCGGCATTGACATCAAGCCAATTTTTTTTACCAGCCAGGTGGCAACCCTAGCCACAGATACTAACCGATAAATGGAATGGAATAATAAAAGTATCTTTAAAATGTCCAGCCATCCTCGTAGTTCCCAAATACTTTACACAATACCTCCCCTAGTTCCTAGCTACCTTGACTAATACAGATATTTACTGATGGATCCACTTTAAAGGTATATTCTTGCAGTAAACACCTCAACTTTAATTACAGTAGCAGTATGTATATGCCTGCTACACACTATAGTTGTTTTCCATGCAAACATACATCAAATGCGTTGCAAGATGAATAGGAAACACTGTCAAGATGTTGACAAGATTAGAAATAATGATTTTTATTTTAAATAATAATCGTGTCCTTTTGTCAAAGATGCTAACCTTAGTTCCAAGGCTAATTTTATTTCCTAAACTCATGCCACCCTAGGATGTGCCTGGCACACGCTATGTTGGCAAGGGAGTTTCTCTCTGGAAATGCCCTCTTTCTATTCTAGTTAGTCAGTTTGCGTGACTCTGGGAAGGGGCTAGTACGGAGTTTTGAATAAGATCTTCAGTTTCTTGGCCTTTTCATGCATCAAATAGCCTTCATGTTTCAGAACAAGAATAGACTTTTGAGTGTTAGAAGAAACTACCTTGTTTCTGGCAATTCTGTGCTTTTAATCAAACCTACGAATACTGACGCTCCAGATACTCAACCGCTCTAAAGAAGGCCGGTTTCATTGGCTCTTTAATCAGCACAAGCGTTTACAGCTGTGCTTACATGATTGCAAAAGGGGTTCCTAATGATCAATTTGCCTTTTAAAAGGATAAACTTGAATTAGACAACAAGACGTGCCATCAGAAGACAGGAGTGATGCTTACTGATAATCTCTATAAACCGACGTAGATATTCCATTAAAAAAACACCCATTTCTAGTGACCATAGTATTGAATTTCTGATCCATTTGATGTAATTTTGATGGACACAATTTGCTTTTCTTTAAAAAAACAAAAAAGAGCAAGGACATTTATGTGACCCCAAATTTGGAATGGTAGTGTACATCTATAGTCCTACTCTTGATAAAGAACTTTGTGCTGTTAGGAATGTTCTCTCTTTGGAGCACATATGTTTAATCTGCAGCTTTCTTTGACAACCTAAGAAACGAGTAAAAAGAGATTGTGTTTTGTTTTGTTTTTTACTTTTCTTTTGGAGCCGGGAAAAGAAATGCAGGATACAGGTACTTGACAGTAACAGGCAGCAGCTTTCTTTTGATTCTTTGATAAGTTGAAAGTCTATCAGGCACAGGGTCTGGCACTTCAGAGGCTAGAAGCTAATTTAGAACAGAATGGTTACTCCAGCAAACCCTCAGGAGAAGAATCCATCAATGGCAAACTACGCAAGCAGAATATTATTACATGGCAGGCTACAGCACAGTATACATCTTACAAGCACTCAGGCAGCAACAACACGCTGTGTGTGTGTTCCACCAGATTTCAGAGGATGAAATACTGGCAATGTTTCATATCAGCCTTGGTTATGCATCCTTGTGCACCCTCCACAAGCGTGATAACATGTGGACTGTACTCCTCTCTGGCCACCAGAACTTGGCTGTGGCCACCATTATGAGTATAAGAGAAACCAATTTTGTTTAATTTTAAAACTTTAATAATAAGCCATGATTATGGATGTCAGACTTACAATTACCAAAATGTAAAAGAAATATTGGCTACTTTCATGAAACCAAACATTAAATATAAGTAGACCTCGTCTACAGGTAGGCAATTAAAAAAATCCAGTCAGCAAGAGATCTTTTTTACACTTATGTGTTTGGCTATAACAATATTTAACTGAATCCTTTGTTTTCCTTGGTCACCCCCTTATGTTTGTGCAAAATTACAAGTTTTCAGAAAGTTGGTGGTTAAGTCCATGTTTAGATTTAGTAAAAACGTGTGTGCTCTTCATTATTTTAGGTTTTTTTCCTGATTTTGATCTGTTACACAAAAATGTTTTGGGATTTTTCCACACGTTGCAAATTTCACTCACACTTGTCAGAATGCAAGTTCAAAACAGTTTATCCAGTATCTAGCCCCCTTAAATGGTGCCCAAAATGCATCTTCCAAATGTTAATGCATATTAACATGCTTTCAAAGTAATTTAAAATGCATGTTTTATATTTTCCATTGCTTAAAATATGAAATACTTACAGCTAGATGAAATTGTGAAATTACAGCAGTTTGCAAGAAATCGGGGCTGGCCACACTAGTTGATGTACACAGGTCCTACTGTTTATCATAGTCCACACACTGTATTCTATTCCAGCAACACAGGAAGTGACTAAATAAATGTACCTGCAGGAAAACATGCAGAGTAATCACTGGGGCTTAAGTCAAATATTAAAAATGTGATTTATGCAGAATACTTGCATCAAATCACACTGGAAAAAGTAATCTTCATCTTGCACCAAAGTGAGTATGGTGACTAGACTGTCCCTTTAAGCTGTGATATAGAATTTCCATGTACGCTCAGATTCCCCCATACCCATAATGGGTAATACAAGGGAAAGGGTGCAGACCTGAACCACCAATGGCAGGTTCCCAACGATGCCTCACATCACAGCTAGATCACAGTAACAAGTGATTGATTTGCTCTATACAGTATTTGCACTGTTACTACTGTATTTCATGAGTGCGGAGAGGGTTTAATATATCTTATTGGTTAAAATGATCCATTATCCAAAATTCTTTGGGTCCCAAGCATTTTATAAGGGATGGGATACTCAACCTGTTTTTGGCAAGATAATGACCACTGTTTTCAAGCGGAAATATTAAATAATGTTTAGGAATTCTTACAGCAGCCACAACGATGTCTGTGAATGAAAACCGTGAACTTCTATATTAATGTAACAGATGACATCACGCTGTGCTGCTAGATATACTCAGATTACATCACGCTGGGCTGCAAGATATACTCAGAACGATCCCATGGGAAAGCTTTGTGGGAGAGGAAATGATTTAATAGCATACAACCTTTGTCCTGGATATGTGCTACACATAAATATGTATTATATGTATTTATATTTAAAAATGTCTTTAGCCAGAACCTTTCAATAATAAATACAATCTGGTGTATGTGGCATACAGATACTTTATGTAGCCTTAGTGATTCTTGACAGAAGGTTTGTACTTACTGAGAAATACTTTATTCAATACTTTTCAAGCAATACTAAGACAAAAACAAAAGCATAAGTGAGTCCTTGATTTAGAATGTTTACTCGTATTAGTACTTGAGCTCCCTAAAGCAAAATAATTCCTCCCTGGATCTTTTCGCTATACAATAGAAGATTATACACCTTAAAATAAAAAAAGAATTCTGGGGATAAACTTCACTTTAGAGATGGGATTGCCATAAAGCCTTTTCCATAGAGCAGACCAGTGTTTGAAAAGTCTGTATTATTGCAAATACTGTACATACTGCAGAGCGGCGTGACCTTTTACTTTAATGCATGATGCTTATGAAAAATGCATAGCATTGTTATGACTTCAATGCAGCCCCACAGAACTATTTTCCTTTTTATTTAATAGTGTTAACATGTTACTGTGCTCCTGAGCAAATTCACCCCACACTGGCCAGTTTAAGCACAGGTTTCCTTTTGTATGGTAAAAGGAGCCCTGCCACACATTCAATGCATAGTGAGTATATTTTATTTTTATAAAGAGATAAGAATATAAGGTTGTATTTTTTCTTTCATTGTGTTCCTATTATCCATACATAGTAACATACATTTCTATATCTATTCGCATTTATTACAAAACATGTTTCATTATTTTATTATTAATTATAAAAGGTACTTCACTGTATATGTCAGAAGATACATAGCATGATCACCTATATGGTGTACTGTACCCCTAGTGCAAAATTCAATGTTATGTGACAAGAAGTAAATCCCCAGTAAACATAATGGTAGAACTCAAGATGTAACATACCTTGTTTTGCATAAAGTGGTTAACCTAGAGCACTGATGCCACATCTGGCAATCAGGTGCCACTGAGGTCGACTCGGCATATACCTACAGGGTCGCCATCTTCATATACTGAAGGAATTTCAGCACACAGAACTACTGACATGGAGCAATGGAAAGGAAGTAAATAAATAAGTAAAAGGAACATAAAATTATTCCCCATATATCATTTTCAAATGTAGCATTCATTACAAATACATGCTGGTAATTGTGCATAGAAATGCAACAACAAATATTCAACTTTTTCCCATATTCCTGGCTATTCTTATGTTTTAAAATACAGTGCTTACCCATGCATCCGAGAAAGCCCAGGGTGGGGTGAAACGCGTTGGGTGTGGAATCGCAGGAACAGTGACAATGCATTTTAAGCTGGATACGCTTAGTTTCTGACTTTAGGCCAAATGTCTCTATATATCAGAGCTGTTATAGTGGGTCTCTTGCAAGTGCTCACTTATCTTTTATATTTTATTAAATTGCATTATGTTTTGGTGGCTCTTTTCTCTCTTCTTATGTTTGAACATATCACTGAGAAGATTGGAGGTGTCGGGTGAACGCAGGTTCAGGAGAGCAACTTGCTGCAGTTGGATGTGTGATAAAATTGAGCAGTAATCATTTTTATATATGTAAGTGTGTGTGAACATTTGACCTTTTTTGTTATGGAGTACACAAAGTATTGTACCTATTCTTTTTTCCCTGTACATAATTCAAGGTGATATATTGAAGACAACTGGATCCAGAAATCATTTATCCATTTCTGGACTTCCATTTTAATTTAACTATTCATTCATTTTTTTGTTATCACATTGGGTGAAGTTTATTTAAAGTGACCATTTATATTGGATAAAAACAGAATTCGGAGGTTGTGAAGTAAAAAGGCAGATATTGACAGAATATATGTGACCTCTATGTGTAGAGGTCACAACCGTTGAAGAAGCTCACAATTTGAGTGAAAAGGTTAGCGGAAGTGGGAGGAGCCTATACGGAGACCAAACCATCACACAGGGAGATTCCGTTCCTGCAATATCACGCTGCAGCTGGGAATACTATTTTCACAAGCTGGTGACATATTGTTTTCATTATAAATGTATTCAGATACTACTTTTTATATATTAAATCTTTAATAGATGTATAACATTTGGTATCCTCCTTTTTCCTACTCCTGTCGTAATGCATACTCTCGTGTCCTTTATGGGGAGTTTGTCCTGATATTTTTATCCCAAGAGCCAGGCAGTGTGGCTCAGAACCAAAATGCCATGGAAGGCCAAATTTGTTAAGATAAGTGCTGTTTTGGATAATTTTATGCGCACCATTACAATTTGTTTTTTCACTAAATATTCTGTTAACGTTTTTGGTATTCAGTGAGTCAGTGAGATAAATTATCTCAGGTCATTAAATAGTCCGTTGTTTCCCATATACACTCTGTTATATAAAGTTATGAAAAGTAATCCATTAAGATGAAAAGAGTACCAGGTAAAGTGGGTGTTTAAAGAGACACTGCCATTCTTAACATAGTATGGTTCAGTCTCTCATTATTGACTTAAAAAGTGACAAATAAACGCAGAATGGCACTTGTTCCAGCCATCAAACAGCAATGCAGTTGGGAATAATTTCTAGCAAGTGAACTTGAAATCAATGGTCAAAACATAAAGTAGAAACATCGCTCCAAATAAAGGAATATAAGAGTTACTTTCAGTACAGCTTAAGTGTGCAGAACAAAATCCAAGCCGCTATTGATTTAATACATGGAAATGATGTCAAACTCATCCAGCAGATTTATTTGACTGTCGAGCAGTAGATCCAGTAATTTAACGACAGTAAAACTCTAAGGGAACTCCCCTTCCACATAGGGGAATGATTTACACATTGTGATGTTTGACATTGGACAATGACATGACGCTAATTTGACAAGACATTGGTTAAAGGGTAAGTCATTTAGGTTAGTGAGTAACTGTACATTCAGATACAAAGGCGGAAATCTTACAAACATAGGTGTCACAACATGAGTCTGTGCTGTTACATATCATTGATTCTTTATAGACAAAAGAATAATCTTCTTGGACCACTATCTACTTTAGTTATATTAAATAATCTCTCAGAATATGTTTGGTGTTTCATACATGCGACAGGCTGTATGACTATAGGAATTGTAGTAGAAGATATAATACACATTTTTTTTTTTTTTTTAACCTTTGTCTTTGCCAAGGGCAGATATTTAGAAGAATTCTCTTTAAATGTGAGAATTGATTTTCCACAAATAATGAGTTGAAAATGGAATTTAATTAAAAGAAAATATTAATTAACTGGTAAATCCTATAAGATAGACACAAATTGGGTTAGAGCTCTCTAATCCCGAAAGCGGGATCTTGCAGATTAACACAGCAGGTGACAAAAATACATAACAATTTTATTGCATCTCCTATTTCTTTTTGTACATTCCTTCAGGTGTTCTTCTTTATTCCTCTGGAGGTTTTTTGTTGGAAGGTGTAGGGTGGTACTTAACAGGGTAGTAGTCCCCAAGTTTATTTGTGTGATCAATAAAGCAGACCACAATCTTTCTCTTGAGCAGCTACATAGATCTCTCCTCCCTCATGGAGCTCTGTGTGAGGGTTTTCAGCAGTGAACTATACTTCCAAATGGGAATTATTCATAACAGAGTATTAGGCAGACTTGTACCTATGTCAAAAGCATATTCACGACAAATGTAAGAAGTCTGCACAGGGACCCAAACATGTCCCATCAATTGCCCCCCCCCCCCTTCCCTTTTTTTAAACTTCATAACACTTTTTTGCTTTTTACATAACCCCCATTGTGTTCAATGCCTTGTGCCTTGTCTTTGTAGGCAGGGTTCTGCATTGGAACATTTAGACACTGATCCACATGTATATAAATTCCTGCACTGCAAAGTGTCGGGAGTTTTATTAAAAAAACCTTTTTTATATGTAGTTTTTTTTTTTATAACTACCGATACTTTGCAGTGAGGGAGAAAAGGACCTCCATCAAACTGTGTACACAAATCAAGATTTTTATTTATACATAGGCTGTGACAGCACAACAAGCTCCGACACAACCTACATATACGTATTCGCTGCCGACTGTGAGTTTGCTTTATGCACTGGCACGCACACTGATAGCGCTAGTATTCTTCGCAACCTGTGTGCACGCCGTGTTTAAACATGCCCCCCTTGGTGTTGGCAGACACTATTTTGTGTAAATCTAACTATATGAGTCAAGGATTTAACATGATTTTCACAATATTTCTAAATTTTACATTAGTCAATCAGAAGACATCTATAATGTCTGGCTGTCTAGATGAATCATAGTCCAAGGCTGAAAAAATACTGAGCAGCCAAGTTAGAAAGTAAGCTGCACCTATTAAATGTATTAGAAAGATCAACACTTAAATCACAGGTTAGCCGTCACATTAATGCATCGCTATTATACAGAGAATAATGACTGCTATCTTCTGCACCTGTCTTTGTGTGAGAATGGGAAAACTGTGCTGAATATGACATGGTGCAGTTTATTTGTTAAAAAAGGTTATCTGAAATGGTACATCTCTTATTCAAATGCAGATTTGATTATGCAGACACTCTACAAAAAATCCATACTAGTTCTAGTTGTAATTAACAATCACAGACATGTACTAATAAAATGTAATTACAAAGCACTCCCACTTTGATGAAATAAACAAGGTTACGGTACATTTAGATCCGATTTTCCCTGATAAACGTTTGAACGTGGAATTTGTGGTTTGATTTCTAATTTGTCAGTAAACATTTACACTTTTTTAGATGTAAAACTGGCTTTATATTTGGGATGATGTAGATCAGGGAAGGGCTGGCAACTTTTGATCTTGGGTCAAAACCAATTTAGTGGCCCATGGTGTAACTTCATCAGCCCACTGGTTCTCATGAGCGATTTTAGAGAGCAGCTCGGGAGGCAATTCCTTCCCTGCCCGCCTTGCCAGCCCTCTTCTGATGTGGATAACCTAATATGCATTATCTATCAACCTGTCTTTATATGACAATTGCAGGATTAGAAAACTGTTTTCCTATAATATGGGGATGGGGCAGTCTGCACATCAGTCAGGGATTTAAACAAAGATCTGCATTTTCTTTTAAACATTAAAGTGCTATCAAAGATTTTGTGTCTGTAAGTGAAGGGCAGAGACCTGCCTAATGCACCTACCTGACATCTGTTGGGTCTGACCGTTTTTCCATCTCCGCTAGTGAGAGACACTTGGAATATTCTATCTCTCTCTCCACTAGTGAGAGACACCTGGATCCTGTGTGCGTGGCTCTCTAATACTCAAGTGCAAATGTTATTTTGTACTAAATTTGGTGGCACCTTAAATTCATTAAAATTCCAGTGGCAATATGAATGCAGGAAACGAATAAACTGTAAAATCTTATATTTATTGTCGAAACTTTTCCACAAGCTAAGTAGAAAAAAAAAAAAGCACTTTTTGTATTTTCTAAATAATAATATGTATGTGAGCTATTGGTCTTCAATGAAACAGCTGAGCCCAAACAGGTGTGTAGAATGGTATTATCTCATGTTTATATCGGTTCTCAGCATTTATATATTTGTGCTTGGGTTGTTATTTTTTAGGAGAAAATGGAAGAGAAATGTTTCCCCCGGGCCGGGAAAAAACAAAAGCCGGCTCCACCTTAGAGATAAATCATACCTTTTGTAACAGTAATCGGTGATGAGGTGCTGCGTCCGGCTGTGCAGATAGCCAAATGTACAAACCAGAAACAAAGAAAAATAGGACGTTGGCACTCTCCAATCCGAGTATAAACAAAGTATTTAGTAATCCAAGAAAACCAACCAAACAAAAAATATTGATGTATTCAGTGGAACATGTGCAGGAGTGCAGACAGGAGATAGATTGCCTAGATTGCAAAAACATGTTTCTTCATACATATAGTTGTACAACGTTATCCCAGTATCTGTTATATTGTAATATGGATATATTGTATTCACTGAGTTAAGTTCATTCTTGGTAACATTGCTGACATTTCTTAGTGTGGCTGTCTGAGTCAAAGTTATATCATTGCTACTGTATCAATAAAGGGAGGCTTGCAGGAAATTGGGATGGGAATTTCAAACTTTAGGTCAAAGTAGTCAAGTTGGAAACATTCTCCAATGCAGCTGAATGGGAGAATTTTTCCAATTAGCTACATTGGTCTTGAGTTTGAAATGGCCAAATTATTTTATACTTCATGTAAGATAATATATAAAAAATTGATTCTTTTTGGAGACACTCCCCAATACCACCACCTCTTTTAAAACCACAACATAAGGGAGTGAAAAAAAAAAAAACATTTTCCCCTAGCATTGGAGGGGCGCTGAGACCTCTCCCAAAACAAAACACTGTAAACAAAACACTACACTTGATGCCCGTCCATAATATTTTGTTGCTGGTCTAAATTAAATTTTCTTAATGTGAGGTTTGTGCATCATATCATTAGGTAGTTTTGATTAAGGGACCTCCCTGGTGATGTGGCCTGTGTTTTGTAATACAGGTTGGGTATCCCTTATATGAAGATCCAAAAACCAAAATTACCCAAAATGTAAATATTTATTTTTTGCGATGTGGGTCAATTCAGATAAGGGATACTCCCCTTCCTGGCATCCAGCGGTAAAGCTCATTTGATTCACCCTCCCGGGCTCTGTAAATGAGAAGCCAGCACTCATGGTAAATGGTTGATCATCCATAAGTTTCTGTAATCCAAAATGCTGCTGGTCCCGAGAATTTCGGATGAGGGATACTCAACCTGTATAGTCCAATTCTAGGGCAATATTCTAATAATGGAGCAATCTGCAGGAAAAGCCCATTGTTTTTCATGCTGATTGCGCCACTCTTACATCTTTGCCTAGTAATGTGCCCCTGTGTGTTTGTTAGTGATGGTGATTTTTTTGCTTATTTATTTTGAAGTTTGTGGGATTGGAGAGGAAAGAAAATAGAGGGGCTTAATATGGCAAGAACAAGACTTATGACCCAGAAGGATAATTTATAAAATGCCTGGGGTAGACTCATGAGGTCAGCAGTTGGCTTATAATAGGTTAGGCACAGATATATTTTATTATTTCTATTTCACAAAACAATAGTCTTGATGGAAACTGGTAATACCTTCCTTAAGGAACAGCTGGCTGATTGTTATTATCTGACATATATATAGAGCTATATTTATGTATTTACTATATTAGGAGAATGTGTATTGTTTAACCAAATACTTTTCCCAGCAAGATCTCCAGGGAATTTGAGAGGATAATTAGGTTGGAAGGGCAGTGACTTGGTTTATAGCCAGAATGAAAAGTTAAATGAAAATGGCAGGTGAGGTTATTTTCTAAGGTAAACACTATTTTGAAGGGAAAATGTCAGAATTCATGCATGTCAATTACAATTGGCTGGACTATTCAACCCTGAAAATGTCAAGATTTGCTCCTTTATCATGTTGTAGTGCACTCTCTGACAGCTAGAATAAGTATGTGGCGTTAGAAAAGTGGTGGGGTAAAATGAACATTATTAGTTCTTGATCTTATATTAAACAACTTATTTTCTTTATTAAAGAGACTTTTCAATATGACTGTATATATTTATACAACGGAGTCAACGGTGAACTGTGTTGAATTGACAGACAAGTTGCAAAAATTGAGTTGCACTCTAGTCCCCTTTTACTACTTTGTTGTCCCTCTTCTCGAGGAGTTCGGTAATAAAGCACAATAAGATGTGCAATGAATGTATTAGGGTAGCAGGGGGAGGGTCAACTGCCCTGTTACTCCTCTCCCCATCCCTAGATATACTGACTCTAGTCTAGAATCACACTGTAGACACTGTTTGGGTAACAGTACTTTTAAATTAATTATATCTTTTAATTCCAATCCCTGTACATATTTTTGAATAACATTTTGCTTTAAATGTTGTCTTTATTGAAATGAGGTTATCCTTGTGCATTTATTTGCAATTCTTATTTCTCTCAGTGTTCTTCGATCTGTTTTTTATTTGATTGCTCTGACAGAGACATTGATAACAGTAAGTTTGCTTCTTACTGTTGAGAATGCTTTATATGACCCCCAGCTTTCAAATAGATTAAATTCACATTAGACCACTGTAATGAAAGTGACATTACCTGTGTTGGAATCCTGACACTAGTATAAAACTATATATAAATCATTAAATGACAATATTGAATCCCAGTCAATTTAATAATACATTTTTTTTTAACCAATCCAACACCACTCTAAAATGGGAAAGCAATACAAACCTGGGCCATACTAAAACAGACCAGTGAAACAGAGATAGACATGCTCATGAGAAATGAAATAATTTTGAATGTATCAAATATGTTGATGAAATAATGTGCAGATACAATTTCATCTAAGTTCTGCAATCATTTCCCTAGTAGACTGGTGGTATGAGACACAGGTGCTATGCTTTAGTTTGAGTTGCCACCTTTCCTTCCATGCTATTGGCTCTCTAGACTTAACATTGGCCTCAAGCCAATTTTTAGTGACCTGACGGTAAAATACCAGCTAAGTGGAAACCCTAGGTGTTGCTCTACTTTGTGACAGTCATGAAACCTATGAGATCTGGGGCTGCTGATTTTCTTTCCTAACAATTTGTCTATATTGGTGTAAGTTTTGCAACTCTGTTTTTAGTTCACCAGAATTACCTGTTTACTAAAGAAACTTCAGATGTGTGTATATTTCAGAATGCAGGATATAAAATCTAATATTAATAACAAAATGTCCATGGCACATCTGTAAGATGAGAACACGTTTCCCAGCATATATAAAATCTCTGCCAGGCCATACAGTTACGTACATAGTTTTATACTGTATAAATAAAATATGCTAATGAGTTTCTGATTGGCTGCTTAAATAGCGCTGCTCATATGGATAAATACAGTAATGGACAGTGAGGAATCCTTGCACATCAGCAATAGTATAATCCTTATATTCTGCTGCCGATATGAATGGAAATCAAAATAAATTGTTACGTTTTAAACATCTCCGCAAGCTGTTTATATGTAAACTGGTAAATATGACTCAGTAACAGCATGTTTTGAGGGATTTGGAAAGAGCACAATGATATCCCATGAGATGAGAGAAAATTAGGTTTGACATACAGTAAAGAAGTCTTTGAAGTAAAGGTAATCTAGATTTCACAGACACTACCGAGAGAGATTGTGATGCAGGGTTCAGTAGGTCTGTATAAGATGTAAAAGGGCAGGTACCCTAAAAGCTATAAACGTTATTTTATGCAAGTCTGCAAATCAGATTGGAGAAGCGTTAATAATGAGATTGTTAGCATTTAGAATGGGGAAATCCATTGTTCTGTTACTATATATCTTTGTAGCGGTGTCCTTATAAATATCATTTTTAATGTTTTTTTTTATTTTTTTTTATAGTAGTTCAAAAATATATTCCTGACGTCAGCTTAAAATGTATGCATTTTTGTATTGGCTCTGATGATACTGTGATGTGAATTCATTGTGCTGAATTTACTACCAGTTGAAGCAGTTTCCACACTTTAATTTTTTTTTTTTTTAAAACACAGACAAGTTTGTGTAGTAAATGGTTAGAGTTTTAGCTACAAAGTAGGCAAATGTCATGTTGAATTCAGTACATGAAAACTCACACATCTCCCAATTATCCCTCCTGTGGACTGATATCCCTTGTTTTAATACATTAAAGCAGGGCTTGACAAATTTAATTTACTTTTAGGAGCCAGAAAAAAAATCTAGGAGCCAGACAACAGCACATTCACAAAACCACACACAGAGACAGTGAGCCAGTCACATTCATACAGAGACAGTAAGTCAGTCACATTCATACAAAGACAGTAAGTCAGTCACATTCATACAAAGACTAGGCAGACTAGATGGACCGAATGGTTCTTATCTGCCGACACATTCTATGTTTCTATGTTTCTATAAGACAGTCAGTCACATTCATACAAAGACAGTCACATTCAAACAAAGACATTCAGTCAGTCACATTCACACAAAGACAGTCAGTCAGATCCACACACATCCAGAGACAGTCAGTCAGATCCACACACATCCAGAGACAGTCAGTCAGATCCACACTTAGCCAGATCCACACTTAGCCAGACCCACACATATCCACACTTAGCCAGACCCACACACACATCCACACTTAGCCAGGCACACACACACACACACATCCACACTTAGCCAGGCACACACACACATCCACACTTAGCCAGGCACACACACACATCCACACTTAGCCAGGCACACACACACATCCACACTTAGCCAGGCACACACACACATCCACACTTAGCCAGGCATCCACACACATCCACACTTAGCCAGGCACACACACGCTTAAAAGAAAATAGAAGGGAAAAAAAAAAAAGAGAATGACTCCCCCTCCCTGCTGTTTTACCTTATTGCACGGGAGTGGGATTTCTACTGCAGCTTGGTCCATGGCACAGACCGTCTGCACGCTACTGCTGATCGGTGGGATGTCACGTGACACCTGCCGATCCGACACTACAGCGCGAGGGGGCGGAGCAGGAGGCGCACACTCTGCTTACCCTCGCGCTGCGAAAGAATAATACTGGTACTTTTTAAAAATTTTTTATCTAACCTCAGGATGGTGGAGCGCCATGTGCTGCTGATCCTGCCCGGGCGCCAGGTACAATTTCCTAGTCGCCATGGCGACCTGGCGCCCGGGCTTTGTCGAGCCCTGCATTAAAGAAAAAAGTGTGTGTCTGGTCACTGGGCTACCTCTCTACTACTCTAGGGTTGCCACCCGGCCGGTATTTTACTGGCAGGCCGGTAAAAAAAATTGGCATCAGGCCAATGTTAAGTCTATGGAGAAAGTAGCAAGGCCGGGATTTTTCTGAAGAAAAGGAGGCAACCCAACTCACGTCTGTAATGTGCCATAAATGCAATAAAGTCTGATGAGAATTCCACTTTTCTTCCCAAATTCTTGTGTTGCTCTTTTTTCATAGCTCATAATGTTTGGAAGAGTATGACTCCCCTAAAATCATAGTGTCACTCTGACCATTTGCAATGTTAGGAGGTCTGAATTTAACACCACTGCATATTCATTTTACATTCCCAAAGTGCTGAGAGACCTACTCAGAGGTCATGCTACATATTGCATACCAGTCATTTAATGACATCAACACGGATATGGTAGTGTCTAAATAGGCTCAAACTAATCCTAAATCCTTGCATGTAAGTGGTTTACTTCTGTCAAAATAAATATAGCCCATCATCTCATTAGGTAAAGGTCCAATCACTCATGCGTAAGCTGCTGACCATTGATTTTGCCCCGAAGGCATCAGGCTTGACTCAGTTGCCATAGAAAATGTATTAGCTCTCAAACTTTGGTATTGTTTGTTACTTTCACCAATTCTACTCTCTGCTCCCAAATCTCTCTTCTCTGCTCAGTGTGGGAAGGTTTCATGGCCCAGTATACATTAACAAATTATACATTTTACATTTACAAGTTTTGTGCTTGCATGATGATACTTAAATGTGCCATTTTAATGACTGAACATGCCGGTGCATAATACATGAAAAGGAATTGTTAAAAATGGTTTTGTTCTTTTTACATTGTGAATGTGATCAAATAGAAACATCTTTAGATATTTAGAAAGTCTGGCAATATATTCCACTCACAGTTTATTTCTTGCAGTCTTACAGGTAGTATTTCTCTGTTATGAATGCACATTTTTACAAGTCTTGATGTATTCTGCCCCTTATTTAGAAAGATTGTCTTTTGTACTTGCAGCTTTACACATGAACACACATTCTTGTTTTCTCTAAAATTACATCCCTGGTAATACCTTTGTTTTATTTCCCCATTTATACATTATCTTCCTACTTACTCCCTTTTTTTTGTATGTATGTTTATTTTTAAAATCCTCCACTTAGCAATAGGGAGTATTTCACTATGAATATCCTCATGATTTTGTCATAAAAATATAAATAGATGTTAGTGTACATTTCTTTGCTCGACTCTGGATAAATAATATTACACATAACTAATGTTTTACAAGATACATATTCACATAGAGACATTTATAGGTTGTGTGTGTGTGTGTGTGTGTGTGTGTGTGTGTGTGTGTGTGTATATATATATATAGCCCTATATAATGACAGGGCTCGACAACAGGAACCTGAAAGAAGATCCGGCTGCAGCATAAATGTCCCCCTCCCCTGCAATAAGGTAAAGCATACTGTGTATGTGATATGTGTGAATGGAACTGGCTGTGTATGTGTTGTGTGTGTGTGTGTGTGTGTGTGTGTGTGAGTGTGAATGGAACTGGCTGTGTATGTGAATGGAACTGGTTGTGTATGTGGTGTGTGTGTGAATGGAACTGGCTGTGTATGTGGTGTGTGTGTGTGTGTGTGTGTGTGTGTGTGTGTGTGTGTGAATGGAACTGGCTGTGTATGTGGTGTGTGTGTGAATGGAACTGGCTGTGTATGTGGTGTGTGTGTGAATGTAACTGGCTGTGTATGTGGTGTGTGTGTGAATGTAACTGGCTGTGTATGTGGTGTGTGTGTGAATATAACTGGCTTTGTATGTGGTGTGTGTGAATGTAACTGGCTGTGTATGTGGTGTGTGTGAATGTAACTGGCTGTGTATGTGGTGAGTGTGTGTGTGTGAATGTAACTGGCTGTGTATGTGGTGTGTGTGTGTGTGAGAATGTAACTGGCTGTGTACGTGGTTGTGTGTGTGTGAATGTAACTTGCTGTGTACGTGGTGTGTGTGTGAATGTAACTGGCTGTGTATGTGATGTGTGTGTGTGTGTGTGTATGTGGTGTGTGTGAATGTAACTGGCTGTGTGTATGTGTATGGGAGGTGTGTGTATGCGACTGTCGTGCGTTTATGATTTCGTGATGTCCCATTGTCTGGCTCCTACATTTTTTTAGCTGACTCCTAAAACTAAATTAAGTTTGTCAAGCCCTGATAATTTCAGAGAATTAACCCCTCTGTTACCAGACATGAGCAGTTTCAGAGAATTAACCTTGTTTACCTTCTCTAGGTGTCAATCTTGGGACTCTGAATAGTCCCATATTGAGGCTGTCCAGAACATAAGGTGCCATTGCGAGACTGTCCTAGGCAATCCATGACATGTGGTCACCCTCATTTCCAGCCAGCTGGTATTTTACTGGCAGGCCAGTAAAAAAAAATTGGCTTGAGGCCTATGTTAAGTCTATGGAGGCAGTTCCAATACCGGCATATTTTTGAAATAAAGAAAGGTGGCAACCATAGGCTCACATCCCATGTAGAAAAAAAGACTGGGGTGCCAGATATTTTAAATGTCATGAGGAGTTAATACAATAGAATTGTGCAATATGCTTCTAGAGTGTGATCCGTGTGAAGGCGGGCTTCAATCAACTACAAAGTCTCTCAACTCTCTTCCTCCATACCTCCATACTTATCCTTGTAAAATTTGCAGGGCCCTGCCTAAACTCCTGAATGCCAGCCAGCACTTGCTTGCTTGCCTCCTATCTGCAAAAGCATACACATTTGCAATTGCATGGCAGTGTTTCAGTGAATACACAGTTGCATGCCAAACCCCCTCAGAGGGGGAGACTTTGTAATATGTGACTGTATGTATGTACATGTATGAACCACTTTGTATGTGATTGTGTGTATATATAAGGAAATCAGTGTGTGTGTGTGTGTGTGTGATGCATTTGTTAAATAAGTGTCCTTGAATGTCAGAAAAGAAATGTGCTCAGTTTTGCTCTCCCTACTATATCTCTGCTTAAAAGACATACATTTCCCATTTTAGCCTTATTGTCCTATTGTTTCATGCCCTTTCACTTCTTCGTTTTTCACTGTGAATCCTTTTAAGCTAATGTAGCAATGTCAAAAATGTCAAAAAGAGAATAACAGAAAACAGACAAATAATACTACCATAATCTTAGAATATGGAGCACAAAGAGCATCCTATAAAATACAATTATTAGTTCAGATCGATTGATCTGAAAGTCTCTATCCGATATGGATGATAGTTCCCACCATCCTCAGCCAATCAGAGTCTTGCTAAAGGTGACAGTAGTTGTAGTCGGAAATATGTTGTATTAAAAACACCATGTCAATTCAGTCGATGCAAATATGTTTAATTCACGGACTTTTTAATTCCATGTTTAAATAAGAGCTCATATGACAGGCAAAATTATCCATATGCCCTGAACGGTTTGTCAGTGAATAGCAAGCAGTGAATTGACAAGCAGGCTGACCTTGAATGACCTCTACATATGAACATTCATTTTCACCACTATGCAGATTGCATGGCTCTCTAATGGGAGGGCGCTTGTTTGACATTATTATTGATGTTATGCCTTTAGTACATGTAAAAACGAGGCACAGCTGAGTGTCCTGACTCTCTCTGTAGTGATAAAAGGTAGATCAAGATGTGGCTGTCCATACGAAAGCAGAACAGGTCACCTTGCAGATATTTTTACCTCTTTGTACGCTATTAAAATGCATTGATTTTCCCATCGAGCTCCTGTCTCATAATAATTATGGTTTTTGATATTGCTGCTGTCTTGGAAGTGATTTGTACCCTTCTGTGCATATCTACTTTAAAGCGCAGTAAATGCTGCGGTCGTGTAATTCATTTGAAGCTTCAATAAGGAAATACAATGAATTCCATCTGCATTGAAAGCATGTTCATGATCATACACAGCAAAAGAGAACACACTTGCATCTATGCCACATATATAAGTGTGCAAAAGGAAAATTGGCATGCTTATGCATAGAGTGCTTGTAAGTAAACTTCCTAAATGTAGTAATACTGTACCAAAGGAGCAGGTGCAAGTTATGTTGTATATGCTCTTTATTAAAGTACTTCACGTCTCTAATTAATTACCCCCAAGTGCAAGTAAATTGTTTTGTAATTAGTTGACACATATACAGTTGAAATAACAAAATGTATAGAGCTACAATACCACCTATACACACATGTCCATCAATTACAACTACATCACATCTTATATTCAGGCTTCTCTGAAGCCAAACAGTTACATCCTTTTGGCAGCTAGGTATTCTCTTGTTATGTTAGATTGGTACTATATTGTATCAAAATAATACACACAGTCTGACTTACCAATTACCTTTTTATAATTGTGGGAATACGTTTATCAGAATGATGTATCTGCCTGTATGTTTGTACCAGATCCTGTTTACCTCATTTCATCCACTAAAACAATAAAACCAGATTTGTAAAAAAAAAAGTGTTGCCTTAAATCTTTGTAATCGTCTTGGTGTTCATGCAGTGAAAATATATAAATAGCCCAATCTTATTTATTTTCCAAAATACTGTTTGTTGTTGTCAGTATTCAACTCAGGTTCAAGAAAAATTGGCCATATATTGATGATAAACAGATACAAGGCACAGGGTTAAGGAACACAAGACAAGCGTACCAAGGAACAAACATAAATACAGGAACACTAAAGATGGTAAAGGTGTGGGTTTGGATTACCTATTGGCCAAATAGATGTTAGCTTGACAACCATGTCAGGGTACTCCACATTTAGGCAAGTCCCTAACTAAGACAGAATATAGCAAATGAATGACATGAGTTTACAGATTAACATTACACAAAAACAGAATACCTGCAGTAGCTTCAAAGGACAGAACAGAAATGGGTGTGTTTTTTTTAACCCCCCTTAGTGACAAGACATTTTTACCTTGACTTTCCCTTAGTAACAATGACTGTTTTGACATTTCTGGGGTGTTTGTGTTTAGCTGTAATTATCTTCTCACTCACATTCTGTACCCACACAAATTATATTTTGTTTTTATCGTCATAAGAAGGGCTTTTATTAGATACATCATATCTCATAATTTACTACAAAAAAAATCATAAAATATGATGAGATTTTTTTTTATAAAAACACTTTAACTCCAACTTTGACCTAAAATATAATTTACACAAATACAATCATTAAAAAAGACCCTTGCCTAAATTGTTTCTAAATGTTGTCCCAAGTTCAGAAATATGCATGTTTCCATATTTTTCGGTATTTTTTTTGCGAGTTATGGGGCAAAAAAAGTTTTTTTTTTTCTTCTTTCCTATATTGACCTTTTGACCCCAACCCCAACCCTAAATTTAACCTTAACACTAAATTTAACCCCAACTCTAACCATTATGCTATCCCTTAATATATTTTAATTTAATTTTAACCCTATCCCTTATGCTAAAAAATATTTAATTTTAACCCTATAGGCTAATCTAACGTAATACTAGTTTTAAGCTAATTAATTTTTTTTTTTTTTGCTATGTTGCTTGGCTACCTCTAGGGGCAGTCAAGCAGCATATTCAGAGCAACGGAAGTGAATTTACTTTCACTTTCGAAGCTCAGACCATATTGACGGAGCATGCCGCTCCGTGGGGCCTTCGTGGGTGCCCCAGAAAGGAAATTTCGGTGCTGGTTAAATAGAAGTAAACTAACAAGGCAATTGGAGGGAATCCAAGAAAACACAAAATGGAACATAATGACAGGCAGAACAGAAAACCAGAAATGGATCAGATCAGAGTACAAGGGAAACATGAAAACAGTGGAAATGAGCAGAAATAATACACAAGCAAGCAAAGCAAGAAGGATGGAGAAATGCCTGGATGAGCCTGCATAAGTGATCCAAGGGAGTAATATCATTTCACGTGAATGGTTGGTTGTTTTTTGGCTGGTATAATTTGTGACAAGGGAAGAGACAACAATTACTCAAATAACATTTATTCATAAAGGATTTTTCAGTAGCCTGGCACAGAAAGAAATAAAATGATTGGAGAAAAACAATGTTCCTTTAATCACAATTATTCATTTATTCTATGAAAGTGATTGAGATAGCAAAGCTGTTTTAATAGTACATTACCTGGCTCTTGTACTTAGCAATGTCCCTGTCCCATAATAGCACATGCTTGACCTTCTTACTGTGGGTTTGGCAGATTTTAAAAGTGTTTTATCATTAATGTGTTGGATTGGATGTATGAAGAAAAAATAGCATAATGAGTTCCTATCTGCATATAGAAACTGTGTTGCATGATTGTATCAAATCTGTCATAAAATGCCTTTCAAGTGGAAGACTGTGCTTCAATAAATCTGTGTCAAAATTCACCACTTCAACCGGTGGTACTTGAATAAAAAATTTACATCTGGGGAATCCTTTTATTAATCATAATCTGGCAATACCGTAAAAAAAATACTTTACCGGCAACTTTTATAACTGTGGTGAATAGTATTTTCCAAAGGGGCCTAGCAGCATGGTGGATCTCATGCACTGCCTTAAAGAAGGCATCTGGTGCCCAATATGCATCTTCCAAATATTCATGTACATGAATGTGCTTTTAAAGTACTTTAAAATGCATGTTTTAGATTTTGCATTGCTTAAAATATAAAAGGTGGCCGTGAAAGGTGCTCTCGTGTTTACCGGGCGGCGGGTGCTTCATATTAGCTATAGAGGCAGCAATGTAACAAATGAAAAAGAGATAACTAATGCGCATGCACTCAAGGCCTATGATTAAGCGTGTTGCCACACGAAACGCGTTAAGCGAGTCCCTCTCCCCTGTTCTCTGCTACACTACTGTTCCTGTGTTGTTTTTTTGATCGGATCCTGTAAATACATTTTGGACACCTTTTTTCTACCGGAGCCTGGAGTGCATGCGCATTTGTTCTCTCTTTTCCATTAAAATATAAAATACTTACAGCTAGATGTCTCTCCAGTGATCAAATAATGTGTTACACTGTTAAGAGATCCTAATGTGAACAAGAGCAAGGTCACTAAGAGGCCACATAATGTATTCAATTCGAGGAGCACAGGAAGTGAATAAATGAAACAAAACTTTATATCCTCAGTGTCTACACAATCAGTGCTGCCGCACCTGTGGAATACATGCAGAATAATCAATGGGGAGGGCTTTAGTTAAATGTTAAAAATGTGATTTATGCAGAATTCCTGCATCAAATCAAACCGGAAAATAACATCAATGTAAAAGCAGTAATCTTCATCTTGCATCATAGTGAGTTAAGGGATTAGACTGTCCCCTTAAGTAGAACTATGTGCTGAAGTTTTTCTTTGTAAAAGTATTGTTGACACCAGAAGATTTTATAAACTTTGTAAGTATTAATCACTTGCACCTTATATA
This sequence comes from Pelodytes ibericus, assembly GCA_036172795.1. Classification (NCBI taxonomy): domain Eukaryota; kingdom Metazoa; phylum Chordata; class Amphibia; order Anura; family Pelodytidae; genus Pelodytes; species Pelodytes ibericus. The sequence goes on along the minus strand of CM069857.1, from coordinate 229,530,858 downwards.
AATTGTGCTAAAAAGTTTTATATTGGACTGTTCAAAATGGAATTCAGATACTTTACACAACATAGAAAAAAAGAGCATGAATAAATCAAATGATTTCTGCAAATGGTATACCAAATATTTTGAATATTCTTTCTTTGATTAATGGATTATTGATTTAGGTGATGTACACATTGCAGTTGTTTACTATAATATTTTTTTTTTTTAAAACATTTTATGTCATTGTGGATCTCAAATTGCTTTTCATAAAAGGTGTTGTAGGGTAGAATTTTGCCATCTTTGTCTCAGGACTCTTTTTCCATTTTTCTATTTCAGGACAACCATTTTTATTCTCAAAAGAAAAGTTGCCATCTCCTGGTTTAATGTTCAAAAATGCCCAATTTTACATATCGCTGATTATATAAATTCTGAACATGTAAATTGTAACGAAATAACTAGCTATTTTGCATGAAAAAAAGATGTACACATTTTTTTTTCTACATGAAAATAGTTGAAATTGCCTGGAGCAATTCTTTCTTTAAGGAAATTGTTACATTAAAGGGACATGCCAGATATCACACTAACTTTTTTTGAATTATCTTTCTTTTATTCGTGTTATTAATAATACCGAGTGAACATTTTTAACACAATCCAAAAACATTCCACTATATATTATTTGTGCGTAAATACATAAAGTAGAATAAATACATTGTATAAAAAGTTCATGGACATCACAACATGTCTATAGTTTAGTGTTTTATAAGTGAGATTTAACAATCATAACCCTAACTTTCTATTAAAGTACAAGGCCAGAAATTACTCATGTGACACTAGATTCGCCCAACACATTCACCACACTTCAGTGGACCGGAGAGTGGGGGAGGGAGACTGGGGGCCTTTAAAACACCTCGATCAGAGTCCAAGGACTCAATTTGCACCAATCTCACCCAGATTTCACAATAACTCATAGTATTCAGTGCCCTAGGATACCAACCAGGTAGGTCTAACCTAAGCATTCTACGAATATTATTATAGAATATCTCCAAGGGGCTCCATATCTCCTAGTGAAGATCCTGCGGCCTAGTCAGGAACAAAAACCCAACTCCATTAACCTTTGATAATTAATCTGGGCTGTTATAACAATCCAGTTTGGAGTTTGGGTTCGCTTCCAGCTTCTTGCCAGACATATCTTGGTGGCCATCAGGATGTTTACCAATAGGTTCCTCTGGGTCTGTCTGAAATTGACTAGGTCTGTATGAAATAAGAAGGTTTGCGGATAGATATCGGTTCTGCTTGGTCAAGCAGCTTCAGTACCCTAGAGATCTGTTTCTTTTTGTGGATATTTGATAAAAACATAACCACAGGATGATTCAACACAAGTATCTTCCTCTTTGAGATGTAACTCTTAATCCTTAGGTAAGAAAATAAGGAATATTTGGGGAGGTTGAAAGTTTGCTGAAGGCCGTAAAATGCACAAATTGTACCATGGTTAAATAAGTCTGCATCTCCCGATGCCACTTTGAGTCCAAGGTCACAGATTTTAAATGAGGGAAAGTCAAACGGGGCATTTAAAGAAAATGTGTATGTAATGCCCAGTTTTTTCTTACATTTCTGGATGGTGATTAGACAGTTGTGTATTATGGGATTTTGTGTAAGATGTTTTATTGCATATAGTGTATAACCATACATGCTTCGTGGATCCTTGATATATCTGAAAATGATGTACCTCCCTCTTGAGGCTTTCTTTTCAATTATTTTTGGGCTATTCTTGGTTTGGTCCCCAACCAAATGTAGTCGGTGAACAATCATAAGTATATTTTGATGATCTGTTAGATGGAGATAATGAATCTTTTAGGGTTGGTCTCCCACTTCTGTCTACTTTGGGATCAGAAATGCAATTTAAGTCCCCTCCAAATATTAAATGTCCATTCAGAATACTATCAGTTCTACTCATGAATTTCTTTTAAAATTGTGGGGGACTGATTTGTGGCAAAAGTAAGTAAGTAAGCAGTACGTCATTCAGACTAGCAATAATTATAATATAGCGACCATTTGTGTCATTGATCTGTCATTGATCTGATGAACTAATTCAAAATTTATATTTGACCCCACAATTATAGCCACTCCCCCTATTTTTTTTTTCGATCTGGTGAATTCATGGCAAAGATCTTAGAGTATTTATAGTACCTCCAAAGTCTTTTAGGTGGTTCTATCCAGTCTGTTTCCTGCACCATGATGTCAACTTTATTCTTATTAATTAGATCAAATAAACATCCTCTTTTTTTGGTGCGAATTGAGGCCTTGAACATTTAAATTATCAAATTAGCGCCATCACACTAGTCTTTCCCCCCATCATCCTCCACCCCCCACATCCCAGGCCTCCTTACCCACAATCGTACCCCTTTCATTCCAAACACGCATACACCCCAGTGACCCATTAGGTAAAGAACATGCTTTGCCAACCGCCGCAGGATATTGAGCCCCAGAGATGCAAGCACCTCTTTATCAGCAACAAAACAAAGGTGCCGATCACTTTGTTAGTTTAACTTATTACATCTCTCTATTGAGTGAGCGCAATTCTCCATTACCTCCAGATAGTCTCTGAGTTCTAAATTCCCCCCACATCAGTTTAATTCAGGGAGAGAATCGGGGAGGGATATCCGTTAGTACATGTGGTAACATTTAACCTGTACTTTGTACAGATGTTTTTCCATACAAATGTGTGCATGGGGTCCTCAGAATCTCATTCAAACTGTTCTGCTCCTCTTTTGTTTACATTTGACATTGTTTACACCACGAGACGATCATGCCTGGTTGTGTATTTGGGACACAAGCTATTTTACACCTTCAGCAATGTTGTGTTTAAATGAAAGTGCACTCTGGCTTCTTAAATTAATCCCTACATTTTATTTATTGTTTAAGGGCTTTCTTCTGAGACATTACTCTGTGTGCACTATATAAAATATAATTAAGACTGTAATAATGGCAAAAAATGGTCAACTCAATATGCGTCAATGATTGAACTGGTGCCTCTGAATTCCGGACGGATATGGGGCACATCGGGGGAAAATACTTTTGCAATACGGCAATCACAGCTGACTCGACAGTGATATCTACCAACACCGAAATCAGCCAAAATGCACCGAAATGAAGTGGTAGCCTCAGTGTTCCCCCTAGACTTCTATGGGGTGGCCATTTCATTAGGACTTCAGCTATTGTTAATATAGCCAAAGTCCTCCCATAGAAGGCAGTGAGAGGACTTTGGCTATATACTAAAAAGCCAAAGTCCTCCCAAAATGGACCAACGTGTAATAAAATAAAAATCAGTAAAAATAATAAGATATGTTAATTAAGTACCAAAAATATAAAGTTAAAGAACATCAAATATAAAAAAGTAAAACTGTTTATTTATATATTAATGTAAATCTATGCTCTTCATTGCAAAAATCTTCCGATCTGAACGCCTGCGATGCTCCAGTTTTTGAACAGCCCGAACTTCCGATTTATAACCAAATTCAGACATACTGCATATCCTTTTCGGTGATTTTGTAAAATTCAGCTAAAGTGCTTGACCCAAACACAATTCTTGACATATCGGTGGATATTCAACCCTGCTTTATAGATACAAGTTTAGTTTTTTTGAGCCAATAACAATAGAGCTAGAATTCACTGAATTCCCATTAAATCTACAGAATAAAGTCAAATTAGCGGCAGGCCATTGTGTAATGGAAAATGGAGAGCAATAAAGGTGGTAATAAGCAAGTTCTAGAATTGTTACATGAATATTTTTTAACTCTTAAACGTGTTTTTTTAATAGCTAAGATGAAATAGATTAATTTCTCCTCCGTGACCTTTAGGCCCAAATGTAATAGCAGTGGCTTATCAGTTGAATTCCCACACCGTTTCTTACGATGATCCTTTGGAACATTTTTTTTTTATTTTTTTTTTTAAGACCCTGTAAAGGCCTCGCGCATTTTAATATTAAAATATTTAATTATTATTTTAAAAAATACTGGTTGAAATAACCCAAAATCAGTGGAAATGTGTGCTTAACATTGTCAGTGAAATGTTTAGAATTATCCTGATTCCCGTGTTTTGTTACTGTGTAAATAGCCTTCATTATATAGGTACATACCATTCCTCAATTATCCTTTTGGTTTTTACAGGTTTCTTACTGTACTCGTTGAACTCCATACTGTGAAGCCTTTTAACTCTCAGAAATCATGGAATCTTGAAAAGGTACATACAGCCTTGATTAAACTGCATTGCATACTTTGTGACATGTATTTATATAATGAGAATACTGTAGAACTAGCGTACAAATTAGCTGATTATATACATTTTTCAAACTGTTCAATAATTTCTGATTACTGTGTTTCAGATTACATAGAATAGTGCAGGTATACATCATATTTGCTAGGAAACCATGGTTTGACATATCCCTTTGAGTTTCAGATGATGGATCTGACAGAGTTAAATTGCATTATGTATATAATTTTAAGCTTACAGCAAATTGTCCATTTTAAATTCTTGTAGTGGGCAATAGACTCAAATTCAAAAAAGGCATATTTCTGCAGCTAAGCCATCATGCCAGTACTATGGTGGGATTTACTAAACAGTTAGTAGTTATATAAGTACAAGTGACACCTGTTTCTCTAGCAATGGATTCTCAATTGTGAAATAAAAGCATAACAGTAATATCAGGTTGTTAGGTTTTGTGGGACATGATGTAAGTCTGTAGTATATTCATGGGGATTTTTACCTCTTTTTGATACTAGTTTAATACTACTACTTTTCTTAGATCAATTATACTTATGTTTAAACAATTTTTATGTTTCTGGCTAATGTTGGGTATTGGGTATTCATTTTCAGTTCCCATACACTGTTCCAGATTATATACAAAGATTATGCATATGCAGCTCCGGATTGTCTCTACATACAAATATTATGTATATACTGCTCCAGATTGACTTCATATACAAATACTGCACCAGATGGGTTTCATATACAAAGGTTATGCAAACACTGCTCCAAATTGACTTCATATACAAAGATTATTTATTTACCGTTACAGACTGGCCACATATACATATAGAAATGGTTGCTAAAAAAAAATTGAATCCCACTACTGGTGCACAACAAAACATTTTTCTCTAATGTGAAAAGAAAGATTAAAAAAAAAAAATACAAATTCTGTTATTACATGTATATGAGTCAGGATTTGCTTGTTTACATTTTTTGTTAGATTACAAAACATGGTACCAGGTTCCAGAATAACCTCCTTATAGTAATAAAAAATTCAGGTGAACAGGAAAAACCTAATTAGGGGCTGAGGCGAAGGAAAGTAAATAAAATGATAAAGCACGATTAGACATGCAAGCTTATCACAATTAATGATAGCACTGGATCTTCTTCCTCTTTGTTACATGTCAGGAAACATTACAATTTCAACAAGCAATAGTGTTATTATGATGCACTCTATTGTGCACCTGGGGTTTGTATGCCCAAACTATATTTAATGAAGTGGCAAAAATGGCTTTTTCTAAGGAAATTTTCATTTTTAAATCATTTCACTGAATATTTGGATGATACAAAATCAACACTGTGGGAAAGACAAATAGTAAGACATAACAAAACCCAAGGGGGAATGCATGATGCATCTTATTTTGGTACCCTAAACACGATCTCATATTGCCTAATGGAAGGCTTATAATTCAGCTCATGTAGAATGAAACATAGTGTATTAATACATAATGACACAGAAGGGTTGAGGGCACTGCATTTGCCATCTTGCAGCACAGTGGAAAGTTCAAAGTGGGACAAAATGCAATGGAGAAGATAATCTAGTCATGGGAAACATCAGAGGGTCCAATCAGTATACCCTAATATGTCCCAAAATGGATTCGGATCTGGCACTGCATCTAAATTTCACAAACCTCTGAAGTGCAGTCGCTCGCTATCCTCGAATTCGGGTCCAAGTCGACTGTTTGTAAAGCAAAGCATAGGAAAGGCTAGGATCAGCCAATTTTGCTATAATATGCATACCATTTTGGCTATTTTTATATGCAATTATAATACATTAATATTTTTTTTATGTCCAATTACTTTATTTGTATGTACTTAATTAATTGTTGTTGTTTTTTTTATTTGAATTTGCAATGATTTTTATTTTATTACACATCAGGCTATGTTGGCTATAGCCAAAGTCTTCCCACTGACTTCTAGCATGGATCCTCCCGAAATGTCCCCAAAATAAATCAAAGTCCTCCCTATAGAACATTTTACCAAATCACATGCAATATATAAGGAGTGTTAGCTTCCATAGTGCAGGGGTAAGTGTGTGCCAGAAAACCTTCTATTTGTCCAATTAAGCAGACTAGACTGTAAATTAAGTAGAAGTTGGAACAATGTCTCCCATCTGGTCATGTACCACATATTTTTCCCATATTCAAGCTAATTTTTGGACGTGCTTCTCCCACTTTTTAACTCTGTTATAGCCAAGAAGCTTTTAATTTATTTTTAAACAGAATGGATATAGTCTATCTGGATAATGTTGTCTTTGCAGCAGTATCAGTTCACAAACTAGAACTGTAACCAGTGCTGTATTTACCGCGAGGCATCCTAGGCGGATGCCTATGGCGGCAAATTTTGGGGGGCGGCAGCGCCCCCCAGCACTGGAAAAAAAAAACATTAAAAAAAAAAAAAAATAAAAAAAAAAAATCTGGCCCTTTAAAAAACAAACAAACCCCACCGCGCTTGCAGGCAGAGACGGAGGTGAGAGGGGATCGCAAGATCCCCCCTCACCATCGCTCTGCCTGCCAGGCTGCATGGGGAGCCGAACAGGCAGCACAGAGAAACCTCCGTGCTGCCTGTTCGGCTCCCCGTGCAGTGTGCCGACACGGAAGTGCCGACAGGTCACGTGACGGGCGCGCTGACGTCATACGCGCGCCCGGTCACGTGACCTGTCGGCACAATCGCCGGGAAGCCGAACAGGCAGCATGGAGGGACCATGCTGCCTGCCTGCCAGGGAAAGGTAAGTGCTGATGGGAGACTGTGTGTGTGTGTGACTGAGTGTGATGGGAGTCAGAGTGTGTGTGATGGGAGACTGTGTGTGACTGAGTGTGATGGGAGTCAGAGTGTGTGTGATGGGAGACTGTGTGTGACTGAGTGTGATGGGAGTCAGAGTGTGTGTGATGGGAGTCAGAGTGTGTGTGATGGGAGACAGTGTGTGTGACTGAGTGTGATGGGAGTCAGAGTGTGTGTGATGGGAGTCAGAGTGTGTGTGATTGGAGACAGTGTGTGTGAATGAGTGTGATGGGAGTCAGAGTGTGTGTGATTGGAGACAGTGTGTGTGAATGAGTGTGATGGGAGTCAGAGTGTGTGTGATGGGAGACTGTGTGTGTGTGTGTGACTGAGTGTGATGGGAATCAGTGTGTGTGATGGGAGACAGTGTGTGTGACTGAGTGTGATGGGAGTCAGAGTGTGTGTGATTGGAGACAGTGTGTGTGACTGAGTGTGATGGGAGACAGTGTGTGTGACTGAGTGTGATGGGAGTCAGAGTGTGTGTGATGGGAAACAGTGTGTGTGACTGAGCGTGATGGGAGACTGTGTGTGACTGAGTGTGATGGGAGTCAGAGTGTGTGTGATGGGAGACAGTGTGTGTGACCTGTGTGTGATGGGAGTCAGAGTGTGTGTGATGGGAGACAGTGTGTGTGACTGAGTGTGATGGGAGTCAGAGTGTGCGTGATGGGAGTAGGAGTGTGTGACTGAGTGTGATGGGAGTAGGAGTGTGTGACTGAGTGTGATGGGAGTGTAAGCTTGATGTGAGTCTGAATGATGGGGCATGTCTTAGGTGTGTAAAGTGGGTGTGCAGCTTGGGTAGGGGGGTGCCCGGATTTTGTCTGCCTAGGGCAGCACAAAATCAAGATACACCACTGACTGTAACCATGGAATAAACTACACACAGCTTATGCATGTAATGTATTATTGGCTTGAATAATGACAGCAGGTGGATATGAATACCATTTAAATGTGATGCATTCAGTTCTGCCTTACTGCCTATACAGCTGCATGGTATATCTTTATCACTAGTCTAGTCTGTCTACAGGGGCCTCATGTTTAATATCTAGAGATCTTCCTAGTATTATGAAATAGCAGTAGAATGAGGCAGGTCTGTTTAAATTTTCAAAGAAGAACAAGGGGAGTATATTATATTATTTAAAAAATGGATTACATTTTTAAGTAGCATTTGAAGCTCAGTGTTGGGAATATACACACCCTTATCCATTTCCTAATCTTGTGCACGTGTTAATTTCACACATACACACATGTGACAATGTACATCTAAAGTATTTTCATACAGTTTTTCTATGGCCAAGCTGTGGCTGTGTTGATAACACACTAATATATCATTTTTCATGCTCCATAACTCGCTTATGCTCAAACAAAGTAAACCTTATCTTTTGAGCAGATAACAATGACATACTACCTAAGGTGTGTTTCTTGATTACTATTAAATCATAATAATAATAAAAAAAAATCAACAAGAAAAAAATGGATCAAAGTGGAAAAATTCTAAATAACTTCTTTTCCTTCTTACAAAGCACCCAGGGCCAATAAAAAAAAAAAGATTTCATTTTTTTCAATAATGTTTGTGAATTATATGTGTTTTTTTTATTATGTTTTCCACAAACTAATTTACAAAGAAAAACACATTAGATTTGCATTTTTTTTGCTTCAAGACAGAATTTCAAAGAAAATCGTTTTGCTGGGTTATTTAGCATGACAGTACATATTTACTGCTCAACAGTTAAATATTACAGTGGGAATTAATGATGTTTGTTCATGAACAGCTTGTCCTATGGAATGCTTGTAAACTTAAAGGGATTGTCTGGTGCCCAAAATAAATGTTAATGCATATGCATGTGTCTCAAAGCACTTTAAATGCATGTTTTACATTTGCAAGAAGCCAGGACTGCCCACACTAGCGAGGTAAAAGTAAATTTCCTGTCTCTCTAGTGATGTCATCGGACAATGTTAAGAGATCCTACTGTGTACAAAAACAAGTTTATCACAGTCCACACAATGTATTCTATGCCAGCAGCACAGGAAGTGGCTAAATGAAACAAAACTTTATATCCTCAGTGTCTACACATGCAGTGCTGTCGCACCTGCAGTATACATGCAAAGTACTTGGGGAGAGCTTGAGTCAAATATAAAAAATGTGGTTTATGCAGAATGCCTGCATCAAATCACACTGGAAAAAAGCCTGTGCACTATTCAAGGAGTAATCTTCATCTTGCACCAAAGTGATTTTGGGGACTAGACTGTCGCTTTAATTTACTGGCTTTGTGTCTTATTCAACTGTAAGAAACATTTGAACCACAAGAAACCTTTTTTGGTTTTGCAGGTTTATTAAGAGCAGGAAAACAAATCCCCTGCCTTTTATGTTTCCATTATTCCGGTCCTAAATTTCTAGAATAGTAACCTGAGGTAAACACAGCATTTCATTGGATACAATGAAGTGAGTGCTCAGGCAGCAGTGAGCAATGTATCATAGAACTCTCAATCCCTGAGCAGTGACGCAGATGCTAACACATTGCCCCTTTAAACACAGTTCAGGTTATAGGTTCATGTAAATACCTGATATTTAGATTTATTCTGTTGCCTGCCCAGGTTAGATATTGTGAAGATGCCAAATCTTTACATTCATAATTGTACTGAATGCCTGGAAGTGTAAAATGAAGTAATATGTATGACTGGATTAACATTTGAAATTCTACACACAAGCATTTCCTTATTTGAAGAAAACCTAGTATATGTTTCATTTGCCCATGGATTTATTTTTGAACATTATCTTATGCAGTTCATATTCACAATTTAAGCCAAGAATAAAGCACATGGGAATTGCTGTCTTCTTCCTTCCGCCTTGTATTAGCCCACTGATAATGCTAATTTTCAGATTACTGCAATTTGATTATTAGCATAACTAGTGAAAAGGATTTTTTTTTTCTTTCTCATTTTTATTTGCACCATTTCATATAAACAAATTGTGTAATAGATCCAGTCTTTATTGTTCTTAATTGCTGAACGTAGATTAAGCTTCCAGTTAAATCAGGTTTAAAATTGCACAAAGTGCTAGAATAGTAGGCATTGAACTGGTTAATTGCATAATCCTTTTGGTTCTTATATTCTGATGGAATAAAGCGTAATCCCTATTAATCCTTTTTAGAATCGTTGAAATGTCTTTGCCATCTACAGCCTTTTAATAAAATACCCAGATTGTCTTTAAAGGAAAATTAATCTACAGCCAATCTGGCAACATCACAATTTCACAGGCCTAGTGGGTTAAAAAGCCCAATCATCTGGGTATCAGCAATCAGAAAGCAAATAGGGCAAGATTTCTCAAATTCTAAAAACATCCACAGAATTGTAGGGTGTATTGTTTTCCAGGTTATTTAATAAAGTATTAAAACAGATTCCACTGGAGCTCACACTCTCCCCTTATATCCCTCAGCTTTTTTAGCCTGATCTACATTTTAATTTATATATTATATTTATAAGTATAGAAAAAAAAACTATTTACTGCGGCACAGGGGATGCTCAGAGAGTGGAAAACCAGCAATAGGCAAAGAGCTGGTAGTGCGGAAAGATTTTGTGTAGTTTGTTTCACTTGCAAAGTAACTTCCAACTTTTCCCCAGAATTATTGATTATAATAGTATATGGTCATTTGATTAGAATATAGCGATCTGCATTCTCAGTGCTCATTACTTAGTGCTCATAAGTGATTAATGTGAAAAAATAAGAATTATTGCATGCAATTGTATTGCTGATGTGAATTAATACCTTCCGTTCTGATTTAGTAAAAGAACCAAGAAAACAAGGACAAAACCAAACATGAGTATAATATGAGAAGTTTATTAAAGTAAAAGAGCTGAAATATACTTGGCTTTGGATGAGAATTCAGGAGTTTTGATTGCATAGCCGAATACAGAGCAATTCACCCCCACCATCTCATAAAGATGTATCATTACAGGTTTCCTTCATTTTGTGATCACAAGACACAAAACCTCCTGAGATTCAAATGAGAATTGTTATTACCACATAGCTGAATGAAATAAGAGTTAACTCCCAAATATATAACCCCCTTCCTTGTACAATGATAATATGCGTTGGGTATGTGAGCGATATCCACATTTAGATCTCATTATTGTGTAAGTGCTTATTGGCTGTTAATAGTAATTACTAGTGTAAGTATACACACGTATTGATGTTTTGTATTTGTAAGTTTAGCCTTTGTTCTTTTGAAATGATGTCATTCCATCAGTATAAAATACCGATAGGGCTTATTATGCCTGGCTAATTAGCTGCTTTTCCCTTAAAGTATCTTGCAACAGCAGCCTTGCCAGCAGTCTCCTAGCTTTGTAGTGAGCTGATTCATGCTGCTCCCCAAAGACCATTCATCTGAGATGAAACATTTCTCCTAAAATGTTGCCACTTTGTAGCAAGCTGGACTTTGAGCAGTAAAAAGACGAAATGGATGAACCTGTCAGAGAATATCATCAGCTGGACCAGAGCCATCTTGTTCTCATTGTGCACAAAAGAACAATTCCTGGAGAAAGTGAACCTATATGTCATAATAATCTGAATTTATACAGCAGAGCCGAGCTAGCATAGTTTCTGTAGCGTTGATAATGCATCAGCATTAGTCGTACATATAAAGACGTCATCTCCCTCATCAAGTGTGGCGTTAGATTAACAAAGAATCATGGACGTCTCTTACCTACTACAATACGTATGCATTAGGAATGATAAGGTAGAGTGATCTAGCTGTGTGTACAGTACATTTTATGTGCTGCTCTTTACATATACTGTTACTTAAACCATCGTTGTCCACTTGGCAGCCTGTGGCAGCCAGTTGACCCTGAAGGACTTTTATGTGGCCTGCTCCCTGCTGACAAACCCATAGTTTCTATGGTATTACCTCATAAAATGATGTCCGTCTCACCAACCCAATCTTCTGCACGTTGTACGGGCCTCGGACAGAATTTAGACGATATTCCCTTCATCTCTATTAAACTGTTTCAAATATTTCCTTGCACACAACGCTTTCTAGTCACTTACAACAGCTGAGCACAGTGGGGAATCACATTCCCTTTTCCCAAGGTGAAATCCATCTGCAGACAGTATTTATATATGCCATTTTCCTCCCCATTCACAGCAAGTATCTGGATGTATGTGTGTTGATCATCCGTTGTAAAAGAGGAGAAGCACAATGGGATGTATACTTAGGAAAGGTATGATCCTGTACTGCAATAAAGCCATTGTAATGTCTCTTAAAAAGAAAAATTACATTTTCAAGAAAATAACATAATGGCTCACAGGAGCCTACCTGCTCTGCCGGCGTAGTGGATGGAAGTTAGATGCAGGATACAGTATCTGTCAAAATCTTTGCTGTAAAGAATAACTCATACCCCGCGTAAGGATCTCTGGACACATTTGCATTTTTGAAAGGGAGACGGATTTCTCTACCTGAAATTGCAAGAGTTTATCGGTGAGATCTTGGGGCTGCTTTAAGGAAAATGTTTCATTACCCAAAGTCATTTCATGGTAAGAGCTGAAATGGGAACATATTTAAAGAGACCATAACATCAGAAATATTTCGTATTTTCTTCATGCAAAAAGTAGTTCTTATTCCTGTCCTCAGATGTGCAGATACGACCTCTAGCTTCAGACAAAGGGGACAGAGCTTGAGTCTACACCCAGCTGACATGCAGTCATTATTGTTAAACATGAGGTCACTTATGGTCCATAGTTATTGAAGGATATCACCAGCATGTAATATTTCCTGAAGTCTGGAGGTTATGTATAAAAACTCCTGCACAGCAAAAAGTGTCAGGAAGTAAAAAAAGAAAAGGCTGGAGCATTCTGGAAATTCAGGACCAGTACACACGGCACAGACTCTTGACATTTGTGCCATTTTTTCAAATAACCCCCTCTGTTTCAAGATTGCAAGGGAACAGTAACTGACTTATCTATAGGCTAGAGTCGAGCAATATTTCTAACATGCTCACCATCCTGTGCCCTTGGGAGCAGCGAGGGCAGCAGCAGGTCTGTGCATGTGACAGACTCAGACCTCATTCAGTGCTGCCTCGAGCTCACCACACAACGATGATTTAGAGTGTTGGAATGTGATTGCCAGCACATTAAACAGAGGGTTTTGTGGCCCCCACTAGCACTAGGTCCTCAGTCCAGGACCTATTTCCCGATGGACCAGTCTGCCACTAGTGTGTGTGTATGTGTGTATGAATCATGTGGTTGTATAATTTCATTTGTGATGAACATGTTAAATAAATGTCCCTGAAAGGTATAAATGAAATGTGTCTCCCTATTATACTGAATGCCAGTTTTCTACAGCTCTCTGAAGTAAGTCTGAGCAGATGGAGTGTGTGTTGTAGGGCATATTATTTAAACAGTTTATAGAGTTACAAAACTAACAATAAAAATACTGTCACTAGATTTCTTTTCATACCCCGGATACATAGAATCTGGCTCTAGGAAAGAGATAAGAGACTTAAAGTGTGACCGTCAGCAAAAACACATGCTTTGCCTTGTAGCATGCATATAATAAAAGACTTAATCTACTATCAAAATATTCTTTCATTCATGTATTTTAAACAATATAATATAGAAGTAAAGACCACCGGGCATCCATTTTGTATGCCTCTCACTAAAGTGCAAATGCTACCTATCTGTAACATAAGCTCAGCTTGCACTACTGTAACAACTGCTGTTTGTATTTTCCTTGCCATCAGTAGCAAACTATAAGAGCAACAACTGTGGAAAATATAGTGATAGAATGGCGCTAAAATATATAAAAATATTAAACAATAATCTTTAGTTTTTCAAACACAAAAAAGTGAACATCCCCTTTCATACCCCCAAAAAAGTGAAAAGCTATGTGGAGTGATCCCAAGTGTGTGGGACCTTTCCAATGTGAATTTTTCTGTTACGGGGCACTCTTTGGGGTGGGGTGCTGGGAGGCATTTTCCCAGCTCCTAGCCCCATTTATCATCAGGGGGGCAGGGCCCCATGATTTTAATACATTTTTTTATTATTATTTTCATTGAAATTCTCCTGTTCAGAACTGGAACATTGAAATGCCGAAACTCATCTGTTTTCGCAAATTCAAGGTCTTTTCGGCCCATATTGTGTATGATTAATCAGAATATGGAAGGAAATTGGACAAAAATCGGTTATATTTATGTTACGAAATTTGGTTACGTTGCCCGATCTGGCCCCATCTCAAGCCAGATTGGTGTATACAAAGTACAGTATTTAAACATTAGCACTTGGCTTTAGAGCTGAATTTAATATTTGTTTTGGAACAACTGTATTAATTTTCAGTGCCAGAGTGTAATGGTAAAATAAAGAGGTGAAATAGACAGATTATTCATTAGTATAGCATGCAAAAGGCAGCAAAAATATATATTTTTCCAAAAGGCAGAAAAATCCCTGCACTTGCTCTCCTAACAAATATTCAATATAATGTCTAGAATTTTTATTAAAGAACAAGTGTGTTATTGCTTGTCATTTTTAGTTTCAATGTTCAAACAGATGTGTGGGCCGAATTGGAAAGATCAAGAGTTACATTGTTTAGAGAGGTTGGTGGATATAAATGAAAAGTTGAGATCAAAGCCAATAGATGAATTATTTCTAAAGCTTTCATCGACCTATGCTTTTAGGAGTAAAGCAGAAGGTTAAGATTAAAGACGAAACTCTTATCATTATTAGCAGCTGGACCCTTTGAAAGTCATATTGTATCGACTGTTCTCTTTCCAAAATGTTAGAATGTATATATAATTTTTTCATATTATATTGCTATATTTACATTATAGATATCTAGGTGTATATATTCACACTCCTAAATACAGATGTTAACACAGATCTAGAGACATTAATATGTACTACAGCTTTGGACTGCAGATCCCATGGCCCTTATCTACTTACTGAATGCATTTCTACATGTTAATTACTGCAATGTGCAGCTTGCTCTGTCCTAGCTAGCCTTCACACGGTTAATACATTTGTTACATCAACTACAGGTGTGTGGATTATGTATGTAGTGTAAGCAAACATGTGGCCTATAGTGTAATAGTATTTTAAATGCACTGTTTCTTCACCATCTCACTGGTACTATTGTTCCCACCAACTGTGTTGATTGCACCTCCTTATAGAGCTGGTGCTTCCTAACCCAGTTGTCGTGTCAGCAATACCCGGTTCTCCTCCACTGAAAAGCTCTTGGCACAGCATTACGGCCTTGCCCTTCCCCCTCTGCTGCCACCAGAAGTCTGGCTGTGGTCTGGACCCTCTCCCCCAACTCCTGTCTTTCCATTATGATTTTTTTGCTTCCCTCAGCAACATCCTGCTCTAAAATAGTGATCTTGTCATGTTCTCACTATTAATACTAACATACCCTTAAAAGCACGATTGGCTGTAAGTTAATAATTTGTATCAATTTCTTGAACCTTGGCCTGTTTTCTGTGGTATGCCATAGGATATAATGGGGTGTTTGAAGCAACCACTTTGGTTTGGATGTATTTTGGGTGATTTAGAGGACCGATTTGGAAAATGAGGACACTGTGTTTGCAAAATAACATACAAATGCATAAAATAAGATCATTTTATGATGTCGCCTGTTTATGACATCACCTTATAGCTTGAAATGCAAATCAATGGGATTTGCAAATCAGAGGGTTATGCAAATCAGTGGCAAAAGTGTAATTTGCATATCAAGCCACAGGGTGATGTCATAAACTGTGGACACCACAGATACATTTAAAACATATATTTCTCTTAATGGATGTATTTGCATGCAATTCTGCTAACAATGTATAGATCATTTTTCATTATTTTTATGCTGTACATTCACAACAAATAATCAGTGGGAAATGGGTCATTTGCTTATGAAGCCACAAGGTAATGTCATAAATTGTGGACAAAAGAGACGCATTTAAAACATCTAGATTGTAAGGTTGTGAGCAGGACTCTATACCTCATGTATCAGTCTGCCCTTGTCTAACATAGTATGTAGCCCCCCTTTATGCTCTGTACCTAGCGCAATGTAAATTGATGGCGCTATATAAATAAAAGTTAATGTAATGTAAAATAGTTCTCTTATTGTATGCATTTGCATACAATTCTGCTAACACAATGTTTAGATCATTTTCATTATCTTTATTCTGTGCATTCACAGTGCACACAATATTTATTTTGAATTGTGTTCAAGCCAATTTTTTTACCTCCCTGACGTTAAAATACCAGCTGGCAATCCTATTTGTTACACAAATTGGCGGAGTTATTGATACAAAAGAGAAAAGGTTAATGGTACGGCATACATGTCTATAGTTTTATTGTTGATATTCTAAAGCAAAGATATCGACCCATCTGTCTCAGCTATCTACCTCTCGATGAATCGCATGTATACATGTTTATGGTTTGTACATGTGTTATCATACATGCTTTATTCATTAAACGGTGACATCCAGGGAATTGAGAAGGTCATTTTAAACTTAAAGCCAAAGTAGCTGAGTTCAGATACCATTCAGCTGAAGTTTGGTATTCCTTCTCAGTTACCTGCATTTCTGTCTTTGATGAATGGAGCTCAAATCAAGTCAAAGCATTGTTAGATATAGTGTTGGGTGTTGTAGAAGCGTGCAGATCTCACAGTTGGCAAAAGCTTGTCATAAGAATAAACGTTAAAGAGACAGAAGATCCTCCTGTGCTGTTATAGCTTCTTTTGTATCACTTTTGAAGTGTTATTGAGGGTCTGTGTCAATCACACAACATATATATATATATATATATATATATATATATATATATATATATATATATATACTGTATAATACAAATTCATCCTTAAAGAAATACGATGGAGAGATTGTTTTTGAGAATCATGTTTTTACTTGTAGCCCTTTTTTATGCTATTTATCACCTGTGTATATATGCATTTAATTTATACAGTTGTAACTAGACTGATACAGGTAGTGTTTTGGCTCACAGGTAGTGTTTCAATATATTTTTGTTGCATGGTTAAATACAGATTGTCTGTAATTCCACCGTTAATACAATACTCCCATGTGCAATTTATATAAACTTTTGCTAAGTTAAAACCCGATGACAAAGGTTCGCTAAAAGTTGAGTTGCACATGACTCGAGGTCATCTCATCAACTCAACTATACATTGTGCAGGGGCAAACTATATATATATGAGCAACGCACCTTTTAGTTAATAGATCCCACAGCAAACATCCCCTATCTCTTAGTGCAATTCTGTAACAACGTATGATAGAAACATAGAATGTGTCGGCAGATAAGAACCATTTGGTCCATCTAGTCTGCCCAACTTTCTAAATAATTATAGTGATAGTAAAAGTATATTACAACCATTTAGATTCATCTGGAATAATAGGATGATTTCCCTCCACAGTTCCTTCTTGACATAATTATATCAAGACTGACATACAATTGTAGTAGGCATATCCTAATTTTCCCCTAAATTCAGTATATAAAAATATAGGCAATTATTATTCTTGAAACCTACTAGTTTCCTTTTGAGAAGCCCAAATGCCTTGTTACATATGACATGCTCTAGTGATGGGATAAATTAATGTGGCATTGTTGTGACATATATACTTATTGTTCGTGCTATCTTCTGCTATTGCTAGCTATACACACTATCACATCTTGTAAGGATCAATTTACTTACATAGTCTTTCTTTAATAAACCTAACCAAAATAGATGTACATGATAATCTCTTCGTTAGGCCATAGCCACATTGACTGAAATGTTGTAGGAGGAAATACTTTTTTGATAAAGATTCAAAATAAACAAAATGACAAATTAAATCAAACAATGTTTGTTTTTATTCCTCATTTCTGAATATGCTGCTATTATTGGTCTAATTTGTAATCTAATCTTATTCAAGTGCAAAGGGATAAACAGGATTAGAGCCAGATTAGCATTGGTACTGGTGATCCATTAAACTCCAGTCTTTACAGGTCAGAATATTTTGAGAATCTGAGTTTTTAGAGCAGCTACCAATAGATTTAATTTCTCTACTGTCTCCTTTTCCATACATCCTAAGAATTTCTTCTACTTATCTTAGTTCCATATTTGTTTATCTTAAATATCAACCAATGATTTTATTTTTATTTTATCACAGGCAATCAGCATTTGCTTATTACTCAAAAATGTATTGTAAAATGCTTCATAAACCACAGCATATATTGTGATAATATAATTACTGATTTTCTAATCTTCTTAAATTGATAGCAGAATACTATATTCTCACATGTCATACATAGCAAAGCATATGTAATCTATTCCTACTAAGAATGTGCCTTACTAGACTAATGCCAATATAATTACTGAGTTTTCGCTAGATATTTCTTTATAATGAGAAAGGGTTTATATAGTAACTGTACAATGGATATCCATTTCAATAGTTTAATTAAAAATATTCCCTCCCAAGCAGCGTTGGCTGCATGGGGTGGGTGCATCCATTTTATCCACCTCTTCGGTGGCATCCGACCAGCAGAGGCATCCCGGCAGCTTGGCGCTGTGTGCAGCTTTGATGACGATTGATGTGTGCTGAGTATGCAATTGCTTAGAGTGCTTCGCACAGCGCCAAGCTGCCGGAATGCCTCTCCCTTCAGACCAATGTTTCCAAAGAGGTGGATAAAATGGATGCTGCTTCCATCTTAATAATATAAATTTAAAAAACACCTTTTTTATAAATTTTACATAAAAAAATAATTTCCAAATCTATAAACGCTAATAAAGAAACTTGCTAAATAGATTCTGATGTTTGTCCTGAGTTTAGAAGTATCCAATACTTACATGTTTTCTGCTGGATTTTTGTTGTTGCAAGTTATAGGGCAATTACTGGAAGTAGCATATTGCCTTTTACTAACCATTTTATCCTACAGTGACCTTTTGACCTCAGCCCTAACTCATCTCTAACTTGAGATCTAGGGCTAATTTAGTCTTTTTTACTGTGATGTTGCTGACTGCCTCTAAAGGCATTCTAGCAACAACAATAGTGATGGAAGTGATCACTGATTACTTCCGAAGTTCTTGCCCACAACAGGGCAGCACCATGTGAATGCTGCCATCCAATATGGCACCTGTGATTTCTACAGGCGTCGAATTGCTGAGCTCTGACTGGCTAAATTTCGGTGTTGCTGGGTGGCATTGCAGCAACAGACCCATTTTCCGCAATATACCTGGTAAATCCATTGTCATGAAGGGGTTAAAGGGATTATGTCAACCTAAACATTACTTGTACTGTAAATGTAGAGAATAAAAAAAATATGAAAGTGATCTACACATTGCATGCAAATTCATATGATAGAGAAATGGCTTCATATGCAAATTACACATTTCATATTGAAAATTAGTTAATTTGCATAGCAAGCCACAGGTGATGTCATAAATAGGAAACACCACAGACACATTTAACAATAGTTTTCTCTAAAATTATGCATGTGCGTGCAAATCTGCTAATACAATGTATAGATTATTTATATCATTTTTTATTCTTTGCATTCACAGCATGAACAATGTTTAGGTCGAATCCCTTTAATACAGACATTTAACATGGATCTGAAATAAGCTAAATATCTTTCAGATACATATTTCATGCCATTTACTGACTAACATAGTCATACTTCCAGATGTGCTTGTCGAGGTTTTATGTAAGACATACTGAAACATTCTGTGCAACCGCAAAATGGAAACAGCAGATGCATGTACATACAAATACACCATAAACATTCATATGAACAGTGTCAAAAATTATAGAACAACAAGATCATAATGATAGAACAACGAGAATGTTACAAACCACTTACATGCCACGTCGACTATTAATGGTGATTTAAGTCTATCTCACTAGATGGAAATAAAGCAGCCATGATAACTATAATGCCAAGCACGTCTCCTCACTACCCAATTTCAGTCTTGATTTGGGAGTGCATGGTGTTCACCCTAACATGTTATCCAAGAGCAGAGATGGTGCTTAGTCTTAGTAGAAAAAAACCAAACAGAATTAGATTTAATTTAATCAAATTACAGTAACAGCTCTGGACATTAATAATGCTTCAGGCATTGTGTGAAATGTATGTGAAGTTGGGCATCTAAATTTCCTCAGAGGATTTAATTATGATGGATACCTGTATTAATTATTAATACACCATCTCAAATAAGAGAGAGAGAAATTTTGCTGTGATATTTAAAATTGATAGCATGTTTAATGTTGCATTGTTGGACAGAAAAGTATAATTTTTCTTCTCAAGAAAATGCCTGTCCATCATCTTAATGGGCAGTATTGATTGTACAAGTCTGCATTTTGGTAGCATTCATTGTTTAACTGTGTGAGCTGTGGTTTAACTCATTTATTGAGTCTCAAAGAATTTCATATCCCAGGTGTATGTCATTAAAATGCATTGATTTAAAGGCAAACCATATAGGAAATAACCTCCTATAGTAAAAGGGCTCCTTTAAATCTGTATAAACTAGTGTAATCAATATTTTATATTTTTACCAAATGTTTGTACATCCAAGTTAACAAGGCAGTGGGGTGCCAATGTATGATTATATGCAGAGAACTCTTTGGTGCTCCTGGTAACACCTACCATTGCAATACTCTGTGGCATGAAATGGGAGCCCTCATTGTCTTCAATACCAACAAGAGCACAATAATCTAGAACTTCCATGGGGTGCAAAAGATGCTGGGCCTTCTGCAATCCCTTTAGTTCCTGCACCCATGTCTTCTAGATTTGTATCAACTTTATTAAATCTGCCCTTGCCAAAGCAGAGAACGATGCATTTGGGTAACGGCCAATCAGCCCACAACAAGCCTATACAAAAAGTAATGGCAGCATCAATTTTTATTGGTAAAATCAGTCAAATGCCATGTCTCATTCACCATGCATTTTCCAAACAATGCACTTTTCACTCCTTCTGTATGTTGTATTTTATGGCATCTGAAATCTGTACTTTATTTAAGTTGACTAACCCAAGTTTGTGTGCAAAGTGGTAAAGCAAAAGTGCAAAACCTATATTTTATATGTGTTACGAAGTGTGAGAAGCAGTGGATGATGGTTGCATGGACTAGCTTTTAATCTTTTTTTTTTTCTCTGTACTAGTCACCTTTCATTGATCAAAGCACAATCAAACGAGCAATATGGTATGCTGACAATTTTTTCAGTCAATGAGAGGAAAGGCATGATATAGCTGATTGTGCTTTGATTAACCTTGCCTTTTTATCTTTTAATCTTGCAAAAGCTAATGACTGTAGGATTAGTATCTACTCCATCTTTAAAGGGGCAGTTCCCAGTGTCCAAAAATATTTTTAGTCAAAAACTGTACCATGTAAAGAAAAAGAAACAGGTTTTTCAACTAATAACTCCATAGAAATGTAACAGGCGTTGCTGTTGCTATAGCAATAGTACTACCTATCTGCCCAGTATTACTTCACAGCACGCAATGCTGGCTGAAACCACTTGTAACAGCTGTGTTCCCCAGAGAGAGCTTGATTCCACAGTAATGTCTAGTTAGTTGTCCATTTTTGGCAAATGTTAAAGAAACATATTTTTAGCTTAAAACGAATTTCAATTCTAGTTTTACATTAAACATAATTTCTCCTGAGCCTCAAAATTCACAGGAGTACACAGGAGATAGGCTGCTTTCCACTGCAGCAGTTTTAATACTCCCCTAATAAAGTGTTGTGACTGATCAATATTATGGCATTAGCCCCTTTTTGGTTAGCTTAGCTGTTTCAAGTGCATGCAGTGCAGTGGTGTTGGTTCTAGCCAGCTCTGTGTGCTATGATTTAATACAATAAAGATTGCTTGGAAAGATAAAGGGACTGTTGCTGAAGCAACACAGTAACTCAGTTAGGCTTTATGTGCAGCACTTAGCTAATCATATTTTTCAGTCACCAGACACAATCTCCCCTTTGAAACTCAGCCTGATTTCTACTATATATGTGGTGAATAAGTAAAAATCTATATGTTGCAGTCAAAGTCATGGCATATGTTGAGTATTTCTATAGTGTTGTTCATTACCACCTGTGGCTGCATGTATACATTGACTACTTTTAATGATAATATGTATGATAAAATAAACAACCTGCAGCATGTACAATATAGGTATCTCTTAATATAGCTTGCAGTTCGGCTATAAGATATACATCCTATGTTGAGTGTTTTTTTTTTTCTCTTTTTTCTTAGCCATCAGACAAATTTCAGTGTTCCTTATTTGTTTTAGGTCTTCTACTATCACCAGTTGGTTCACTTATTATAACAATATCCTTTGTTGAGTGTTGTTGACATTGTAAGTGCTATATAGGTGATCGGCTCCTTGTAAATCCAGTTTAACAGTAAAAAGCAGAAAGGAAGCATGAATATTAATTGGACTGGATGAAACTGTGTATGATGTGTGAAGCGCTCCATGACAAGCGCCAGCTGTGTGACACTAAATATGAGCCACTCTGTCTTGAGTCCCACTGAGGTCTGTTCAGTAAATTACTATTGATCTGTGATGAACTGACAAAGGGAATAGCAAAAATCAGGCAATAATAGCAGAGTTGGAAAGACTTGATTTCTGCAATTCCATTGTCAGATCATTACAATTCACTGTTTGAATAGAGATCAGCAGGGCTTACACATTACACTCTGGGCATATGCCTAGTGTAGATTATTCTCTGACACCATCTAAAGACAGCACATTTACTATAGCGCTGACACTCAACCTCCCAAGCTCCGCCCCTTGGTGTCCTGGTTTGCCAGGGTTAGAAGTTGGGAGTTACGGCACTTTAGCTCTATGTAGGCCTAAATGATAATACAATATTCTGCTGTTTTTCAAAAGGGAGAGAAACAAGGAATGAGACAAAAAAGCATAAGCAAAATCTGTTTTTACACCTTTTACACTGCACCAAACATACACAAAATAAAATCCTTTTGTTGGAGTTCTGCTGAAGTTGAAAGAAAGAGCTGCCAGTCTCCCTGTATTCAGCTGTGCTGCAAATCACTGGAACTCTAATGACATCTCTATTCCACTCACAGATGTGAATGTATGTTAAAGTCCTAAAGCACCCACCCTCGCTGTTACATTTTAATTATTATTTACTCTGAGGAGTTTCTTTTAACGCAAAGGCAGGTTACACATGCTGTTAGCTCTTTTTACGCCAATCTTTTGTTCTGTTTCCTATTGTTTGGAAAGGATTTGTGAGAAATGGGTCAGTCAACTGAAAGCAATAAAGTCAGCAGCAAGATGTCTTCCCCGTATCCCATCTGGAAAAGGTTTTTTCCAATCCTCTCTCTGACATCTGCTTAGTGCCAAAAATTAAATCTCCCTTGTGAGTAATTAGACTATATAGTGTCTGGCTGAATGTTTCTCCCCTCCCCCTGGTTGTGTTATAAAATCCATTATGGAGAAAATCCATGGCTGACAAAAGCCTGTATCCCACAAGCAAATAAAATGTTTATTTCGGAAAGAGAAAGCCGTGTTGGAACAATTGTACCCTCATCTAATTATGTGTATGTTATCTCAATGCACCATAGCAATAATGATGTATATGTTTTAAGATCATCTAATATGTGACGATCGCAGCCGAGGCGACAGTCTGAAAGGCAAAGAAAATGATTGCTGGATTTAATCTACATTCTTATTCTTTTTTTGGTATTTTTAAATTAAACACATTAATACCCACACTGCTACTTCTGTGAGCAGAATGCATTTTCTTCCCTGTGAAAAAAAGCAAGTTCTGGGGGCATATACCTTTATTAGTGACTATGCCATGAATTATTAACTGGAATGCCTAAGTCACTTATGTCTGCCTTCTGCACACAATGATGCTCGTCTCTTATGAACCACTTCAATGCAACATGAGTGATCTTGTTTAGCATACTTCTTTATTTCATGAACAACAACTGTACAAGCTCTTAAATGTAATTCGCAATATCCTGGTTTAAAAAGTAGGTCTATTTAAACTTTTTAAAATGTTGCTTTTGTGTGTGATAAATCTGAGGAATGTAAGTACATTGAACAGTGCTTGTGGAAGGGACCTCACTTTCTAGATCCTACACATTGAGACTATTCATTAAAAGGTGAGTTGAGGTGAGATGAACATTTCATCACAATGTCATGAAGATGTAACGCAACTTTTACCAGGCCTTTTTTTCTTGACATGTTAAAGGGACAGCGCCACCTAACCATTGTTTGTACTGTGAATGTATAGAATAAAAATTAGCTATGCATTGTATTAGCAGAATTAGTACATGATGTGTTTTAAGTGTGACTGTGTTCTACTAAAAATCAGCATTTATGCTGTATTCTCCCAGTTCTGCTTGACAGAGATTCTTTAGTAATTCTGTGCTGCATTGTTAGCTATGTTTTCAATTGTGGAACATTGCAAGACCAATCAACATTACACCCAGCCATGGATTCCATGTACATTTGTGTGTCTTCGTTCTGAGTAGCCATTGGGAACCGGTTTCACAACAAATACACCACTCAATGTCATAACAAAACATTTAGTATGATGGAAAGAGGTAAAAATAAAATAATCTGGAAAGCATATTCCATGGCTTTTTGGTGTCTATTTCTCCCAAAAGGATTAAGAACCTTTAGTCTGCTGCAGTATAAGTCTCTGGACTTGCAGTAAAACAAATATGTTACAGGACCATCCTATGGGATCTATTCTATAAGATTTGATGATAACACGAGGAGGATGAATTGGAAAGTCGAATCTGACATAGGAAAAAAAATTGACCGCCTATTCACTATACTAAATTCAACCTGCCTCCCTGCCCCCTCGACACAGTCCAACTCCCACCTAGAACTCGCCTTCATGAAAAGCAAAATAAATTATTGTTCATTAAAAAAAAAAGGGTTTTAGGTTTGGTAGGCATGTTGCACTTTGATGTCCAACCCCACCACGGAAGGTGGCAAGTTGCATAATAAGATTTTTTTTTAAAAATGACTCCCGGATACCTAGTACATATGGGAGGCCAAGACAAGTGGCCCTAGCTTCTCATCATTAACAGGACTGGGAGCTGTCAAATGGCTCCCGCCCACTAACATAGATACTGTATTTACTCAAATATAAGACCCTGATTATAAGATGATATCCCAAACTTTCAATATTCTTTTAGGTAAAAAAAGAAACAGCAGCCATCTGCCCCCAGACTTAGCCAATGCATCCCCCACACCGCCATCTGCCCCCAAGATCTTTTTCAGAGCACTGTTTATTGTAGGATGAGTGAGGATTACGACTACTTGACTTGACTCCTCAATTGTATTATGGACACAGTTTATATAGAGGCAGAATATTTTTTAATTAATTACTTTTTTTTATTTTTTTATTAATCGGGGAGGTTTTTTCTGACTTAAACTGGGCAGTTGAATTTAGCCTGGAAACAATTATTATTTTACCCCCTCACCCCCATTGAAATGAATGGGAGCGCGTTTAACTTGCTCCCCTCCACTTTGGCTGCATTCACCACACTTGATCTTGGCAAAATTGTTAGTAAATACCATTTTTCAAGGTCTAGATGAGGCACCTGGGGGGAGGGCGAATCTATCCGTGGTCAGAGTTCAAGATTAGTGCTTGTTTTGACCACCAATCTCGGACCTTAGTGAATATACCCATCTGTCTCAATGCAGATTCAGCTCTTCTGTATTTGTTTAGAGTATTATCAAGAAGCTGCAATTTAATATAAACCGTACAAAGCTGAACATGTAGCAGTTATTTGCTGGGATGCTGTATGATTGAGTCACGTTATTGTTGTGAGAATAGCGCTTGGCAATGATTTACAGATAACATCCTTCAGTAAGATGTATAAGCCAGACATGTGGGATACCACATCATTGGATCAGCTCCATCATCTGTTACTGCAAAGGTTTTGTAGAAAATAGAAGATGTTGGTGACTGGAAAGCCACTGTCAAAAATTGAGGTGTTCTTCCCAAATTCATGTATGGCTCACTAATGTATAGAAATAATATTTACAGCCTCTGGTGTGCTGGACCACAGGTGCCGGAGTACTTTTGGCAACTACATTTCTGTTTCCAACAGCCTTTCCTGTTTCAAAAGCAGAATTTTAGCTGCTTTCCTGTTTCCAGAGCCTTTATGTATCTGAGCAGATTCTACTAACAGCATGTTCAGAAACGTGGATGTAATCATTGCCCTTGGCTACTTTGCTTTTTACTGATGTAATTCTAGCTGAATGACAGTTATAGACAAATCGAGGGTCTGGTAAGTTCCATCTTGTTTTTGTTTTTTATTTTGGTTTAAAAGAAACACCAGGCAATGTACAGTACTTACAAGCTACATGAAATGACCACCTTACTTTTATTGCAGTGCGAGTAAAAAGACAAAATGTGTAACAGCCATGCCCTCCAGCCAATAATCTCCAGATAAATCACATTCGCTGTGGCTATCTCTGCTATGGCAACCAAGCCTTCCAAAGCAGTTACATAAAAAAAAAAAAAATCTCTAAAATTGATAATGTGTGAAGCAGTGTGCAGCTGCCCTGTCCTCCAAGGGTGATTAGAAATGTATTCCTAATTGGACTTAAGAAAGACTTAACAAGTCAATACCTTTCACGGTGGTGATAGCAAGGGATTATGGACAGTTTCTGTGATTCTGGGAGTAAAGCAGTTATGGCTTTTTTCAGTGAATTGAATTAGCAAGAGAAATCAGCCAGTCCCAATGTAATCTCATTATATAAACGGCAAACATCATAGTGTTGTACGGATATTGGTAGACTGCTTGCCTTTTGGTCTCATTCAACAGAAGACAAGGGGGCGCTGTAGACTTAGGGGCAAAAAATAGTGTTTCTTTTGTTTAATATAATTTTGATTTTTAGAAATGATCTACAATACCTTAAATTATGATTTTATGGTTTAGATGTGATCAGCAGAATATTATCTGAAAATCTAAATTTCTCACTAGAAGGGATCTGTGAAAAGTACAATGGGGAGTTTGAAATTCCATCTAATCTACATGTGGTGTATGCATTATTGTAACTTTAACCTGAGATAACGTCCCGTGCCCAGTGTTTTCACAGTGGGTAAAGATACTGGACACAATGGTGTAAGTGTAGGGCTATGACATTTCGATTCCATCCAGTTACATGTTATTTATATAAATGATCCCCAGAATGTCAGGTTAAACAATCAGGTTGGATATTCGGTCCTAATGGGTCAGGACTCAAAAACAGGTCTGTCTTGGCAAATCCAGGATTATTGCTAGAGCTGGTAGGAGTCTCAGGGCAGGCATGGTGGAAGAGTCTGTTTGCATGCCATGATTCATCATAGTTCTGAGCTGAGAACAGATGTAAGGACAGAAAGGAACAAGGACTGTAATGAGAACTACAGTGGGACAATACTGTGGAATAGACATAGGAACAAGGACTGTAGCATAGCATGGAAAATGTACTTTAGAAAGGACTGTGGCATGGACAAAGGACTTTAGAAAAGGACATGGCAGACAGTATTGGAATAAGAACAGAGCAAGATGGAAATACCTAGGCACAGCTCTTGGCTGGGAATCTTCCGGTAGGCACATTTGGCATCCGTACCCCCCAACTTTACAATGCAAAAACCCCGATATTTTGTTTGTTTTAAATAATATTTATTGCACAAATATGTAAACTGTATGTCAAACTGAATTTACACACACAGACTCACACTTGACTCACACCGTGTCACACTGTTTGAATCTGTTAGCATATGTGTCTGCGAGTCTGTGTATGTAAGAGTCACACTTACACACACAGATTCGCACTTGCACACACACACATTCTTTTTCACATCAACCTCCATTCTGTTAATCATAATATTACGTTAAAATTACTGCATGGAAATCAATAAAGCTGCCTAATGAAAATAAAATGGACATGGCGTATTCACTATTTGATATAGTGAGGTAGTTCTATTAGTCTTATAGTGCTACAACATTTTTGTTTTCACTTATGCTTCTAACACAAGTAAAAAGAAGAGTGGCACTTGTATGGGGATAAGCTGGAATGTATTTTTTAACATACATGCCAGTTTATCATTTGACCAGCAACCATGATGCGTCTATAGGTCATTAGGGGTGTGGCTGTCGCCGACAGTCTCTCTCTCTCTCTGCTAGCGCCTTAACTAGGTCCCCTCTGTTAGTGTCCTTAGAAGAAGGATTGAGCTTAATGCTTGCAAGTCTTTTTTCTAACCTAAAGTACTAAGTATGTAAAACTGAAGGTCTCTCTTTGCTCTAAAGAGACAGACTTAGAGCTCCAACCCTCCCAATCAGACGACACAGAGCAAGCTCCCACAGGATTGGCTGAGTGCATGCTGACACTGCCAGAGTGTGCCAGCATCCAGGTGAGCTGTAGAGCTCAAAGTAAAACAGCACCTCACTTTCTCAAGTAAAATGCATGTATTTTTAGAGATACACACAATTTACATGAGGAAAAGGGAGACTTTTTTTTAACCTTTGCTTCCTCTAAGGAAACAAAGGTTAATATAAAGTTTATTTGTCCTTTAACATAAAAGCTTGTATGGTTCCAGTGTGCAGAGCTAGCTTTTGCTGACTCTCTGTACACATGATATCATCCTCTTCTCAGTGAATCACAATGACATAGGACAGCTTGTAAGTCTATGTTTTAAGAAAGTGCTGCAATGCTGTTGAGAATTTACTGTAGTAATCAATCTGGGAAGGAAAAGAAGTAGCGCTCTGTAATCATCACTTAATATAGGTTTCAGAAAGAACCAGAGTACTCAAGCAGCAGATCCTTTCTTGTTACTTTGATTATCAATCCACTCATCGACCAACGAAGAGAGCTACATAAGTTTCCTGTCACTGCAAGTTGCTGACAGGGAATTTACACTTTACACAGCTTTTATTTCTCACTTTCTATTCCAGGCGTATGTATATTAACCAGAGGGTGAAGTAAGGCTAGGTACTAAGGGTTAATTAAAACGAAATTACAGTTCCTGCTATATAAAAGCATATATTAAAGTGCAGAAATGCATTATAAGGATGTGAGATATCCACCATTCTGCTGAAACGTAACTATTGAAGAGATACACAAGTATTTTAAAGAAAATTTGGGTCTGTACAAATTTTTTTACCTTTTTGCAAAAGAGGCTTTTGCCTATTATATAATGCATTTTATACAACGTTTCCAATGTATGGTCTGTGCAGTGCCTATAAACATACACACAGCTCCCAACATTTCCATTGGCCGTGTGTTGGTCAGTTTATGAGATATACAAATAAGGCAGTAAGAACAAGACAAGTGTGATTTATTTGTACAAAAATATTTGCCAGAAACCAATCTCGTATTGACGAGCTCCATTAAGGGAGTGGGATTTCTGTCACTCTGTCTTGGACTATATTTGAAAGGCATTCATATTCCCCATTGGGTCCATGTATAAAGTGGATATCAGAGTTCAACTATTGTTGGCCTTATTTGCACATCTTCATCCAGGATGCTTTGCAGTGGCGATAGTGCTGTACTCTTGGAATATCTGTAGAAAAACAGGTCTGTGAATTTCTAAACTTAAATATTAAGAGTTTTATTACTGTGGAAAACATTACTATCACTGTGGAAAACATGGACGCCAACAGGTGTGAGAGGGTATATGCCAATGAGCAGGAACACTTGCTCTATGTTCATGTGAGACAAACACAGTTTTAAACTACTTTCCCATAACCTAAAAATAAACTGTAAAATGGTAAGATTGTATGATCAGCTGTAATTAATTGCTATGGTTGTTCTAGGATTGTCCCATCTAGCTGTATATAGCAGAATGTAGTGCTCATGATATATAGGACCACAGCTGTACTGTGATTTTGTAACACTGGAACTCTGATTACAACTGCCATATAGATCTAGAAAACCTAGGTAACAGAATAATCACAGCACCCATGCATTGAAGAGTTTAATTGGAATATTGGAGTAAAGAACAAAGAAATATTGTAATCTGAAGATAAGGGAGCATTTAATCTAACGGCGTACGTTATTTGGTAATGAAGATAGAAAAAGGTGAAAAAGAGGAGGAGGAGAACAATGACAGTAGTATACATATAGTGATAATATAAACACAAAAAACAAACAAAAAGCTGTGTATCACTAAAGTGATAACAAATCTAAAGTGCTCGGCCAGTAATAGTGTCAGTGTTGTATGGAGGTAGGGATTTACAAATAATACCTGGTCAGAGCAACGAACCTAGAGTAGAATTTTTGAGAAAATGTACAAATAAAATACAAATGATAAGACGAGACAAAACAGTGGAATCCTGTGCTAATATATAAGTAAATAGACACAAATTTCTGTGACACCAAATCAGTTGTAGCATAGGCCATGAATAGATTCAGCCATACTGGGGAAGTAAGATACCTTTTAAGGCTAATATGAAGCCTATTATTATTAGTGGAAAGAATATTAAAGAGAAAAGCCCAAATTGTGGCCACAAGTATCAAACACCACATAGTGCTGCCAGTCCTTAGTATTAGACATTGTCAAAGGCTAACAGCACAAGGATATGAAAGGCTTTGGTAAAGTTAACCTGATCTAAAAATATAGTCAGAGTGGCACTACAGCAAAGGACAGCCAAAAATGTCACATAAATATTAGAAGAGTTTTATAGCAAGTAGCAGAAGAAAATGAAAGCCAAACTCGCGTTTCATACAAGGGATAAAGATTGAATGAAAAGAAGAACTTTTTAAGTTGTGAGTTCAATGGTAGCAGGAGATGTAGTTACCAGTTGGGAAAAGCTAGACAGAGCTAAGGGGTGTGTGTTCTAGCTCGCCTGTCACACTGAAGAGGGCAGAGTTAAAAGTCGAATCAATGAAGGTGTAGAGAG
Source organism: Pelodytes ibericus (assembly GCA_036172795.1). Lineage (NCBI taxonomy): Eukaryota > Metazoa > Chordata > Amphibia > Anura > Pelodytidae > Pelodytes > Pelodytes ibericus. Next base: position 229,499,957 of record CM069857.1, on the reverse strand, counting down.
AAGAGAGACCGACAGAATTTGGATGTGGCTACTGCATCCTGTTTAAGATAAAGCTAGAGAATGGAATATTTGAGCTGGCCACTATGGATGGCTACTGTATAACACCACAAAAATCATGAGGATACAGATATACATAGAGCTTGTACTCCAGATGAAAAAAGGGGGATAAGAGTAAAATAATAGCATCAATGAAAAGAACGGACATAAGTCAAAATAAAATAAATGTGATCATAAATAATAAAAATATGAATGTAGGATTATGAGAATAGAAACACAGTAAATAATATAATGCAGATAAAAATATCCTGAAAATAAAAATACATTTTCTGTAATAATGATAAATAGAAAAATAAGAAAGTAAATATAAAGGTGAATAAAATGATATATGAAGAAAAAGGAAATAATAAAAAGATGAATGAATAGTATAACTTTGGAATGAAACCCAAAAATTACTTAAAAGAGACATATAATACAATAGAGGTTGACAGAATTGAGATTAATAGAAAAAAATAGGGGTATATGAAAAGCATGAACATTAAGAAAAATATTGTCCTGGGTAACTTAAATGAATGAAAAATGGAAAATAACTTAGGAACATAAATATACTGAAAATGGTATAAATGTACAATAATAACCAGCGTGATATATGTGCAAGAGGGTATAACTGAATGAAATGGAAAATAGAATATAAGAAAATATAATTAATACATATTCCTGTGCATATGGGGATAAATGAGCTGATGATGAAATCATTGTATCAATCACCAAAGGATTTCAAATACATGATGAATAGTTAAAACCCTCATTAAGACTGTTTTGTGGACAGGGTATCCATGCAATATATCCATTTGGACTCTTATTGTAGCAGACTCATGGAGTTTCAAAATTACTGGTAGTACAGTTGGCCTGTTCCAAGACTACGGAATTCGCGAATGCCACATTGGCTTAAATGGGTGTTAAGGTGATGGAGGAGAAATTTTCAAACTACCGGTAGAATTTATAGTGTGTAGATGAGTGGGTCAATTGCAGGGTCACCATGAGCCTTGGGCCAAGGTTCCCAGATTTATGTGAATATCAGTATTCTGTCCTGCAGTTGTATAAGCACATTTGTGTTACATTTGAAATGGTACAATAGTAACTAACTAATATTTTCCAGGGGCATGTATTAGTCAGTGGTTAGGACTGGACAAATTCCATAAACGATGGCTCCTTTTGATTGTTTAACATAGGACTTTACGGGAGTACTATTTTTATGGCTCTAGAAAAAAACTATCAGTCTGTTTAGCTCCTCAAATCTACAAATATTTGTTGAGAATTGTTCTCTTTCTGCCCTGTAGTTCTATTCTGTCTGCTATTGCTTATCTCTGAGATCTGCTCTTCCTGGTTGTTTTGCTGGATCAATACATGATTTGATGCTGCAAGATCATTCTATAAACAAGAAATGTCCACAGCTTAAGTCAGTTTGATTACATGCAGAGAAAAATATCTCCATTTATTGTGTAACCTGTTGATCACAACATGTAACTGACTTTAAACTGCAAATTAAAATAAAGATAGAACATTACAAATTCCTACCATAGCACATAGAATGAAAAGCTATATAACTCCTTCCATCGCTGGATGGTGTTTTGAATCAGATCTTTTTTTAATCTTTTTTTTTGGTTTCATACATAGTGGCTGAAATAAAGTGTTTGTTTATGTTTTTTATAAAACTGGAAGTGCAAGTTTGTCTGCCGCCTGTAGGAAGCGGCTTTATAATCTTGCTATAGACGCCAACATTTCATTATAACACTAAGATACCTATGAAGTTTGTTGTTTGTTTTATTTTTTTGTTAATATTTATTATCTTAATTACAGTCAACATAAATTTGGTTTGCTGTATGAATATGATGTAGTTCTCGAAAGCTCCTAAGGTATCTATTAAGTTAAAAATCCATGTACAAATGCAACAAGTGGATTTTATTTTTTACAATGGATTTATATGTTGGGGGAAATTTGGGAAGTATGATGCTGTTTAGATGGATTTCATCTAAGTGAACAACAAAGGTACAGTAATAACTCCAAAACTTCACTTACCTTATTAGAGTCAAAAGTTGTCAATCTACCTAGTGAGATATTCTACTAAAGCGGACTTTAACAAAACTACTTAACTTTTTTTCCCTGATACCCATTATCAGTCTGTTTTCCACCAACCTGTATATACCTAGTTATTGATGAGGTTAATACAACACCCTATGCAAGAGACTGAGTGAAGGACTGTATGTGCCTGTATGAATGATTTAAATGAGAAAGGGGTAGAAAGTGATTGAAAAACATATTTAGATGATGAAATAGTTAATTCTTGAAAATGTCTTGTTTATTATGTGGTAATTATTATTAGCTATACTTTTTAGAGGAATCCAACAGTGAGCTACTGAGCTATCGATCTCTGAAAGTTCTAATTATTGAGGTTTCCGACTATATAAATGTGGCTCTGAGGTGACATAATCCATACAACATTATTATATTTCTGAAACTCTTTCATTATCAATGTTTGTTTCATATCCATCAGAATTATTTCTTATTACTTTGGCAACTAACCTTTCAAAATAAAAAAAAAGCAAGTTGAGTCATGTGACATGATCATATATAATATTATTTGTTCATTCATCTTCTGTAAAAGATGTATGTTTTTCCCACTTTTTCATTAGATTCCCTTTGCATATCTTGCCTCCCGTTGAATAATTCAGCCATTTTTTTTTTATATTATTAAAAATAAAATGAAAAATGTCCTGGCCTATAATAAATTCATTGTCTCCAAACAGCTTCAACATACTGTATTTTGTTCTCTCTGCTGATTAATAAATTACATTCCATAGTTGAATGTAAATTAGACGTAGCGGTGATTAGAATTGGCCACATGTCATTTAAAAAAAAAAAATATATATATATATTTATTTATTGTCAGAATGCAGTTAACATTTGCTCTTTCAATTTTCTCATATAACATGATAACATACTCAATCATAATTTTTCACAGAAAATTAACTAAAAATAAAAAATATGTATAAAAAGGTAAAAAGAACTGAGTTCACTAAAGAATCTTAACTGATATGAATAAGCATCATTTGTAGAGAGGGGGAGATAACGTAAGAGATAAGAAGAAATAACGAAGGAAGATATGAAAGAAGAGGCTAGTGGTTGTGAAGAATGACCACTAATCATGGGAAAAAAGAGTGCCACAAATATGGGACTTGGTGCCACCAAGTGGGTAACAGCAGTTTTCTCAGAGGAGTCCGAGTCTGCATATGGTGTCACTATGGCAGATGCCAAGGCCCCAGACTGAAGCCTTGTCAGCATAGTCTCAATGTTGATTCCTTTGAGTGGGTTTGGCTTATTTTTTGTATTTTTACCCATGGTTACAGGGTGCGCAAGGTGTTGTATCAGGGGCGTACCTAGAGCATTTGGCACCCGGGACAGACCCTGAGTGTGGCACCCCCCCCCCCTTCCCCATAATAAAAATGTAAGAAAACACCCACAATTTTTTCAATGTTTGAAAATTGTACAAATATAGATACCAGGAATAATGTGCCATTAAGAGCCCATTAATAGTGTGCCAGTCAGATACCAGTAATATTGTGCCAGTCAGATACCAGTAATATTGTGCCACACAGAGCCCAGTAATATTGTGCCAGTCAGATACCAGGAATATTGTGTCAGTCAGAGCCCAGTAATAGTGTGCCAGTCAGATGCCTGTAATATTGTGCCAGTCAGATACCAGGAATATTGTGTCAGTCAGAGCCCAGTAATATTGTGCCAGTCAGATGCCTGTAATATTGTGCCAGTCAGATACCAGTAATATTGTGCCAGTCAGATACCAGTAATATTGTGCCACTCAGAGCCCAGTAATATAGTGTCAGCCAGATGCCCAGTAATATTGTGCCAGCCAGAGCCCAGTAATATAGTGCCAGCCAGATGCCCAGAAATATAGTGCCAGCCAGAGCCCAGTAATATAGTGCCAGCCAGATTCCCAGTAATATAGTGCCAGCCAGAGCCCAGTAATATAGTGCCAGCCAGATTCCCAGTAATATAGTGCCAGCCAGAGCCCAGTAATATAGTGCCAGCCAGAGCCCAGTAATATAGTGCCAGCCAGATGCCCAGTTATATAGTGCCAGCCAGATGTCCAGTAATATAGTGCCAGCCAGATGCCTGTAATATTGTGCCAGCCAGAGCCCAGTAATATAGTGCCAGCCAGATGCCCAGTGATATTGTGTCAGTCAGATGCCTGTAATATTGTTCCAGCCAGAGCCCAGTAATATAGTTCCAGCCAGAGCCCAGTAATATAGTGCCAGCCAGATGCCCAGTAATATAGTTCCAGCCAGATGCCCAGTAATATAGTGCCAGACAGATGCCCAGTAATATAGTGCCAGTCAAAGCCCAGTAATATAGTGCCAGCCATATGCCCAATAATATAGTGCCAGTCAGAGCCCAGTAATATAGTGCCAGTCAGATGCCTGTAATATTATGCCAGCCAGATGCCCAGTAATATAGTGCCAGCCAGAGCCCAGTAATATAGTGCCAGTCAGATGCCTGTAATATTATGCCAGCCAGAGCCCAGTAATATAGTGCCAGCCAAATGCCTGTAATATTGTGCCAGCCAGAGCCCAGTAAAATAGTTCCAGCCAGATGCCCAGTAATATAGTGCCAACCAGAGCCCAGTAATATAGTGCCAGCCAGATGCCCAGTAATATAGTGCCAGTGAGAGCCCAGTAATATAGTGCCAGCCAGATGCTCAGTAATATAGTGCCAGTCAGAGCCCAGTAATATAGTGCCAGTCAGATGCCTATAATATTATGGTAGCCAGATGCCCAGTAATATAGTGGCAGCCAGAGCCCAGTAATATAGTGCCAGTCAGATGCCTGTAATATTATGCCAGCCAGAGCCCAGTAATATAGTGCCAGCCAGATGCCTGTAATATTGTACCAGCCAGAGCCCAGTAAAATAGTGCCAGCCAGATGCCCAGTAATATAGTGCCAATCAGATTCCCAGTAATATAGTGCCAGCCAGAGCCCAGTAATATAGTGCCAGCCAGATGCCCAGTAATATAGTGCCGCCCAGTAATATAGTGCCACCCAGATGCCCAGTAATATAGTGCCAGTCAGAGCCCAGTAATATAGTGCTAGTCAGAGCCCAGTAATATAGTGCCAGCCAGATGCCCAGTAATATAGTGCCAGCCAGAGCCCAGTAATATAGTGCCAGTCAGAGACCAGTAATATAGTGCCAGCCAGATGCCCATTAATATAGGGCCAGCCAGATGCCCAGTAATATAGTGCCAGCCAGATGCCCAGTAATATAGTGCCAGTCAGAGCCCAGTAATATAGTGCCAGCCAGATGCCCAGTAATATAGTGCCAGCCAGAGCCCAGTAATATAGTGCCAGTCAGAGCCCAGTAATATAGTGCCAGCCAGATGCCCAGTAATATAGTGCCAGCCAGATGCCCAGTAATATTGTGCCAGCCAGAGCCCAGTAATATAGTGCCAGCCAGATGCCTGTAATATTGTGCCAGCCAGAGCCCAGTAAAATAGTGCCAGTCAGAGCCCTGCTCGTTTTAAACCACCTTCCTCCCCCTTCCCCATCACTTACCTAAAGGCTGCTCTCTGATCCCGGACCGACGCCTCCTCCGTGCAGTCTTCCCTCTTGCACGGAGGAGGGAAACACAGTCACCGGATGTGACGTAACGTCACATCCGTTTTTTTTACTTTTTTCTGGCGGCCGCGTCCAGAAAAAAAGTTAAGCTGCGCGATGCGGGGGGGGGGGGCTTGCCGGCAGCACGGGTGTCACCCCCGCTGGAGGTATATTGTGATTTTTACAGTGTGATAAATAGCATGTAATTGTTCAATGAGTTTGTAAATTTACAATAATGTTCTATTTCAGGCCACAGAGCAATATTGTAGCACAGTCAGTGTGTATTTGTTATGGAGATTTCCCCCTTCCTTACGGAGCTATGTTTCTATGAATTCCTTGGTTTGGTCCTGAAACTAGTCTGCATCCCTTTGAATGTGCCTGGAAAGCATACGTGCAGGGATTATTCACATTTTTACATCTGGAAGAGCACAGATGTTTGCAGAAGGCAGAACCTCATGGCGATAGGGCCATCAAAACAGATGTAGTATGTGTTCTTGTTTAAACCGTAACTGCTTTTCTATCCACACCAATTATAAGCATGTGATAAAAAGCCTGGCATCACCACTATCCTGTCTATTCACTGAAACCATCATCCTATTAAAGAAAGCCGTCTACGCCCCAACGCTTTATAGAGCTACTCCTCTATCAATAAGTAACCTTCGCCACCCTGACATAGTGCCAGCAGCAAAGTAAGCTAGCGGCATTCCTGGTGGCAACAAAGATGCTAATTCAGAGGCGTTTCATCAGTAATGTGCAAAGAGAGGTCACACAGATAAGCTAGTGAACAGGATGAAGTGGTGACATTCAATGAGTCCTTGTCAGTAATCACCATTAGCATGCGGGTCTTCTCTCCTTGTGTTACCGTGTCTTCGTTGACCAGAAAGAGAGAGGGAGGAAGAGCCATTGAAGCTCAGAAGCAGTTAACGCCAAACAAGTTATTGTTTCTTGCTTGAATGCTTTATGTTTTAGTGCCAGTGAAATGCTCCTCCATCCCAGTATGCACCTAAAAATTTAGCAGTGAATCAAGGAATGCATAATTTATATATGTCCCAGAGGTAATGGAGTGACTCTGTAAGACGCAATGAGATCCTTCTAAATAACATCTTGCCTCATGCAAAAATAGTTATTTTAGTGTAGGAACTGTAAAAATGGCTTCAGGAATAACATGATAATGAAGGCGATTTGTCTTTTTTTAAGGAAATATCACTATAAATGTGTGTAATCTTCCATAGAGTCTCAGTAATGCTAAATCACCATTGGGGAACACTGTAAATAACAGAAGGAATGTGAGAATTACCAGCCTTCTCATCTTATATTGCTCAGCCTTGGCAGGCACAGTCTACCCGCGCAGTTTTATTTATTATTAGTTTCCGATAATTGACAGGCACATGTGAGCAGATCTTGGTATTATGCAAGCTCAAAAACACATTTTCAGCTTTAACAGAAGAACCAAACAAGTGATATGTGCACTGGACATTTGTATTCCAAAAATCATTAGAACTGACCATAACTGGGAGATGCCAGGTTTGCATTGGAAGTTCCAGGTTTGCCAGCTGATTGCCAGGCCTGCTTCTGAATCTGCCCATATCCAGGAGAGGTCTCTGTTCTCTAAAAAAACAATAAACACTTTGTTTCTCTCCCCCTGATCCTTAAAGAGACACTGAACGTTATTTTTCACTTGTTCTTCTAATATAGAAATTTTAATTGCCACTAATATGAGGATGAACTGGTGTATACTTTTGATAGTACCGGCCAGTTTATCCTCTAACCGACAGCTGCCATGTTTCCATAGGAAGCAGGCAGCCGTCTGGTCGGCGACTGTCTAGCGCAGAGAGAGACCCTCGTTTTTTCATGGGATCAGTTAAGGTCCCCCTACTAATCTGATGCTAAAACTAGGGTCTCTCTCTGCGCTAGTAGCGAGAGACCCTTGCGTTCGGCAGTCAGAGTGGGGCAGGTTACCTAACCTGCTATCAGTCTATAAGGGTGGAGGATATTTATGGGCAGTAACCTACCAAGATTCCCAGGTTCAATCCCAGCTCTCTCTCTCCTATGGTATCCCGATCCAGGAACATAAGCCACCCAAAAATAACTCATTTTACAGTTATATGAATCATTTTTATTTAGACTCTTCTAGAAAGAATGATCAGTTAAATGTAAGGAGCAGAAAAATACCTTACGCGTTTTGAGACTATGGTATGCTCTTAATAATGAGCCTTTGCTTAACAGCCTGTTTCATGCTCGAAACATGAGGTAATTTGGTTCTCCTCTCCACCCCTCTAACTGCTCATTCTCTCTAGAAAGCTCTAAATAAAAGTTATTCATAATTATGTTACTGTGAAATCTGTCATTTTTGGATGTCCTATGTCCCTGGATATAATTTATCCACGCCCAATCTTTTGCTGCAGGTGTCAACACGGTAGGGACGCCATTACTTACCTGACGAAGATTCAGCAATAAGCCAACCTAAAGTGATATCCACATAGCGTGTTCTATAGCATTTTTTCAATTTCTCATTTGGTCCCAAATACCATTGTTACGGCTTCTTCCCTGGTGTGACTCTTTCATCTTTGTTTTAATGTATGCATCCAGTTACATACGGAATTATGAATAAATGATCTAAACCTTCTTGATAATCCAGTACCCCCATGGCAAACCATTTAGCTATTTGAAATATTGTGCGATGTTCTTATCATAAAGGGCTACATAATGTTCACACTTGGGAGCACAGAAAGTGTGGTTATAAAAACCATCTGAAAATCACGTTGTAGCTTATGATACCTTAGGTGCTTCTGTAGCAAAATGTGCTATGATAGGTGCTAAATTCCACAAATCAAAGTAGCCCATTTAACATTGTAAAGTAAATCACGGCTGCTGTACTGAATGTTCTGAACAGTAGAATTATCCAGCTCTCTGAATCAGGAGTATATTAAAGGACACAATGTTATTCTAACACTTACATGGCAAAGGCTATATTTAATTGTGTATGGTTTAGAACAACATCTGGAAGACAAATCGGCAATGATAAAAATAAGAAGTTGTTCAGGTTTTCTTTTGTTTTAGAGAGCAGATCGGTGGCGAGAGCTGTAATTGGCAGTATTGCAGAGAGTTATACAAGACAGAACACATTTTAACTTGTCCTCAGTAACTTGTGATTAATATCAGCATTTTGCACGCAGAAAGAATAATGTCTGTTTCTTCTGCCAGCATCATCGTCAATTTAATACAGTCACAAATTTAGAAAGTAGTGTATGTACATCAATTGTATTTGGACAGAGCATTTCTCAGCTAATGGTGTATAAACCTCCATGCAGACTTGGAAGGAACATTATTACATTTTTGAGTAGCTCATTGTAATGCTGGAAAACTATCTTCTTTACATGGACCAACTTCTGCAAATGACAAATGGGCTAAACATCAGCCTGCTCTGTCCGTTAGATTATCTTCTCTCACTACACTAAGTTTTCAGTTTAAATACAATGTGAATCTTTTGTTTATTTTTGTATGATTAACCCCTTAGTGCCACAGTTGTCAAACATGTTAGCAATACTTTGCTAAATGCTCCAAAATTCAAATGGTTATAGCAAGTTGTATAATAGTTGTCTGTGTGCATCATAAAATAACATCATTGTAGGGTTTAAGTTGGCCCTTGGTTTCATATGTAGTAGGCTGATTTGACCGGACTTGCCAAATTTGTTTAAGCTGTTCCTGCCTCAACAATACTCAATTAGCTAGTGTGTTGGCTAGCATAGACATTGACACGGTTTTCGTATCCTTTGTTTATGCTGTCTGCAGATATGTATTAACCCCTTCCTGCTTGCAGAACTTTCTGTGTCGTCCTACTTTTTAGTGCCTAGCGGCTTGTAAGACCGCATAGAACATCCTGCATTTAACAGCTCATCACAGCTCCCCGCGAAAGACACACCCAGCAAGTTCTTCCTACCAGAGCACTTGCTTTGTTTCATTGAAGAGGCCCATGTATATTCAGTATAGAATTTATTTTCTCTTTTCATGAACAGCACTTGTTATCTAGCTTATGGTTATGTCTTTGGATGGGTGGGTCCAGTTGCCTCCCGATATTCTTTATCAGCAGACATGTGAGATCCTTTTCTTCTCATGTAGTGATGTTTTTCACAAGACTTCAAAAAAAGATCCGCTTTTATTTATGTTCTTCACTGGTGATATAATTCTACAACGAGTTGTGCTCGATTTCCTCAATTTTATTTGTATTATGTGTTTGACCATAAACCATAAATATGAGTGTGTAAGGGAAATAAATACAAGATTATAAAAGTGTATGAGAGAAGTAAAGAAAGAAAAAAGAGGGATGTAACTTCTAGAGGGTGGAGACAGGTCTGCCCACTTATAGGGTAAGAAGGGGCATAGGTTGAGATACAATAGAAATGGGTACTCTCGTAATCCTCAAAGGCTTTTCATTTCTGTGTCACCAATAGTGAAGAAATGGTGAATAAGTAATCCAAAACAGTGCATAGAAATATCAGGAGGCAAAGAAATGCTTCAAGCTTTATGCATTTCTTGGCTCTCCTGGTGCTTATGAGTAAGCTTATAAGTACTCGCGGGCAGAAGGGGTATTGCCTCCAGATTTTGCTGTGCACTGTTTTGGGATGCTTATGGACCATTTTGTTCACTGTAACTGATAAAGAAATAAAAGCTTTTGAGAATTACAAGAATGCCTGTTAGTAACTCATAAGCTTATGAGTATGCGCCAGGAGAGGCACGTGTAAAACTTGAAGCATTTGTTTGCCTCCTGATATTGCTGTGCACTGTTTTGGATTGCTTATTCACAATGTCTTTACTGATATTTATAGTCACATCTGGAGCGCTCATCAGTGGATGCACCATGGATTTAATAGTTGACTTCATTATCATACAGCCAGTAGCGGTAGACCAGCTTACTGATTGGTTGCCGCATATGTTGCCTAAGCTCTCTAGCCATGCACCAAATCCCAGAATAGATCAGAGGTGACAATCCCCGAACATGATGGCCATATAACTCATACTTTGGGACATGATTCAAATATTTCCACCTTTGAGAGCGCGGGGAAATGTAGTGTAGCGTTATTGTTGCCAGATAAGTTTGGCAGTCTTGTCAGTAAGGTGGACAAGAACCCCAAGGAGTTTGGGCAGAGCCACAATCGCTATGGCATATTCCAAATCTGTCCAGAAATTTGCAGTAGTGATGGAGTTTTACAAGGAGAGGTTGGAGTACAGTTAGTAGTAACCTAGCTATGAGGAACAGAAGCAAGAGACAACGGAATTCTTAATGTGCAGTAGGTCTGGCTGAGAATTGAGTGGTACAGGAGGAATATGGATTACATTCCCTATATGTCAAATGTGGCTCTTTTTAAAATATTAATAATTAAATTGAGTGCTGAATGGAAACGGAAACCAAAAGGGACCTTGTAACACCCTACATACAAATCATCCCACGTGAATGTATGTCATTACTCACCCAGTGCTGAAGCCACTGCAAGGCCCTGTTAAATATTTTGAGTTTACAGTAAGCAGTATGATCAAGGATTTCTGTGACATTTCCAGAAATATTCATTCATCCATTTTCTATGGCTATGTGGAGTTTTGCATTTGCTTGGGTTCATTTTACTGTCTCACAAATCCCAGGTGCATTTTATGGATGATAGATCGGACAGTTTAGTAGGCTAGTCCATACATTTTAATAAATCCTCCCACTTTTCCTTCAATTTAAAAGCCTGCAATGAATCTGCTAAATCTTTTTAGTATCACCATTACAACGCATAATGGAACATGGACAATGCTGCAGAGTAAATGTCCTCATTAAAATATTAGTTAAGTGGCTTTTGGCAAGGTAATAGAAACATTTACATGAATTTATAGTAAAACAGTCATCTTAAAAATTATCTCATTGTCTTGACAACCATTACCTTTCATCAATTTTTTTGACGGTGATTATCTTACATCATGTTAAAAAATAACCTAAAAATATATATATATATAACAATTAGGAACATCACTCATTTGAAGAAATGGTAATTGAGCATAATTAAAAAAGAAAGATTGTGTTTCTCTTTCCTTTGCATTAATTCCTGTCGATTTGCATCCAGCCTGTAAGTGTTTCAAAGGTACAGATTTAGCTTGGCCTATTAAGGAAAAAGACATACATAGAGCTTTGCAGACGTGTCCTAGATTATCACAGGTTCCGTTTTCTTCAGGCACTTTTTAAAAGAGGATTACTCCTTAAAAATACATATTTGCAAATTAAAAGGTTGATGTAATACTTACCTTTCGTCCTGGTTCACTGTGCTGGAACAATCAACTTATGAATCTTCAGCATGTTCTATGCTGCCTCTTCTACTCCAATGTGATCATCTTTTGTAACTCCTCTGAGGCTCTTGCTCCCAAGCATTTTCATTCACATTCAGAAATACTTTACTCCCTCCTTACATGATTAACAAACCAGCACATAGGAGCAACCGTCAGTCAAGTGAAGCATTAGTGCCACTGAGGATTTGTCTCAAGTCTTTGTTTTCTGAACAAAAACTGTGATATTATTTGAATGGTAGTTACAATGGTGATACAAGCATCATTCAAAAAGAATTTGAGAAGTGGAGAACTAGCCTTTAATATACGTTATATAAAACCATGTGGAGATAAGTGTCACACTCCACTCTTGATCCATTAATACAAGATTGTCTTGTCATGAGATAATCGGTTAGGTTTAATTGCCCCGGTTACTAAAAAAATTGGCATTAGCGGTAAAATGATGAACATGTATGATTCGGTGCCCGCCGCTTACGCCATTACCGAGTGTGGTAAAATCATAACTACACCCATTAAAAAAAAAAATACTGCACCTGTTAACCCCTTCGACATTTGACGGAATACATCCGTACTGGCTGGAACTTTGTTGCCGACATCGGTTGGACAACTCAGGCAGTGTTGCTGTAATACCTCGATGTCAAGGCATAAAACACTGAAATCCTTTGCAGAATGCAAACTAGCGATTGCTCCACGAAGAAAGCAGCATGCTCCTCCAATATAGTGCTGCCCTCTTGTGGGTGAGAGCTTTGGAAATTATGATGTTGCTGTTGCCAGACCGCCCCTAGGAGACTCAGGACAACATTTAGAAACTATTTAGACAGGGTTTTGTTGTTGTTGTTGTTTTACTTTTTACCAACCCCCTTCTCCCAAAAAATGTAAGGTCTGGCCTAGTGCCTCTAGCCCCCCCCAAAAATTGACCCCCTATGGGTCCATAATGAATACAAATAATCGAACCCCATGGGACCAGCGGCATGAATTATCGCTTAGGGGCTGAGGGGCGGCCTGGCGTTATGCCTGCGACTCCCTCAGTAAAAATATATTGCGCCCATGAGGCCGCGGGTTGGGTTAAAGGCCGTGGCCCCATAAATAAAATATTCTGCTCCAACCCGTAAAAAAAACAAAACACCCTTTGAGTACCATGAGGATGACCTGAGGAATGAAAATATATCTGAAGTCTCCTAGCATAAAATAACGGGTTTATAGGTAATAATGGCATTTATTGGAAAATGCTGCTATGCCCTTATTAAAGTACCAGTGCTTTAATGCAAGAGATTGTTGTGGTCCCCATAGGCATTGAATCACACGTTCCTTGCAATGGGAGAGAAATGTTTTTCTAATTAAGACCAGTGATTAAGGTATTAAACTAAACCTCATATATTTGTTTCTCCCTCTGGGGTACAAGATTTTTCTCAGTACAATTTATTTACTGGCTCTGATACTATACCCAGCTAGACAGAAGTGTATCTGCATTTTCTGGTATTGTATCCATGGGCTTTAAATCATTTGTGCAGTGGTTGAAATGTTTCCCACATATCTTGCATTTCATACACTATGCACATGAAAGATTGATCATAGAATATGGTATTGTCTGTGCTATAAATGTTTGCACCTGTGGCCTGGATCAGTCCCCATATATTTATTTAAAAATATATATTTTTTAAATATATTTATTTTTTTGCCAATAAAATCTAAAACATACAGTTTATACCTTTCATAGACAATCAAATTGTCTAACATTTTAAATTTAATGGTATATATAAGAATTAAATATAACAACATAACTCAAAAACTGAAAAGAGAAAATGGTGTACTATAATATATCTGATACAGCAAAATATCATATAACACTTTTAAATTCAAAAAAGTACATGGACTAGAGAGATAAATACAATCTTACTTTAAATGTTTTATGAGTGAAGCATTTGTCAACTTTGGTATCGATTTAATATACCACGTTGCCTAAAAAACGTGATCAGCCAAAAGTCTCCCCGTGGGAGGTAGTATTGCCATAACAATATCCCAGAAATAATTTAGCTTAGGGCATGACCAAAAATGTGTGACAAGGTACCTGTAGAATCCTGACTCCTCCAGCAGTTATTGGAGGTATTTGTTCATATCATGTGTAACCTAGCTAGTGTGAAATACCACCTTGTCAAAATGTTATAATTATTATCAATATCATTTAAACATCTTGCAAATTCATAACCCACTCATATAACATAGAGAAAGTAGTGATAAAACAGTGGTGCAATCTAATTGATTCATAACATATGTTGTACCATCTCATAATAATAAACAATAGCAACCAATTTGGTCTCAGCAAATGCTGAGTAAAGGACATGTGTTTGTTTTTAACATGTCATCTACAATATATCAGATATGTACAAGATGACAAAATATACATATATTCCAAACGTAGACCGTATGCCACAGTCAAGGCACATGAGAGCCTACTCGACGTTCACAGCAGTAGCGTATGATATCATCTGTGGAAGAAAAAGAGAGAGCGAAGAATGTAAGAAAAAGAAGGAAAAAAAGACTTTACATGGGAGATATAGATAAATGAGGTAACTGATAATAAAATAAAGGAAAGAAAAATAATTTAAAAAAAGGAAAAAATACAAGTGTCTGTGTAAGACATGGACGTGAGTTTTTCTCCATCTTGGTTTCTGAGGTAGGGAGAAATGCTTCAAACCTTTCATCGATTTGGTGAGGATTCCACTTTGTGCTGATAACTCTTTGCCCTCTGATAGGTGTCTCATAGCATGGAGTCTTCAGTACATTTGCACAATCAAAGACTGCAGGAATACCGTACTTGGCATCTCTGCTTCTTAAAATGTCAGTAACTGGCTTTAGAGAGTGCCTCCTTTGAATGGTATGGAAGGATAGAGCCTAAAAGAGTTGTATATCATAGTCCTCAACATGGAGGGTCTGCTTTTGTGTAGCCCTCTTCATCAGCTCCTCCTTTATAGGGAAATAATGTACTTTAATGATAACATTACAGGGTGCAGATGGAGGAGCCTGGCAGGCTTTTAATGTACTATGAGCTCTCTTCAGCAGGATATTTTCATGTTTAGGATTATCCAGCAGAAGACAGAGCAATCTCTGTAAAAAAAATATGTAATAGCTCATCACTTGACATCTTCATTAATGCCTCGCAGCCTGATGTTACCTCTATTGTCAAGGTCATCTAGTGCATATTCCATTTGAGATAATTATATAAAGATATGGTCAGTAGCAGATGCCAATTTTTCCTACAAGGTAACAGTAGTCATCCAGCTTATTCACACCAGACTTAATGTCATCTATTTTTTTGTCGGAAAAAGTGTTTGCAAAACTCTGGCACCAAATTATCGGCCAATCTCGCTCCTTAGTGGGGACTATAAGCTCTTCACGAAAACTGGCTACCAGACTAAACCGATGTACTCCCACAACTGAGGGACCCTGACCAAGTCGGTTTCATACCTAACCGGCAGGCCCTGGATAACATCCGGAGGTGTCTTTAGCTTCTCTGGTATGCAACACAAACCTCAATGTCTTCTCTGCTTCTATCGCTGGACACAGAGAAGGCGTTTGATCACATTAACTGGTTGTTCCGATGCATCACACTTGAGAATACTTGGGATTTTCCCCTCACTTTCAAAACTGACTGGCAACAATAAATCACAAACCTACCTCCCAAATTCACATAGCAGTAGCCCCTCCAGTTAGGCTCCCAATTCTGAACAGTACCAGGCAGGGCTGCCCTTCATCTGCACTGCTGTCTGCACTCTAGTTGGAACAGTTGTTGCTGTCCCTCCGTAGTAAGAACACATCTCAGCCCTCACAGTTTTCCACACCAAATTCAAAGAAGCGGTGTATGCAGACAACATCCTGGTACCACTGACCTCATTTCCACACATTTTCCAAGAAAGAGATCATTTTTTGTTCCTATCTGGGTTTAAAGTTAACTTCAAAAAGTCCCAAGACATTCCTATTTCACTTTCTAAACCACCAATGAAATGACTCCAAATTAACAAAATTCAGATTTCGGAAAAACCACTCCGATAAAAAAACCAGATCAACTCTACCTTCTTAACTACTCACCCGATCTATCCAAGTTATACAGTGGCCTTAATAGATGGCAAGATCTGCAAGTATCCTGGATAGGATTATTAACCTCTATAAAAATTAACCTACTTCCACGCTTGTAACAATGATGACCTCTGGAGCTGTAAAAAGTACAGAATTCTCAAACAAATCCTCCAACTATAAACCAGAGGCTTCCCTAATATTACCAAATACCAAGCGGTCCATTTGCCCAAATCATATCTTGGCACGTGACATGTGGATTTAGAACACAAACTGATGCATCCTGACTTGCCATCGCAATACATCTGGATCCCCAAGGAGCAAAGACCAATACTCAAAACATGGTTTCTGGCAAGTCTTATCTCTATTCATAAATGGATCGAATTCTCCACCAAACACTCTTTCGCCTCCCAACCCTCACCTCTGACTCAAATATTAAGAATTAATCTAGCATATTTTCTAAAATTATTTCACATGGACATGCGCAGACTTGCGGATCTCTACCCAAATCAAATTATTTTACTATCTACATAGCTTAAACACTGTTGGCACCAAAGACCTTTTTTTTTTTTTTTTAGATATATCCAGTTTCAAGACTTCACGAATGACCCATAAATCAAGTAAACTGGCCAAGCAACCAAAACTTGGCTCCAAAATTAATGTCTATGAATTCAATCATTTGCATACCCCATACCAACTGAAATATGTACAACTCTGGGGAAAAGACCTAGGCACCACAATAGACCCAAAGACTGGGCAGACATTTGGGAAGCCAAGCCAAAACTATCAATTTGTCACAAGGAACAAGGGTACAAAAGCCTGCTCAGATGTTATTACACTCCAACATCTCTGGCACAAATGCACCAACTCCCATCACCTCAATGCTGGAAACTGTGGAAACCCTGGAACATATTTCCACTGCTGGTGGTGTTGGCCAAAGTTCACCCCATACTGGACCAATCAGGCCGCTTTAATTAAGGACATTTTACATAATACCCAAGCACCTTACTGTTATCCAAACTGCAAGACAACCTCAGAAAGGCATAAAATAATCTTACAGCACTGATCACTTTTGCAGCAAGACAAGCTTTAGCCACAATATGGCATCAACCAGCCAGCGGTCATCAACCTATTAAAAGAAGCTTACAGCCTTCCTGCATTATAGCTCCAACAGTTACCACAAAACCCTGGTTTCCTCACTTCCCGAATTAATGTACTTCAGACCATATAAATTAAAATACACAGCACGCTGGATTACTCCAATGCAGAGAATTCGACAAGAAGAAGTCACAACTAGACTTACACCTCCACCACTTCTCACCTTAACTGTCCTCCACTCCATTTTCCCTCCCTCCATCTCTCATTCTCCCCCTATCATTATTTATTCCCATTAATATTTTTAATGATTCAAATATTCCACCGTTACCTTCTTCCTTCACTGTCCTGACGTCTTGAAATATTTTCTTTATATTTTATTCATTTTTTGTTTTTACTTACTTTGTAAGTTGAATATCGTAATAGCACTGTTAAGACAATTGTTTAAAACAAGAAATGGAGTTTATTCAATGACCCAAATTAATTTATCTCATGTCAATGAATCCCATAGGCTGCAATAGAAAAGTCAGAGTTAAAAAACAGTAAGTGATATTTTATGCCATTGAATCAGGCCCAAATGACTTATTCTGCATTGATTTTATTAAAGTTTATTAGTGGCTCCTACCTGTTTCTATAAAAGCTGAAAAACATGATAAATAAAAATTGGGTATTCTCCGGACCTGGGTAAAATATATGAGGTACAGTCTCATATTGTGTGTTCTTGTCACATCCAGGGCATTCACTAATTCTGGCCACAGCAACACAGGTGCTGGTGGGCATGACTTGGGAGGGGATGTGATAGCGTGGTAGCACTGTCACTCAAACTGAGGTTTCTGCACATGTGTAGTATTCATTCTCTGGTTGTCCTTAACACCAGAGAATGAAAATCTGAAAAACAGTATATCGGTCCAGAAACTGGACTGCCCTGCTTAAGGTAGGACAATTGGAGGGCATGCATTCATTTAGTTCTGTATGAAGTAAAATAAATATGCTTGCACCGGCAGATTAGATCATATGAGACTTCTAGCACAACATTTATAGTTAATGTTAATGTACAAGTGCAGCCTGGTGTGTATGTTAAACATAAATAGAAATTGTTTGGAGATGTTACTTGCTCTCTTCGGTCAGGAGGCATGAGACATGCCTGAATATGGATAGGAATTTTCAAAACGAGCCAAAAGTAGATCAAATCGCTTCCCTATCCAACAGATGATAGATTTGACAATGGATCGCTGACAAACATCTGTGAAACCTAGCAGCTCTGGGTGAAATCCAGAACGTTTCAGGTATGCCTGAATTTAGCTAGTGCTGGCAAGATGCAGTCTTAGTTTAGTTTACCTTGCATGAGAGAACTGAGCTAAGTATATATGGTTTTTGTATAAATGTATATGTACTGACAAAACAAAACAAAACAAAAAAAGGCACAATTTGGAAATATTACTTGTCCTCCTTTTAAGAGGTTATTTAAAAAAAATCATTAAATATTTTAGAAATTATGAAATGCAATAACAACATGTGTTTCTTATTTAATACCACCCCAAAGAAGCTTAGAGGCTACAAGTGTATTATTTTGAATGCTTGTATCTTATATGTTCTTGGATGTTTGGGTGTAGTGTTAGGGTGTGGGAGTATTTCTCATTGTCTAAGTCATTTATAGCTGCAACAACATAAGTGCATATGCATCAATAACAGCTTACATATAATCATTATAAACTACTAAATATATGCCTGAAAGGAAAAGTGTTTGAAACATTTGCCAAATGTATTTTTACTTAATCTAAATGTGATAATCGAAAAAACGTGCTATTTAGTATAAAATTATTTACTTCAAACATTAATCAGTACCAGACTGGTTTGTTAAAATTTGTGTTGTTTAATTTCAAGTGACTTCTAGCAGCATATTTAAAGTGTATGTTAAAGTACACAAATGTAAATGATTTCATCATTTAAACAACTTGATTTAATCACCATTTTTTGTAAAATATTTGGTTAATAAATATATACTAAATACAACGGATTGAAAACGTTAAAGAGGTATTAAAATCTAAAAATAAAAGTTTCCCATTTGAAACGCTTCCTCTAATGTGCTGGAACAATTTACCTAAACATCTTCAGCATGTTCTAGGCAAGTCATATTATCCATATTCCCTATTCATATTCAAAGATGTTCTGGTATCTGAAATTATTTCTGATCCTAAATGCTTCTTGTCCCAAGCATAAATAAATACATTTTTACTTCACTCCTTCTTTAACAACTTTAAGTACTAATGAATCGTTTTATACCAGAGGTAGAATATAATCCAATTTTTGGGAATTGGTTAATTCTCTTCCTGTATATTCTCAAAATGGGGGAGCTAGATCCTTTAGAAAATGGCTGTAAAAGTGGACATCATCAACCATAAATTTTCATGATATGTCCCATTACTCTGCATGTTTAATATATACCACAGGGGAGTAAACATGCGACCAGTGAGCCAACTGCGACACACCTGACCGCAACATGCGGCTTGATTTACGATTAATATTCTCTGTAGCCAAATACATGTATATATGTAATTTACAATTAATACAGTTGCATAGAACTGTTTTTGGACCACCATTAGTATAAATAAAAAAGTTTATTGCAGCCCAATAAACATATGCATTTCTTAGCATGCAGCCCACTTCAGAAAACTCTTGGCTGTCCCATGGATTCAAAATAATATGACTGTACATCTAAAGGCTAGGCTGTCATATTTTTATTAAACTCCCCTGTAAGGTCATTTGCTCACATATGTCAGAGTATCATCTTCAATGGATTATGGCTCCTCTTAAAGTAATAAAGCACTCAGGGAGGTGGTAATGGGTCGCCTGATGGCATGATATATTCACCTAGGACACTTTCTTGATGTCAGTTTTGTGACAATTATACAACTTCAAGTCTCCAGGCCTTAATACATGAATAGAATAATCCATTAACTGTGCAACATTGCAGGCTCCCCTTGGAAAAGGCCCGAAGCTTTGCATGAGTCTGCATGGTGTGAGAACTTCTTTACATTATCAAATGCAGCTGGGCCGGTCTCTTTTGAATCTAAACAAGTCACTGGTGACTGGTAGACATTTATTTGTAGCCTGCAACAGTTTTGACATAAATTCTGTTTGCATTGAGTTGATTACCCCTCAGGATAGCTTTCCACCATAATATTCTAATGTCAGTCTAGCAATATGCATGCAAAGCAGCAGCAACAAATCAATATTCAGTCAAAAAGTCCACTGTGACCTTTGAGTGTGTATAATATACAAGCTCTCTGCATTTTAATAATACTGCTTTTGTGCTCTGCCTGGGCTAGCATTCATTTTAGTTAAGCAGGGAACCTTTACAGATGCAGATACATGCATCTTGTTAATGTACTTATTGATTTTCATCCTCCACTCCTTTTTTTTTTGCAGAGTACGATACTGTGCTATGTTATACACATTTGAGCCCGCCACTTTGAAAGAGCATTACTGCAGCTGATTACTTCATCTATCTTTTTCTAGTTTTTTCCTTTTGCCTTTGAAATACAGTTCACACGAGCATGTTTCAGTTATAATGTGACAGGCACACACAGCTGTTTTAACAAATGCTTTACACATAGTTCAAGTAAAATGTTGTCGGCTTTGGACAGAATGAAAGCATGCTATAGCAATGGAACATTGATTTATAGTGGGGCTATGGGAAAGAAGAATATTTACATGCCCTATGACATGCAAGCCAGAAATGTAGGCCTAGCAGTAGGTATTCCCTCCAAATGCCCCAGTTTGTGCCTGACAACAACTACTCCAGACCAATCTATGATTACCCAAATATATTCAACAACAACAAATTGTAACTTGCTTAGCCTGAGAAATCCTCCCTCTCAGCCAGACCCAGAAACTGCATGTCTGGCTGAGCATAATATGATCTAAAATAGAACTGAGGAAGTGAATTATCCTGTTTAAACATGTTTAATGCATATACATGTGGTTGTTTTTAGAATGGACTAACATGTGTCCATATTTATTTTCATGCAGGTCATTACATTTACTTGCAGGATGACATTTAAATAATTGTCCCTGCTACTGTTACATTATTATAGGTACCTTCCAACACGGTACCAGGCGGCAGGGTATAGAAGGTGGATTTTTACTGCACAGTGCCATTCAACTGAGTTTGCACGTGTGCTTCACGGTTATAGGAAACTGCCACATATGGAATAATTTGCATGAAGTGTTTCAGGTGATAATTTTCACTAATGCATTGTTATTTAACACATTTCACCTCCCTCTTCTTTTTCAGTGTTTTTCATGTTACAAATCTGGTGATTTCCCATTTTTACAGTTCTGCAAAGGTGAGAGAATAGTTAATTACATATGTAGCATTAATGATGGATTACGGCTGTGCTGTTTGTTAAAAATTCTAGAGCAGTGCCTTCTGACTTTTCAAAGTGTGCATGACATGCAGAAAGTCAATTTGGGAGCCAGGCAATAATTTCACAAGGCAATACCTATGGGCGTTTCATATAGTGTCTCTGCCAGTTGGGCATAAGTGGTTTAGTCTAGAGCTTCATTTAAAAGTACAATATGTGGATTTCTCTGGTGTGGTAAAATAGGAGAAAAATGTTGTATTTGGAGAAATATTAAAGTTGTAATTTCTAGATCTTTGTTTGATTTTGAAATATGCTAATTTTCTTAAAACTGTTATAATAAGCTGTTTAATCGAAAAACTACTATAAATATTTTGCTTACAGAATGGGACTATTCTTCGCAGCCACATCATCGCGGTTGCTTCATTGCAGCACCTGACAGTTCGACGCTGTCAGGCACATCGTTAGTTTTAGGGTTTGTTTAGGGTTACGCGTTAGGTTTAGGTTAGGAGTTAGTTTTAGGGTTAGTATTAGTGTCTTCTAGGGTTAGTTTTAGAATTAGTGTCAGGGTTTGGGATTAGTTTTAAGTTAGTATTAGAGTTATGGGTTAATTTTAGGGTTAGGGGTTACTTTCCTTGGGGGGGGGGGGGGGGGGAGTGTATTTGTGGCACTGAACTGTCAGTGCTATAACTGCCCGTAGTGAAACAGCCACAAGCCCTAGACCCAGTGGTGTATTTTGATGTTGTGCAGACTAAAGACTTAATTCAGGTGCCCCCCACCCCTTCACCCACATTGCAGAACTAGGACTTACTCCTGCACCCCAGGACATGCCCCATCACCCACTTTGTACATCCAGGACTTAACCCTGCACCCCAGGAGAGCCTCTTCCTCAAGTGACCAGCGTGGGAAGTGTGAGAGGCAGCATGGGAATGTCTGTGCTGCTCACCGCAGAGAGGGTGGTGAGGGGAGATCTCTTGATCTTCCCAGCCAGCGCTTTTCCTAGGAAGCATTTGTTTTTTTAAAGGGCAGTGCATTTTTTTCTGCCCTCCCCCATGCAGACAAGGCAAGTGAGTTAAACAGATTTATGTAACACTGCTGGACCTCATGTGGCATTGAGTGACCCCTAGGGTTGCCATCTTTTCCTAAAAAAAAATACCGGACATAGAGGTGGGCGGGGCCACAAAGGGGCGGGGCCACAACATGCTCAGTGACAGCCACACACACAGTGACAGACACACACACAGAGTGACAGTAGCACATACACACAGTGACAGTTTCACAGTGACACACACACAGTGACAGTAGCCCATACACACAGTGATAATAGCCCATACACACAGTGATAATAGCCCATACACACAGTGACAGTAGCACATACACACAGTGACAGTAGCACATACACACAGTGACAGTCTCACACATACACAGTGACAGAAGCACATGCACATACACACAGTGACAGTAGCACACACATACACACAGTGACAGTAGCACACACATGCACACAGTGACAGTAGCGCACACATGCACACAGTGACAGTAGCGCACACATGCACATAGTGACAGTAGCGCACACATGCACACAGTAACAGTAGCGCACACATGCACACAGTAACAGTAGCGCACACATGCACAGTCACAGTAGCGCACACATGCACACAGTGACAGTAGCACATACACACAGTGACAGTCTCACACATACACAGTGACAGTAGCACACACATACACACAATGACAGTAGCACACACATGCACACAGTGACAGTAGCGCACACATGCACACAGTGACAGTAGCGCACACATGCACACAGTAACAGTAGCGCACACATGCACAGTCACAGTAGCGCACACATGCACACAGTCACAGTAGCGCACACATGCACACAGTCACAGTAGCGCACACATGCACACAGTCACAGTAGCACCCACATGCACACAGTGACAGTAGCCCATACACACAGTGACGGTAGCCCATACACACAGTGACAGTCTCACACATACACAGTGACAGTAGCACACACATGCACACAGTGACAGTAGCACACACATGCACACAGTGACAGCAGCACATACATACACACAGTGACAGCAGCACATACATACACACAGTGACAGTTTCACAGTGACACACACACACAGTGACAGTAGCACATACACACAGTGACAGTCTCACACATACATAGTGACAGTCTCACTCATACACAGTGACAGTAGCACATGCACATACACACAGTGACAGTAGCACACACATACACACAGTGACAGTAGCGCTCACATGCACACAGTGACACTAGCGCACATATGCACACAGTGACAGTAGCACACACATGCACACAGTGACAGTAGCACACACATGCACACAGTGACAGTAGCGCACACATGCACACAGTGACAGTAGCGCACACATGCACACAGTAACAGTAGCGCACACATGCACAGTCACAGTAGCGCACACATGCACACCGTCACAGTAGCGCACTCATGCACACCGTCACAGTAGCGCACACAGTCACAGTAGCACCCACATGCACACAGTGACAGTAGCCCATACACACAGTGACGGTAGCCCATACACACAGTGACAGTCTCACACATACACAGTGACAGTAGCACACACATGCACACAGTGACAGCAGCACATACATACACACAGTGACAGTTTCACAGTGACACACACACACAGTGACAGTAGCACATACACACAGTGACAGTCTCACACATACATAGTGACAGTCTCACTCATACACAGTGACAGTAGCACATGCACATACACACAGTGACAGTAGCACACACATACACACAGTGACAGTAGCGCTCACATGCGCACATATGCACACAGTGACAGTAGCACACACATGCACACAGTGACAGTAGCACACACATGCACACAGTGACAGTAGCACATACATGCACACAGTGACAGTAGCACATACATACACACAGTGACAGTAGCACATACATGCACACAGTGACAGTAGCACATACATACACACAGTGACAGTAGCACACACAGTGACAGTCTCACATACATACACAGTAACACTAGCACATACACACAGTGACATTCTCATACACACACAAACCAGTAAGGCTTTTAGAGGCTTTTTCTTTATTAGCAAAAAATAAATAAAAAAAACGGACTCTTCTCTTAATGTGACCCCCCCCCCCCCCCGTATTACCTTTTTGCAGGGGAGGGAGGACATTCCTGCTGCCTGGTCTCTGTGCAATCCTAGCTTCACTCCTGCTGGATGCATGGAGACACAGTGATCATCGATGCACAGGGGGCGGAGCTTCCGGTCTGTGCTCCTCATACAGACATCACACTTGTGCCGGAGAAACAAAAGCAGCAAGGGGACCATGTGGATGAATACCGGGGCACCAGGTCTAATTTCCTGGTGCCATGGCGACCTGGTGCCCGGGATTTATCGTGCCCTGCTTGCTGCTCACCTCTCCCTGCTGCCTGAAAAACAAATACCTCTCAAATACCGGCTGTGCCGGTAAATTACCGGCCGGGTGGCAACCTTAGTGACCCTACAGCATTGAGCTCCAGACTACCCAGTGCCTGGAACTGATTTCCCAGTGTTTAGGCTGTGAATGTCTGCCAGATATACACAATTTAAATCAATATTGCCTCTGGCAGCATTAATCTTGCTGTATTAATGCTGGGATATACCAAAATTTGACAACTAATACGGGGAAAATATCCTGGACTCCAGCACCTTCCAAACACTCTAACTGGGCCAGTGTGTGAGGAGATATTTAATGTCCATTACACATGGATGCACTCCAGATTTGCCCTGGTCTGTCCAAAAAATATTATCGGGATCACTTACCCAAAGGATGGTTTGCTTCAACCAGGGAATATGTCCTGTGACCCTGACCATGAGTAGATCCAAGTGATCCCAATTTTAATCCAGTATAATGGAAGCTTGTTAAAAGCAGCAGAGCCAGGGACTATATATTCTCCAAGAAATAATTCATATTCAGAATTTAACTTTGATTCATTAATACAATTCTAAAATAAATAACTGAAAGTCTCTATAATGAAGCTGACCTCATTCCGGCATGCCTTTACTTGGTGGCTGAACATGGTGTATAACATATAATGTAAGCAGAATGCAGCATGTTAAGTTGATGACTTCATGGATTGACTAGCCAAACTGCTGCTAATGATGTGTAAGACACATGTAACAATATATTAATTAAAGCAGACAAGTAAAGACATTGACAAGATTGTTTAATAACACATTTGAACTTAAGTTACCTTTTGCTTTCATAAGACTTTATAACCATGCATGTACCTGGCCTTCTCTTTCTGATTCACCTTTTGTGTGTATATCTGTTTTGTATTCATTATTAGATATAGAAGTGCAACAAAGTAGCACTTCTTTCAAGTCAGTCTGTTTTTTTTTTTAAATAAGTGCAAATCTGTACCTCAAATTAAGATTATTTTTAAGAAAATATTTCAAATGACCCCCTCATCTCAAGTGAATGTCTGATCTCCAATTCAGTTTTTTTTTTAATAAGCTTCAAAAAACACATATTCCTTTCTTTCTGTCATGCAAGAATGAACATATGTACTATTTTTATTTGTTCATTACATTTTACATTTATAAATGATACAAACTGGTATAAGAATTATACATTGAACAGTATTGTAATATTATTATAAAGTACACTTAAACAAAACCTAACACAGTCACAGAGAAACAAATGTTTTGTCTTTCTTTTGATTTGAAAGGTGTTTTAACGGTGGCCTATTTCTAACTAGTTCATAGCGTGTTGATAGGCTATTTTTATGTTTGTCTTTGTATCATCATTGTTTAATGGATGGGGTATGTAATGGGTGTGCAGTGTCAGTGCTGGAGCATGACATGGGTGGTGGGGCAATTCCTGGGGTAATGGGCGTGTGCTGGGGATGATGGGGCATGTAATGGCTGTGCAACATGTGTGATAGGGCAATTCCTGGGGTGATGGGACATGGTATGGGTGTGCATTGTTGGTAATGAGGCATCTAATGGCTGTGCAATGTGGGTGATGGGGCATGTAGTGGGTGTGCAGTGTGTGTGATGGGGCATGCCCTGGATATGCAGTGTGGGTTCTGGGGCATGTTCTGGGTGTGCAGTAATGGCTGCTGGGGCATTTCGCGATGGTTTGCAACGTGGGCGATGGGGCACGTCCTAGGTTGCTGGGATATGTCCTGGTTCTTTAATATGGGGGGGGGGGGGCATCCGAAATGAGTTTGCGTAGGGCAGCACAAAACCAAAATACACCACTGTCTCTTTTGCATCTATTTTTACTCTCTCAGTTCTTCTGAAGGAGACTTACACTGTGATCTATTCTGTATTCTGTGTTGTGCACCATGTCTGGCAGCACTATGTGTGTTAGTATATGTTAAAGATGTTCTTAAGCTCTGTGAATGTTTTACATCTTCTGAGACAGTATTGTTTACAGGGCGTTCATGAAGTAGCTGCTGTGCCTGAGTCATGTGCGCTTTTCCCATGGTCATGGGAAATTTTATTTTTGCACAGCTGTGAGGGAGTTTTGCTGATGTCCATCTGTAGGTCATGTAGACTGTTCTCAGATACAAAGGATTTTACAATGTCATTTTGGGTGTTTGCAGCCAAAGCTGTTTACTAACATTTCTTTAAAAGTTACTACAAGACCTGTAATTTTTCCAAATAAGCTTATTTTTGCTGACATCAAAACATAATTTAGAATACATACAGAGGACATGGAAACAAGATACATTTCAATATATTCTACCTGGTAAAATACTTAATTTTAAAAATATATATTCCAGTCTTAAGGGTTGAATCAATACAGACCGAATTGGGAATAAATCAAAGTAGATACATTTCGAAACCTTCTGTAACTTGGCTACTCAATAAAGCCACTTTCAGCCCCATGTAATAAAAAATGGCCCACTGGGGCTACCAGGCTTCCCCACTAGCCCCAAAAAATACAATATTCCCCCAGGGGCCTTAAATACCAAAAAAAACTGTTTACTCTAAAAAATAAATGAAATGTAAATAAAAGCAGAGTAAAGGCAAAGTTTCTTGTGAAGCGCAGTTTAGATTAAGTAATAAAACAAAAATACTTTATAGTTGCCCACAACCATCCATAAAATGTAGGCATATAGTATATAGGAGCATGTGGAAGGTCACTAATCTGAAGGAGACGTATGTGGGCTAATCATGTATAAATGTGGGGAACTGACAGTGACAAATAATGGGGCAATCGGCATGTCGGCAACATCTATGTATCTAGCAGACTTCAAACTGATTTCAGGAGTCGGTGCTGTATCCACCTGTTACTTACATTTTGGTTGTGCCAAATGTATGAAAAAACAATGTATGAGTTTTTATACATGACCCTCCATATGCCATGAGAACTACAAGTGATGCATGTGTTAAGTAAATACATGTTGTATAGTGTCTTGGTGTCATCTGTTTGTGACATTATACTGTGGTTTGTTATGAAAATACTTTCAATGGTAATGTGTATTTTCCATATCAAGCCACAAGGTCATGTTGCAAACAGAAGACCACAGACACATTAACTACAAATATTTAGCTTCATTTATTTTTTCATAAAATTATTTATTTTTCATGTTCACAATATAAACCATGTTTAGGTCTTTAGTTTTTTTTAATCCATGCAGACTTTTCTTATTGACAAAAATGTTATATCCTTAAACCTACGAAACCCCTCTGTCATAATTTCCTCTATGAATCATGACTTCATCATTGTTTACAAGCTAAAATGAGATGACTTGAAGGATGAATAGTATAATAGCATGTTGTTTAAATTGATGGCATTGATGGTGCTGTAAGAATAAGCTTGAAACACCTTTTCTGCTTTTTCTTTGGTAATTGTATTGCCTTCACAGTTATAATCTCTTTTCAGGCATTCTTTTTGACAAAGCTCTATTAATCTGTGTGTTTCATAGATCAGAACCCTGTTCTTGTTGAATATCAATATCCAGCATCCATTCCACTCACAGGACTTGCCCCAGAACACATTCCACTCACATGATTTGCCCCAGCACACACATTCCACTCACAGGACTTGCCCCAGAACACATTCCACTCACATGATTTGCCCCAGCACACACATTCCACTCACAGGACTTGCCCCAGAACACATTCCACTCACATGATTAGCCCCAGAACACATTGCACTCACATGATTTGCCCCAGCACACACATTGCACTCACATGATTTGTCCCAGCACACACATTGCACTCACATGATTTTCTCTAGCACCCACATTGCACTCACGGGACTTGCCCCGGCATCCAGATTGCACTCACAGGACTTGTCCCAGCATCTAGATTGCACTCACAGGACTTGTCCCAGTATCCACATTGCACTGACAGGACTTGTCCCAACAGTCACATTTACTGACAAGACTAACAAACACCTATGTAGCACTCATAATTTACCCCAGCACCCATATTGCACCCAGCACTTACTCCACCACCCAGGTTGAACTCAAAAACATACTCTAGCACCTGCTTTGCACTCAAGGACTTACCACAGCACCCACATTGCACCTAAGGACTTACCCTAGCATACAGTTTGTACCTTGGACTCACCCCAGCACTTGGTATAGTCTTTAAAGCATACCTCCCAAATGTAAACTGCCAGCCAACCACACATGTACCTTTGCGCTGATTAGGTGCCATGGCAGTGGCGTCACGAGGGTGGTGCGGACCGCACCGGGTGACACCACCAGCAGGAGTGACACCAGTGCTGCCGGCAAAAAAAAAAATCAAAAGCTTACCTCCTCACTGCTGTCTCCCGGTGCAGGTCCGTGGATGTGAGGGAAGCGTTGTGCGCTCCCCTCCAGCTGCGCAGCTTCAATAAAGTTTGTTGAAACTTTTTTTTTTTTAAACAAACTTTATTGAAGCCGCGCGGCTGGAGGGGAGCGCACAATGCTTCCCTCACAGCCACGGACCTGTAGGGCACCGGGAGACAGAGCAGCAAGGAGGTAAGTACTGGCTGGGGAAGGGGGGAGGAGGGTGGCATAATGAGCATACTAAGGGGAAATATCTTTGCATATTAATTGGCAATATCCTGGCATATTAAATGGCATATTGGGGGGCAAAATCCTGGCATATTAAATGGCATATTGGAGGGACAAAATCCTGGCATATTAAATGGCACATTGGGGGGCAAAATCCTGGCATATTAAATGGCATATTGAAGGGGGGAGGGGAATCATGGCATATTGAATGGCTAAATTCTGGCATATTGAATGGCTAAATCATGGCATATTGAGTGGCTAAATAATCCTGGCATATTGAGTGGCAAAATAATCCTGGCATATTGAATGGCTAAATCCTGGCATATCGAGGGGTTAAATACTGGCATATTTTAATTGGCAAAGTGATGCTGTGGCATGGTCTATGGGGCAAAATAACATGTACTATGTGGAAAGTGACACTGGCTAGTTCTGTGGGGCAAAGTGACACTGTGGCATGCCAAATCGTGTAGGTGCAATATGAGTGCAAGCCAAGTGCTGTGGGTGCAATATAGGTGCATGGCAAGTTCTGTGGGTACTGTATGGTGCTGTGTTAAGTCCTTTAGGTGCAATGTGGGTGCAGAGGAAGGGAATAAAAAATAGGAATGCAATTTTTCAATAACATTTTTATTAAATAGAATATTAAATTATTCAAATAAGTATAAATGCAACTAGTTATAGAGAGATGTCTGTGTTTATATGTATTTTTTTCTTGTAAAATGGTAACCTTGTGGGGCTCCTGTGTGTCGCATAATTATGGGGCTCCAAGGTTGAGGCATAATTTATGGGGCTTTGGTGTGACATAATTTATGTGGCTCTTGTGTGTCATAGTTATGGGGCTCCTGTATGTGGCATAGTTATGGGCTCCTGTGTGTGGCATAGTTAAAGGACTCCTGCGTGTGACATAATTTGTGGGGCTCCTGTATGTGGCATATTTAATGGGCCATCTGACATTACTAAGGAATCTGTTTGGCATGGTAATGGAGGAAATCCAGGGGGGTGACACCATGAGTTACCGCACCGGGTGACACCGACCCTAGTGACTCCTCTGTGCCATGGTATGTGGTTGAATTGAGACTGTGTCATCTAACGTGGGATAGATGGTGGCATGGATTAGATGGTATTATAGAAAAGTCTTTGCATAAGAAAAGGCTAGAGGGCTTCCAGCGGTACACGTCTATCATGCGCCACGCAACCAATTAGTGGAGAGAAGATTATCATCTCCTCCCTGGTTGGAGGTGTGTGTGGCATCAATTGCCTTTGGTATGATTAACTGATGTTATAATATAGATAGTTTAATCTTTCTTTAAGACATGCGTTCTTAAATGCTGCTAGTGACCCTTCCTTCACAATAAAGTCAACTACTAAATAAACTGCATGGTAATAGTTCCCTGGGTTTAGTTTGATTTATTATTTTAGTAAATGTATATAGTAGTACATCACAATTTAAATACATACAGGGAAGCACGTATATTGTGAACATATAGGGGCAAAGTTCTAAATGTGGACCAGTCACCATGGAAACCAATGGAATGTACTGATTGCTACCCTTTTGTAAACTTAGCCACATAACTCCCATGGAGTGTTTTTTTTCCTCACAGAAAACCAGGCCTCGTCGTATTTAAGATGTGAATGTGTACTGTGACATCCATCCAGGGGATAATTTGCTCCAAGGTTAGAGGTGTATTGCTTTGTCTCTTCCTGTTTGTGAATTGTTTTCAGAAGGGACAGAGCAGGAAGTTTTGTTTATCTGCTCCCTCCTCATTATTGATTAGAAGCGGTTACATACCTAGCTGGACATGGAACAGGATCTTGCTTTTTCTCTTTGTACACCAATTAGGCTTTTGTAATTTAAATGTTGGTTTTCTCTCCGATATGGAAGCGTTGTGCTCACTGGTCAGGATTTTCTCATCCAGCATTAGCTCCGTAATATAATGATTTATTAAGGTGGTAGGAGAAATATTGATCCCGCTAATAGCTTCAGCATTGGCACATAATGCTTTACATTTTACTTAGCTTAAAGGGCCACAAGCATTTTTTGGTGAGTTTGCAGCTGACCATGAATACTTAGCTTTTTTTTTCCAATAAACAATTATTCTCCATTGAGCTGTAGGCATTATCTGTGAATACTGATTAGAAGGGGAAAAACAGCAGCTTTCTTCATAATTTGATAAAAGCAATGACATTTGGAATAGAGAGAAGACCATGTGAATGTAATTACTTGGTTTATAGCTAACTTCAAATTGCCCACTTTGTTGATCTCAGAGAATGTAAAGGAGCAATCCCTTATAAAAGGAAAAACAAGTGAGACAAATAGTTGTTACTGTTACACTGATGATTATCTCATCAGGGCCTCTAAATTCAGAGGCAAAGTACACAGGTGGCAGTCTGTCTCCCTCTGCAGCAGTTTTCTTGCTGCCCCTCTCAGAAAGTTATCCTTTTACTGATTCTCTATGTTAATCTCGGTTCATGGAATACAGAAGGGGGCGGGATTTCAGCCAACGTTATGTGTGGTGATGTAACACAAGAAGGAGGACTTGTGGAGATAGGCAGAACTGTTACCATAGCAACAACAATAACCGTATCACACTTCAAATGCAGTTTTTAAAGAAAACCTTACAATGTGACAACACATTGACCATTATTCATGAAGGAGGAAGCTGCAAGTAATTGACAAAGTAATTACAATAGGAAGGCCAAAAAAGCAGTTTGTATATTCAGTATGGCTTAATTGGAGATTTTTTTCCCAACTCATCTACTTTGGCCTTCAGTTTGTAATTCTATATTTTGTGAATTAAGCCCAGTATGAACTTAATTCGATAAGGAGGTAGGAGGAGCACACAGAAACCAAAACTGTAATATTACAAAATTACAAAAGTTTATTAGAAAGATAATTATATAAAAAATATATACTCTATACTATGCATCACATGAGCATAACGAAAAAAAGAAAAGACAGGAGGGACACACTGCGCAAACAAATGGCCCCCTTTTTTTGCGCAGTGTGTCCCTTCTGTCTTTTCTTTTTTCGTTAGATTATCTTTACTTGTGCTATTTGTTATTCATTTTATTGATATAATTTTGGTGTGCTTCTCTGATCATTTTGTTTTGAACTTACTTCAATGCAGCATTGCATTTGTTGGGTTCCCTTGAAATGAAAGACCCTATAGAGCTAAAATTCTCCATGTACCCAAGTCTCCATGGTCAGGATTATTTTAGCAATACACACGGCTAACTTGAGGTGAGGCATGTAGGATTCCGATGAAAAACACATTGAAAATTACATTTTCAAACTGAACATAAAAGAGACAATCACATTTTAACATATGTACTCACATGCAAAATTCCTACTTTGGGATTTCAGTGCTTTCCATAGCTAAACTAAGCAGCAGTGTTTTGTTGACTTCAAATGTTTATATTTACCTAATGTCTATGTATCATCTGTTTGTGTAGAAAACCCTCATACCTAGGCCTCTTTTTCTGCACTGCCCTGCTTTGCAGCTCCATATGTCATATTGCATAGAAATGAATACTTTGAAAATAACCGCATAAATAAATCACTTGTTGGACATTGTGTGCATTTGCCCTGTTATATAAATAAACTAATACAAAACACATGTCCACTATAAAAAACAATCATTACTCGTC
Organism: Pelodytes ibericus; assembly: GCA_036172795.1. Taxonomy (NCBI): domain Eukaryota; kingdom Metazoa; phylum Chordata; class Amphibia; order Anura; family Pelodytidae; genus Pelodytes; species Pelodytes ibericus. The sequence continues at coordinate 229,466,773 of CM069857.1, read as the reverse complement.
TGCAGTAAATGTACATGGTTTCATCTATTGTGCACTGTTTCTAAGAAATCAACCTTTACATTTCAGATTTCTTGTCTGTTTACAGTGTATCGCTACTAAGGGAATCATTATATATGCTTTGAAGATGCAGATTTAGTGACCTCAAATCTTTGTTGCCACTGAAATGTCAGAGTATATTGATTCAGATTATAAACCCTTAAACAAAAAGATAACTCCATGAACAATCGACACAGATGCAACCTGTTCCAAATATTAAATAAACAAAGGTCTGCTTTTTTTTTTAGTGAATTCGGAAAACACCCAAAGCTTGACAATATGTGTTTGTATGTGACAATCCCTTAGCTCATCTGTCTGTCTCTCTTTTTAACTTGGCGTGCATATATATATATATATATATATATATATATATATATATATATATATATATATATATGTAGTGGGTGAGGGTCTGATTAACCCTAGACTCCTCCTGGACACAAAGGTAACATTGCAGCAAGGTTTTGGATTCCTCCAGGTATCTCCTGCTTTCACGCTGTCACTTTAGATAACTGTACTATCAGAGGTTTACAGATGACCTTTCCTGACTGTGTGATTTATATTAATAGATGGGCACCAGGTATTATTTGAGCTTTATCATTGAAAGCTATATCTATTTGCTAGATGACACACTCCATCCAGGAGAGTTTTCTAACTGGAGTCTTCTTCTACAGCGATTGGAAATGGTTTGCAGTGAATCCTTAATATTTGTTTGTAGAGCTGTATATGGAATTCAGTGAAATGCACATTTTGTAGGCTTTTGCAAGTAAATACCAGTTCTGCCCTAAGCATCACATTCTCCCCTTAGCACATCTTATTTCTGCATATATTGGAAGTTTTGCATCTCACATCATGTACTAAATATGAAACGACCTGCCCTAGAAACAAGAAGTAGCCGACTCCATGCTTAGCACACACCACAAATACAAATCTTATAGAGGACAGTGATCTCTCCTATGAAGCCTTCTTTTTCCAGCTGCAGGAGCACTTTGCCTGTATAAATATGTGATAACCCTATGCCAAGCTGATCAAAACATTTATTTTGTTCTTTTTCAGAGCCATTAACATTGTGATAAGATCTGTTTAGGCACATAGTAATCTTGTTTTAATTGAATGGGTTTTGGCAATTATGCCCAAAGGTTTTTTTGCAATTCTTGATTATCGGATCCATTTCCAAGAGTGACACTGCTTGACCCTTTGTCCATTTATTAAAAATGCTATTTATTTATCAGCTTTTGAATGGAGGTGGAAGGAAAGGTATACACTGGGTCTTCATAATTTGGACACAAGTAAAGGCCATCAAATGTGTTACACAAATGCCAACGTTTTCCTTGTCCCTGTAGTTGCACTAGTGGTCCATGCTGACTTAGAATAGTTTTTGAAACATTTTTTGGGCCATTATGATGAATTTAAGATTCACACAGCATGTAGGCATTATTAAGTAGACATTACATCAACTTTAACCTCAAGAACTCCTCTTATGAGGTATTACAATGACCATGCATTATCCCAACTAGATGTACATTTATACGAGCTGTTTGTTCATTAATTTTGATTACTCTCTGCAATTAACTTTGAGTGAGCAAACCTTTGGAAGGTTTCTCTGTTTTCTTATTTAAGGTTTATATTCCACCATAAAAACATTCACAGGGTTTTGTGAACACCCTGGGCACTCTTTTTATTTTTCCTATTCACACATTCTAGCAATTAATTATGAATTAGAAATACTATGGGTAAATATCTTTTTTTTTTATTTGTGGTGGTATATTTCTCATTTAACCTGAATGTTCGAAGCTTCAGGTCTCTTGGATTTCTAGCACGTCATTCGCAAAGGAATATTCACATGAAACATAAAACAGTCAAACAGGGAATTTGAATGATATATACCACTCAGGAAAGATATATTCTAAAAACTTGGTCCATTTGGCTGTGCTTGAGATCTGGATTTTGGAACCACTGGATACAAATCCATCATAGAAGAAGCAGGTGTCTGTATTTTTAGGAGGGTGGCTTTAGCAATAGACTGAATTGTTTATTTTGTACTGTAAGTATTGTTATAAAATATTGTATACCTAGCATTGTATAAAAAGAAATAACAGGGACTTTTCAGCAAATCCTTTGCCCAGCAGATTTGTTATACCCTGCTGTGAATAATTAGGCTTTGCCATTCGTTTCACCTTCAAGGAGTGTTCTATCTCCTTTGTTGGAAAAAAAAAAAGCTGTTGTTTGCTTCTTTTTTTTCATATCACTGTTTTGTTTAATGTTCTAAAAAAATGGTGGAATAAAACCTAGTATAGATCTCTAGAGCAGTAATCATTTTAAAGATTTCTGCAAAGCCATCTCCATAGGGATTACCCAGGCGGGGGAAGGTCATGTGATTTTCTTTTTTCTATAGAAATTACATTACAAAGCAAGATATTGAATTGTTTTCATCATTATTGTAAGCGGATGCAGTGCTCTTAAGGATTCGCAACTGCATTCAAGATTCTCTATTTTTAAACTTTAGCCAGTGTAAGCAGTCTGATAAAATTCTGTTTATTTATTAGAACAATTTTGTGGTGTTGTAATTTGCTTTTGGCTAAATATGTATTAATACGTAACATTATATGTGCTATTACAGGTATTTTTCTCAAGTCCATGTTTAGCTTTATTATACACGTTTTACTGCAGACTATAGCTGTATGTATTTGAAAGTAGAGATTATATAGATCCACTAAATATCAGTCCACAACCTTACAAGGGTGAACAAAATATGAGATCTTTGCTTCAGGATGGTGAGTGGTGGATCTACAGGACAGTCCTAAGTCAATTTTCACAGACAACCAAAAGAACACAACACACAAAGAGAAAAGAGTGTAGCACCGGGGCAGAAAGATAGGTGCTGTAGACCTGCACATTTGGACATAAAAGATATTTTGTGCAGCTTCACAGTTTTCAGTGTTGGCCTACTGGGGGGCCCCAGACATCATTCTTGCACCAGGGCCCTTAACGGAACTGCCATTACATGAATGATGAACTATTTGTTAGATGTTGACTATGGCAAGAGGAAATCTGTTTTAGTATAAAAACAATAAACATTTATAGTCCTTTTGGATTATGCAACATTGCTTTTAGCACACCTTCATGAAAGGTTATTTGTTATTGTTTTATTGTCAACACTTTCCTCTAATAGGATCTGTCTATCTATAGCGTAATGCTTTTTGGGGTGGGGGGGAGCATAAAGTGCTAATTTATTTTATTTTAATACAGGTTGTGAAACTCTTACCAGTCAATCACTTCTAATGTCCTCCTAGAAATTAAGTTTTGGATCTTGTTTTATGTGATTTCACCTGTATGATGGGTAGCAGTATAGTAAAAAATCAACTGTGTCGACAAAATGGAAATAAACGACACTATCTTAGACCAGACCCATGGTGCAGTTTCTAAAAAAAAAATTCTGTACAGGACCCAGGCGTTCATACTGTTCAAATTCCATAGCTTTTTTAAAGAGCTCTAAATACTATGTTGTGCTACCTTCATATTCTTAGTCTTCTAGATTACAGAACACTAACCTAACCACTATGCTGTGATTTCACAACCCATGCAAAGTCCACTAACTTCAATGGGAGTATCAGTGACTAGTGTCCGTAGTAACAGTTGGAAGCATTGCTGGAACACACTGACCCCTCTTATAAAAGTGTGAAATATTTACCAGATTATTTAGCAGCATTTTCTTTAGTAACTGCTGCAATGTAATTGTAACCCCAACCAAGTTGTGGCCAAAACATTTTTGGAGTTGGTGTGAAGAGAATGGTATGTCTACAGCTGGCTGTAGCAATCGGCGTTGAGAGTATGGTAAGCTTTAAGTGTAAGCTGTGTGTGTTATTCAGGGCCAATTTGTGCATCTGTTCTTCCATAGATCCCCTGTTCCATATTTTAAGAGAATGCTGAGTAACATGATTTATAAAGAGCCAGGGCTCACAATAGAAAACGTTATTCTAAGGTTTACAGTAAACTATATATACTATATAGAAGAAGGCACACATAGCTAACGTTCTGTGTTTCAATATCTTTACATATTGAGACATATTAAAGACACATTGGGGGTTATGTATATAAACTCTCGCACTGCCAGGTGTCGGGAGATTTTTTTTAAAAAGAGCAATCGACGATGTAAAATGTCTGTTGTGCATTTTTTTTTATAACTCCCAACACTTTGCAGTATGGGAGAGAGACGTCCGACAAACAGTGTTTGCCGGAGTTACCCCATCACAAATAAGGCCCTTTTCAGTGCCTGATTTTTATACATGGGCTGCTTGATGGGAGTCTGCTTTATACATTGGTGCACACGCTGATTGCACCAGTATTTGGCACCATCTGCACGTGCGCCGTGTTTATACATGACCCATTTAGTTTTTAGCATTAGTTGACGTGCTAATTCAATTTTTTTTATAGGTAAGTCTAGTTTAAATTGATGATATAATACAAAACCCTACATATGAGTTGTCACCGTCAAAGTAAACCTGTTGAATGTTATGCTTTACAGGCAATGTACCGTATTTGCTCGATTATAAGACGACCCCCCAAACTTTGGATATTCCTTTAGGAAAAAAACTAAAAGCCTGAATATAAGACTACCCTATAGGAAAAAAGTTCAACTTGTATATATTCACATGTAAATTGCTTTTTTAATAAAAAATTATGATATCAAAAAATGCATTTCTTGTTTTTATTTCCTTTTATGTGCCAATGCTGCCTCTCTCTTTCCAGTGGAGGATGTCTGCGCGATTAACTTTTATGATGAAGCCGGAAGGACCCATCCAACCTGGGAACTATATAGATATGCACTAAATATGAGTCATTATATACATCATTTGGTCAGGCTGAGACAATCTAACATACACTATCATTACATTTTTTGGGGTCACATAGGAATTTCCTTATTTTCCTTGAAGACTTGATAGTTGCTGATGATGGGCTTCTGTACATCTATGTAGATATTCCCATTAAAAATCCGCTGTTTCCAGTCATTTTCAACATTAACAATGTCTGCACTATATTTCTGATTCATTACATGTTATTTTAATGGATAAAATGAGCTTGACTTTCAAAAACAAGGATCCCAAATTTTGGAAAGGTACTGTGTAGTAATTACAGGCCATAAATATCTATAGATGGGTTCATATTGCAGCTAACTTATGTTACTCAACACTGGTTTCAGAAGTAGAGTAGATGGGCACAAGCTGCATTTACTGTAATGCTCTGAAAACATCATTGGTATGTTGAGCAATCTTGTGTATATTTGTCACAAACCCAAGCAGTGCACGATTAATTAGATAATATGTTATTAGCATTAGGTGGTATATTAATTTTTCTATTTATATGCTTGATTCAAACCCATTACGCATACTAATTATAAAAAGTACATTTATTCAGTGCAGATGTATTATTATTATCCCAAAAATAAATAGTATTCTTGTAATTAAAGCCAGATTGTAACTAGCAGTTACAACTGTCTCCTAAACTCCAAGGGAAAATCATTGTGTCCTGAAAGAGCACAGAGCAGATTGAGTAATAACCACATTCTTCACAGATGATTAAAAATCACATTTCTGAAATACGATTGCTTCATAAATATGTGAGCCCTGGGAATAATTGTAATACTGCCTCCAAAACAACTGGGCCCAAAAGAATATTCCCAAAGAGAAGCAAATATCACCAGACAAATCTGACATTACGTTGTAGTCTGCCACCTGTAATACCCTATCAAACATCCTTTACCGCAGATTAAGTTCCACTTTGTGCACTTGTTACACGGTTTGGAGCAAAAGTGAGTCCACTGTGACAGGACAGCACACAATGGTGTACCAAACATTCTTCATGTATATTTGAATTTATGGTACCTCCATTTTGTATTTCCAGCTGAGTCCATCCATTCCATTCAATCACCACTTTTAAGATGACGGTTGCCACTAGGGAAAGCCAGGGAATGAGATAAGGCACAAATCGGTATTTCTGTAATATATAACCATTACAAAAAACAATACACAATGTTGAAAGATCTACACGCACACTTGTTGTTATTTATTATTGAAAGAGATGCAAGCGCATCCACCAAAATCCAGATGGTCATTTTAGCATCTCATAACGCTTATTGCCAGCCACACCTCCTGAAACAAAAGTGTCCCTCCTTGGCCATGTAGTAGACGTATACATGGATGGACACATATGTGAAACACAGC
>CM069857.1:229453016-229455516 GCA_036172795.1 Pelodytes ibericus | reverse complement strand
GATTCAGGCGTTCTCCTGGACCCTGCCCTTATTGACCACCTCATCGGTGCTGTTAAGAATACTTTGGGTATTACTGAGTCTCTTCCCGAGGTGGGTACGGCCGATAAATACTTCACCAGTCTACATAGAAAAAGGCCATCCTTTCCGGTTCATAGCTCCATTGAGGAATTGATTTCTACCGAATGGAAGAACCCTGATCGTAAAGTTTCTTCCGGCAGGAGGATCTCTAGATTATATCCCGTGGCTGCTGAAGATGCCTCTTCCTGGTCTTCTCCTCCTGTGGTGGATGCCCCTGTCATTCGGGTGGTCCGGCGTTCATCCCTACCCCTGGATGGTCCGGCACTTTTACATGACCCCATGGAACGACGAATAGAGGCCTCCTTGTCAAGAGCCTATGTTGCGGCCGGTGCTATCTGCCAACCTACGGTTGCCATGACATCTGTCTCTCGTGCCCTGAAGTGTTGGATCCTCGACCTAAAGGATGACATTGAAAGTGGGGTTCCCAGAGAACAGCTTCTGGAATCTTTCTCCAACATCAAACTGGCGGCTGAGTTTTTTTTTGAGTCATCTTCGGATGTTTTGAAGCTCGCGGCCAGGTGCATGGGCTTGTCGGTTTCGGCCAGACGTGCTTTATGGTTGAAACATTGGCATTCCGACAACTCCTCTAAGAACTCTCTGGTCTCCATTCCGTTTGAGGGCAAGTTGTTGTTTGGCAAGGTTTTGGATGATGCCATCCGTAAGGCCGCCGAAGGAGAAAAGGTTTTTTTGCCACAAGAACGCAGACGTCTTCCCAAAACCGTTTGGAACGATCGTCGGAATTTTCGTTCCTCCTTTCGGGATTCCAGACAATACCGTCCTGGCAGAGAGGTGGCTCGCTCATCAGCATGGAGGGGCGGTTTCCGCGGGGCCGCAAATGGTTCCCGCTACCGCCCGTCCTTTTCCTTTCGCGGGAAGTTCCAGTCATGACGGCCTTCCTGCCTGGGCCCCTCCGGTCGGTGCTCGACTTCTGGCCTTTTCGGTGGTCTGGGCAAGTTTTTCCATGGATTCCTGGGTCCTGACCATTGTTCAAGACGGTTACAGCCTGGAGTTTCGGTCCCCTCCACCTCCTCTTTTTATCCGTACCAAGGTTCCTGCGGACCCCCAACGGAAGGATATCCTACAAAAATTTCTACGGTCCCTCCTCCGAGACGAAGTTATTATTCCTGTGCCTGGGCTCGAGCGCTTCCAAGGAAACTACTCCCCCCTGTTTTTTGTCGCCAAAGCATCAGGAGACCTAAGACCGGTCCTCGACCTGTCTGTTTTGAACCATTCCATGATGGTCAGAAATTTCAGGATGGAGTCCCTCCGGTCGATTGTTCCTTTTATCTCCCCTGGCGATTGGATGGTCTCCATCGATCTCCAAGATGCCTATTTTCACATTCCCATCAGGATTCGGCACCAGAGCTTTCTACGCTTCGCCATTGGGGAGGATCACTTCCAGTTTCGGGCCCTCCCATTCGGCCTCAGTACGGCTCCTCGTACCTTTTCCAAGATTCTGGTGGTGTGTATTGCAGAACTTCGCAAGAGGGGCCTGACGATTTTTCACTATCTAGACGACATTCTCATCGTGGCTCCTTCTCAAGACCTTGTCACCTCTCAGCGGGACGAGGCGTTGTGTTTTCTGCAGGGAGCTGGTTGGATAATCAACTTCACAAAGAGCCAACTCCTTCCGTCCCAAACACTGGTCTTTTTGGGGGCGTGCTTCAACACTCTCACGGCTACTGTTTCCCTGTCATCGGACCGTCAGTCTCGTCTGATTTGGGCCATCCAGAATGTCGTCCTTCCCGGTTGGCTGCCCATCAGGAGACTTATGTCCCTACTAGGGGTCCTGGTCTCCACTATTGGCCTCGTTCGTTGGGCTCAATGGCACACCCGGTTTCTTCAGTCCCTACTACTACCTCATCTCCCGGTTCCCAGGTCCTGCTTGGACAAGAAATTGTATTTGCCAGAGGTGACTTCTCATCATCTGGCCTGGTGGTTGGAGGTCCGTCACCTCAGGAGAGGTTTTCCGCTGACAGACATCACTTACAAAGTGGTCACGACGGATGCAAGTGCGCACGGCTGGGGAGCTCATCTGGACGGTCTCTACGCCCAAGGAGAGTGGTCTTCACGCAAACATCCTGGAACTGAGGGCAATTTACAGGGCCTTGCTGGCTTTTCATCGAACCATTTGGGGTCATTGGGTGAGGATCCAGACGGACAACAGGTGTGCGGTCGCCTACATCAACCATCAAGGTGGTACCAGGAGCCTGTCTCTCAGCCGAGAGTTCGAGCCGATTGCTGTCTGGGCTCAGGAATCAATCGAACACCTGTCAGCGGTTTACCTTCCAGGTCCGGAAAATACGATGGCAGACTTCTTGAGCCGCACCACTCTCAACACAACAGACTGGAGACTTTCGTCCCAGGTATTCAATCATCTCTGTCTACTGTGGGGTCGTCCGCATTGGACCTGATGGCCTCT